>WEKY01052847.1:8728-62060 GCA_013390045.1 Picathartes gymnocephalus | reverse complement strand
TTCTGTATCAGGATGTGCTGCACAACAGGAACCTACACGGCCATGTCCCATACTGCAGGACTCCCATAGGTATGATCCTCGTAGTGATGTCCTGCACAGGGATGTCCCACACTGCAGGGACTTACAGAGTGATGACCTTCAATGTCCTCTCACGGCAGTGTCTCCCACATGGTGATGACCCTTAGCAATGTCCCCCTCGGCCTTGTCCCACACTTCAGTGACCCCCCCACAGCAATGTCTCACATGGTGATGTCCCTCCCATAGAGCCATGCCCTGGCTGTCCCATGCAGTGGTGAGCCACAGAGCAATGTCCTTCACAGTGGTGTCACACAGCCGTGTCCTGCACAGGACCAATCTGCAGGGCAACGTCCCGAACAGCAGTGTCCTGCACAACTGTCCAGCCATACCCTGTACAGTGGTGCCTCACATCACAGTGACCCACAAAGCCGTCCCAGAGCATCCCCAGCCATCTCCACACAGCCCCGTGGGTGGGAATGACCTGGTGCTACTAGCCATGGTCTATTGGTACAGGTACTTTCTCATTTCAAGGCATGTCCCAAACAGCATTTGCGTGTGCCATGTTCTTCTTTTTTTTTTTTTTTTTTAAATCTGTGTCCAGATCAAACAAAAGAAGCTGTACTTGCAGATGCACAAGAAAAGCAAGGTGGATTCCAAGTAACTCCTTAGTAACAAGAGGTTTGAATTCTGATTTTCTGTTCACTTCAGTGCTAAGAAGTTTTCAGGATTAATGGAACCTGATAATTTTAGTCAAAAGTCAAATCCCAAAAGTAAGTAGTGAGGTGACTGCAAAAATAGGTTAGGTTTGCACAGTTCAATTTGCAGATATCTAGTAAAGCAAGAGACATCTAGTCTCCCAAAACTGCGTATGAGGGAAGGTAACAGTTTATTACATTATCTACTACACGTGGGTCCTTGGACCCCCTGAGACTGCTCAGGCCAGGCAGAGTTTAATTTCTTCTAGCCATCAAACGTTACTGTTAAAATGTTGCCAAATCCCTGAGGATTGGGTCTGTACTGTTATCCAGTGTGCCACTAATGAATTTATTGGCATTCTGCCAGCCTAAAACTTGAACCCCTGAATAGCAAATGTTGGGGGAGTTCCTGGGGTGGGTGAGAGGAGAACAAGACTTGCAGCCTGCCTTGGTAAAAGCAGTGTGGGAGAAGGAATGCCTCTTTATGTTTTCCTTTCTTTTAATGTATTCCTGTGCTTCACCTGAAAGGCAAAATATTAGCAAATAGTAGTAGAAACTACCTTTGTATGTGGATAAATCGTGTGCAGATGACTTATGCTGAAAGGATAAGTCAATAAAACTTGGATGAATCCAGAACAGGTCAGAGGGGCTTTCTCTTTGTGGATATGTTTACAGAAAAAACAAGAAAATATGTCTGCAATAGTCTAGTAAAAGAAGACAGAATACTAATGAAAAATGTTATAATTTCTACTAGACATAGTAAAGCAGATTCTTCAGAGCAACCAGGAAAAAAAGGAAACTTAATTAAAGGAGAGAACAAACCCAATTTGTTCCAGCAAATACTTTGGTTTTTTCTTTTAGTTAATTCCTTTCTATTAGGAGTAGCACTAGGTAACTAAGAAGGACAAAGAAACACAGTGATGTGTTCTCGGCAGTGAGTCAGCATTGAAACCCTTACAGGCAATTCCAGCAGAACAGGCAGAGATTTCTTTCCAGTCAGACATGAGATGATCCACAGAAAGTAGGTGTTGTGCAGTATCTGCTGTTGGTTATCTTTTTGTCATGCAAATAACTTTACAAGAAAAGCAGAGATTTAAAATGCACGTGTAGGTAAGCTTAGGGAATGTGCAGAGTCCTTGCTCTTTCTTGTAAGCCACAGAGGAGCATTGCATGGAGCAGAGGTCATCAGGCATCTGTTCCACATGTGCACTTCATGCCAAAATACTTCTTAATCCCAAAGGTGAGGAGAAATCTAAGGACTGTATTGTAGTCCTCTCAAAAACAGGTGTTGCTCTTGGCTCCGAGATTTTGATCAAGCTCAAGTTGTCAGCCATTTTTTTTCTGTATTTCTGCCCTGTTTTAGCTTTGGAAACTCTAACCTCAGATTCACAAACTAAAACATATAACTGCAGTATTATATGGTAAGAGGGAAAAAGAAACCAAGACTGTAAAAATTTTTTTTCAGCTAGTTTTTCAAACATGTATACAGTTTCAATGAGTCTTGTGCCATTGTTTTATTTCCAACCCAAGTGTCCCCATTGCCTTACATGGAGTTCTCCCTGGTTTAAAATACCACAAAGACAAAAGTGAGCCAAGTGTGTTCCAACAGTAAAGTAGAATGAGAACTGGTCTTTGTTATTTACCATGCTTACCAGCATTATTATTTACCATGATTATTTATGCTTTCTCTATATAAAGAATGTAAAGTGGAGCCAAGCTTTTACTCTCCGTCCATTCCTGTGGCACTCATCTATCCATAATACTAGGCAGAAGACTGAAAGCACCTGAAAGTGGGAAAAGCTTCAGACTGGGTACAAAATATATATTTGATAGTAAAATAACTTTCTTACTTTTTCAAGTTGAACTTACAGCTGCAGTGATTCTGCGTACCTGATGTAAGGTCTATTCATCTCCACTTCAAAGTCTTTTTTCAAATATATTATCTGTCAGCCAGCAGCATTCCACATGCCCACACCTCTTCACGAGCAAACTCTCTGGAAGGTCCAAACTTGCACAAATAGAGCTAATTTTTCTTTGCTGCTAGGAGGTTAATCCAATGGCATCAAACTGAGAAGACTTCAAAAATCCCGCAGGGCATTTCTTTTTCTTTCAGTCTCATGTTTGCACATAGCTTTACTTATTTGAGAGAAATACCCTTCCAAAAGCAACCTGCTTGCATTTTGTATTGAGACAACATGGTGACTGATGTGCCTACAAAGGCTACGGGCTCTCTCTATCATGCTACACAGGGCCATGCTTCCCAAGAGCCCCACAGTCAGCTACAACTTGATTTGTCACATTAGGCCCTTGCTCCCATTGTTCTGAAAAAGGAGACTTTCTCCTGATAAGAAATAATCTCTGCTAAGGTGAATAACCAAATTGTGATGTTTGCTAGGGTAGCTGACAGCTTAAAGCAATAGCAACATTTTGTATGTAAGAGAAATGAGAAGTATTTTGTCTTCACTAATGTTCAACCAGTATAGACACACAGTAGGGGATACATAAAAGAAGGTTTCCATAGTTTCATGGCCCATGATGTTATACAGAAAGCATGATGGTGTTTCAATGACTAGCTTGAGCTATTCTACAGTGAATCACTCATAAGAGAGCAGGCTGAACACCTGGCTGTATTTGAGAGAGGTCATTTGCTGTGCATCCACCTTGCCTTGGCATTCCTGTCAGGCACAAGCCTGTCATGGATCATGGGAGATGCATTGGCTTGCTGTGTCTCAATTACAACCACTGATTTTGGTTGGGGTTGGTAATGATGCACAAAATTGCTTGAATTGGAGAGGTTAATGGAAATATAGAAGAACTATCTATCAGGATATTTTTAGCTGATTTTTAAAGGCCTTTATTCTCCCTGTAAGTTATTGAAGAAATGTCCAAGTAGTGCGACGAACACAGAGCTGCTCTTGAGCTTCCATGCAGAAAATGTCAGGCAAATCTGTGTGTCCAGCCTAAGCATATCAGGACTGGAAGACATCCTTATCCTGTCTTTTCCACTGAATTTCTCATTTTCAGATTCAGGGAGCCAAAATGGAAAGGAGCACCTGAGCCTGTATGAGGAAGGGGAGGTAACCCAGGGCAGAATGGGCAAAAGGCTGCAGGACTGTCTCCACCAGCAGCAATTAAAGATGGCTCAGCTGATGCACATGGTAGAACATCCCCCTTGCTCTATTAGGCTACAACTACATCTCCTGACTGAATTAACAGCCTTTGACTTATGGAATAATGGTATTGCATTAATAAGTACATTTTCTTATATTAGTTTTTATGTCATCTTAATTCTAAATGCTGTATAATCTATAAGTGTTACTGATGTCATTCCAATTTTTATTTGTCTTAGTAATTTTGAGAACAATATTCCCCCAGGGTCACTCACAAGGGAACATGCTGAGTACCTGTCTGCATTTGAAGAACCAGTGATGTGTTTTTAAACTCCTGATCCTGGGAAGTCAGCCTGTTATTCAGATAATCTGTTCTGGTTCTTCAGGCCAAATAGGACACTTGTGCTTTCAAAGGCCTTGCTGAGATGTGAAGGCATCTATTCATTATGTGTGAGGAACACAGTCCACCTGACCCCTGTTTGTTAGCTATCTACTTGGAGAGTTTACCAGGTAGTTTTACATCTTAAAGGCACATGATCAGCCAGAGTAAGAGTGGGTGGTGGTTTAACACTTTCTGAAACAGAACTGCCTCTTACAAAATAAGCATCCCAGGATGTTATTCCACATACTTTCCTGTTTCCCCTGCTTTGGGTTATTTTCTTTAGTATTTACAAACTTCCTCTTTTCTGCAATCATGACTAAATCAATTACTTTTCTTCCCAATGTAGGAATTGTTATTGCCGTTCTAAAGATAGGATAAAAAGATACTGAGAGATTAGGGCACCTATCCAGCAAAACACTTAAGCACTTGCACAACCCAAGGCACATAATAAACCCACCATAGGACTGTTCACTTGTTCCGAGTTGTGCAATCTTGAAGGATTTACTGAACTGGGGCCTCCCAGTGTGCCCGGAGGGCTCCGAGGCTCAGCTCCCTCACTCTGAGCTGCATGCTGCAGCCACCAGCCTCTCCATGCACTACCTCTGAGCAGCCACGTTATTCTGCCAGATCTAGAGCAAACATTAGCCCTGATTTGCACCCAGTCAGCTCCTTTTTTGTCAGCATATGAAGCCAAAGATATGAATAGCTCATCCTCAAAATCACTATTAAAATTAATGCAAAAAGTAGCTAAGACGGTTTATTTCTCATTAAATCCAGACAGATTTTCCCTGCTGTTTTAAACTATAATTAGTATTAGCATAGTCCAAAACTCAGTCAGTTTCTTTCTTTCACAGCTATCACATCCAGTAGCAAAGTTTCTGCATCTTGGACTTATTGCATGATTTTGATGATAGTGCGTTTTGCAGAGAGGAATGCAGCTCTCCCTCCTGCAACTGATGAGCACGCTCTGCTAGCAGGAATAAACACACATTTCTGTCAATGAAGAAAGCAGGAGTAACTCTGAGTTTATGAAATTAGGGCACTGAACTGTTGAGAGAAAGAGTAATTTTTTTTTTTTATCATAATCCCGCTTTTGAGAACCTCTGCCAATCTTTCCACTGGACTGATGAAAAGATGGATTCTGCTGACTTGAATAATTTGAAAGTACATGATGATTCTGGTGTACACTGGCTGGCGGAGGGAACTGTTTATATAATTCTGGGCTTGCTAATAACCCTCTTCATAGCTAGAAATGGTGCCAGGAAAGCTGCTGGCTATGTAAAAATGCTCTCCCATTTCCTTGCCTTTATTGTTTTCTGTCACAGCTTGTTTTTTTTTAATTAGTACATGAACTATTTTTAGTGTCTGAAGACAAAAATATATTGTTCAGACTAAAATGAGGCAAGGTACCATGAAAATATTTTCAGGGAAAAATATTTGGAACCAGTTTATCTTTGGCTGTATGCAGTGAAATTTTGCCTGCTTAGTCCAATTAGTTACAGCCATGTCACTTCATGTAAATGAATGTAGTCGTGTCAGTGTATAGGGCAGATTTTGGCTCTCACAGTGCAGAGGAATATTCTAAACCACACACAGCTAGAATCTGCAGCATCTAGAGCACTCTGAATTCTTTTTTTCCATACAAATTCCATGCATATCTTTTCAAGCGAATAAAACTTTTCAGTGAGATGATGACCTAGGCAAATGTGACTTTTGATAAGGCACCTCTTTGAAACTCTTCTAATCAGCTCTAAGAGATCTTAAAGTCCTTGCATTGTAGACAGACTCGCTGCACTGAGTTCTACCCATGTGTGCACACGCACCTGTGTGTGCCATGCAGGTAAAGGTGCAGAGAGATTTTGTGACCCACTTATTCAGCCTGGAAGGAATAGAAAAAACTCTTCCATATGCAACAGTCCCAGCTGAGAGACAAAATATGAAGCCTAGCCATATCAGTTCCCTTCAGAATTTCTAATCAAGCTCAGTCTTGATCATTTTCTTCATGGTTTCCCAAAGCTGTCCCACGCTAGTCAACCATTAAATTACTCTAAATCGATGAGGGCTCCATTACCAGGGGAGAGCTTATCTGTGTGGAAGTATTATCCATAATGGGAATCTGAGGAGAAATCCACAGGAAATTAAGAGTTCATCCAATGAACCAAGTGCCTCCTGTACTCCAAATACTACTGCATTCTTTGATTTTGCCTAATTAAAAAGAAGCATATCTATTTACCAAAAAGACCCACAAGCTCTACCAAAATAAGTCACTCCAATATACACTTTTGCACTTTTAAAAAAAGACAACTATAACTCGTGTTGTTAAACGCAGCTGTGAAAGTTTATCTAACACTAGGCTGACCAGAAAAGCAAGACATGTCAAATTTAGAATTTGTCCTAGCTGCGTATATGAAATAGGTCCTGATAGTATTTTCATTAAAAGAAACCAAGTATTTCAGAAAGAAAGAAAAAAATATTATCTCCAGTCATCTGTCCTCAGTGCAATGCAGGCTTTTAACACTTCATCAGATAATTCCCTTGCACAGGTCAATGGCTTGCAGTTAAAGTAGGTCTACTTTAAAAGTAGCAGGCATTTTAAATATTTTTTGGGTTGAGTCCCTAAATATTCCATTAGATACAGTGCCCTCTGCAGAAAGAGCTTTAGTTTAGAGACCAGAAATAATGGAGAAGTCACCATATCCTACAATAATACCAATAGTTGTGTTTTCATATGTGTCCAGCTGTGTTTTCAGCCTCTCATTCTTGGATCCTGCCGGCAGCATAGCTACCAAACCTGCTGTAATACACTGGTGACCTTCAGCCAAAGTGGGACAGGTGTCCATAGAGAGAGAAGAGACAGTGAGGGAATGAGCCTCAGAGCTTGGCTTGGCTGGAGGATCTGCTTTAGATCCACCACAGCAGACTCTGGTCTTTCAATACCACCGTATTGGAGTACACTTATCTGCCTGCAGGTACCAGGGCCAGGAGCTGAAGGTCCTCAGGGGATGTGTTGGTGCCTCAGCAGGAGAGAGAAGCTCAGAAATAATGCAGTTAGTCCAACTGTTACCACTTTTTGTCTTGTGTTCAACCTGTCTTGATAGCAATAGCCTTTGACTAAGCTGCCACAGAACCACAGTACGTGCATGTGGTAAAAAATGAGCCTCATCAGTCAAAAAGCCAGTTAACCTTGCAGACTTGCATCAAGTGGAAGATCTAGTCAAGGAAGAACTCTCCATTACCACCAATACCTTCAAGGCTTCTTTCAGGAAATTCCCTTCACGTGTCCTTGGGACTGCATCACCTACCAAACTCCCTCCTACCACCTTCTCCACTTGGCTGCTTCTGTCAGTGGTGTGTCCAGACACTGCCTCAACAGCCGTGAGCACTCAATGCCCTTGCAGCACCTGATGAGTTTGTGACATGTGGGCAGTTCAGCTGGAGGCAGCCAGCTGGCTTGGGAAAAATTTTCTGCAGGGACCCTGAATGACTTTTCAGTTGGTACACTCCCATCTCCTTCTTTGAAGGCTGTCCTTGCAGAGGTAAGTGGCATCCCCTGGACTCACAGGGGAGTGCACATGAAGGGCCTGGAAGTGGATTAGTGTTTTCTCAGCACTTACCTCACTGAGAGGACTATTGTGTGCTTCCTTCTTTTGGGCTATGTCCTTGTTTATAGAAACACTAACTAGGAGTGCAGACAGGGGCAGTGATCACAGAATCAAAAGTTCCTCCTGCTGCAATGTCAATATTCTTGAGTGCTTTGCAGTTCTACTTACAAAACCCCGCGCATTGTCTTAAGGACAAATAATGTAAGATTTAAATAAGAGGTCAATCCCAAGTCTCAGCTGGCATCAGTCCATGTCATTTTCATGGAAATATGTTAGTTTACACAGAGACCTGCCTTTTCGTGTTTTGCCTAATTCACATGCTCAGAAATTTTTGGGGTGCTCTGCACTTCACAAAATAGCTTTAAATTAGTCTGGGTTTCTTCCTGATGTGTAATACCTGCATGTCCTCTCCCTTTTCCAAAAGGCTTTTTCAAATTAAAGTGATTTGGAGGAGCCTTCTTCCCAGATGGCAGCAGGAAGAGGTGAGGGTGTGAAAGCGCCAACTGGAGACAAAGAGAGAGAACTAATCTTTTTCCACTGAGGTGTTGAATTTGGCACCAATTCAAACTCTGAACTCGGGATGTGTTCACATATTTTTTGCTCTTACTTCGGTAACTGCAGTACGGAGCCTGGCCTGGTGTAGATGCAGCCTGGGTATATCTTTGTCACCTAAAATGGAGATTACCCAGAGTGGAGGTTCATAACATACTGAACAGTGGTAAAGAGCACAAACAGTTTATGCAGTCTCAGGCAAATTCTCCCCAAGACAAATTTACTATTGTGCCATTTTAAAAACTTTTATTCTTTATGTCACACACCAGCAGGTTGCATTTTGCATGCAAACATGACAATTCATTTCCTTCAAGGATACTTCAGATGGATTCTAAGATGGTAGAAACTGACTCCTAGACTCTCTCTGGTTTCAGGGAGAGTCTAGGACTTAGTTACTACCACTGCACAGCTGGAGGAAGACAGAGCTGTGAAATGTGGCCAGGCTTTACATTCTGTTGGGGTGACTGGTAAGGGCAGATAGAGCACTGAACCCCAGAGGAGTCAGCTCAGCTTTGCCTCTATCAGATGAAGTAGAACAGCCATCTCACCAGCCAGTGCCTACAGGTGCAAGGGCTTTTCCCACCTGGGAAACCCACTTACCCATGGCCCTGAATTTATCTCAGTATCCCCGAGTTTAAATGTACGTATTAAATGTGTAACTGAAAAATATATAAAAAGGTTATTAATTTTAGGGCTGCGTTATGTCTTGATTTGTTTTTATCTTTCTCTTAAATGTCTAATTTTGCTATCTAGCTGGAATATGTGAGTACTTCAGTTGTATTTCTGTCTCTCTCTGGATTCCAATATTGGCTTAGCTACAAAGCAGAGGTCTCGAGGGCAGAGGATGCCTGCAGTTAGGCCTCTCTGTCTGAAACATGTTTATCAATTCTTTGTACAATTATCTGTGAATTAATTTGATTGTAGACCAGCAGAGCATGTCTACAAATTTGGTGCTGAAATTTTTTACATTGGTTTTGTGTTCAGCTAGAGATGTATCCATGGAGAGCAAAAGTAGGTATACTGCACTTAGTGCACAGAGAAGCTTGTATCTCGGAAAGGAGAGCAATTTCTTTTCTCATGGGATCACATTCCAGCTTTATCCACCACTCATGAAACTCACAGAACTGTCCTCCTTCTGACTGAATGTATATCAATGCAGAATGGGTCACCAGCAATCTTACAGGGAATTTAAATTAAATTGAAGAATTCAAATTGGTACGCTTTTATACATTTAAACTTCATTAGCTCCAGGGAGAATATAGTGTATATACTCTTTACTGTGACTTTCAAAGATCCCGAACACCTCCATTAACCAGGCTACCCATTCATAACTAATATTTCTGGCAGACAACATCAGTCTCGGGGAGATCTTTTTATTGATCCAAAGCAATCAAAAATCCTGTAATCACTCATATGGAAAAAATAGAAAGCCCTACACCCATTTTGAATGCCTTCAGATTTGCAGCATTAGGAAAATGTTTGACAGCACTAAGTGTTTACTCTACAAAGGGATTATAGCTATCTTCACAGCATGCACACATCATTAATGTTAATGGGAACTGCACCTCCAAGACTCACCCTAAAATGCTGGCTGTAAATTGCATCCCAGTAGGATAATTAAAAGTCTGGTGGAAATACAGCAAGTTCCAACAAACATTTTCTCCCAGGGTAAATGATCAGAGTATTTGGAATTGAAAAATATAATCATCAGTTTGCCTGAGAAAGGTAGTGCATCGGTTTTACAAACAAGCTCACACACAATGGCTTTTTCCAACTTGGGTATAATTTTAGTTTGTAAATTTTTTCTATGTTTCCTAGCCTACTTGTTTTTTTCCTTCATTTCTGTAATCTTACTTGACCTGAAGTTCAACACTGGGCTATGTTTGCAATCGTTGTTGTATCTGGATTGCCAATTCTCATTTCTCTTTCTGCCATGCCAGCTACTGGGAAAGATTTTCAAAACTGTTAATGGAATTACATCTTTTTTTCTCTCATTTATTTCTGCTTGGGCTTAACAGAAAACCATGTTTCATGACTGGATATAATTTCTAGAATAAAGTATGTCTTCTGCCATAATTAACGATCTTCTAAAATTATGGGAGCATCAGCTGGTAAGTACAAAACTGATCTGTCTCATTTTCTTATTCTGCAAAGATTGATGATGAAGGTAAATCTAGGAATGAAATCAAAATACCCGTCTAATACCCCATGAGGTCTAAATTACACTGTCAGAAGGAAATAGCCTAGAGCCTCTAGACTGCTTGTAATGTCCCATATATTAGCCAGGTTTGACATGACAGTGTTTGCTGATGGGGACAAGTAAGCTGTGAGAATGGTTTCTCTAATCCACAGAGATTTTAAAGTTTCTAGGAAGCATTATGGGTCTTGACACATTTTCAGTTAATCTAAGATATTCACACAGACGCTCAGAGCTTACCCAGTAACCTTTGAATCTCCATCACTGACATCAAGAGACTTCAGACTCAGTCTCCACCATTGCCTGTTCCTGGCCTCAGAGAAAAAAATCTCCCAGTACATTCCTGTGTGTACATGTTTAAATGTGTGCATGAGATGAGTGCTTTAGCACAGGATATAAAATGCTTCAAACAAAATGGGGCTTGATTGTTTATGGGGAAAAGAAAATCGGTTTGGAACTTTGGAAGTTATGCCACAGGCAGCATCTGATTGTGCTGCAAAACACAAGGCCTTAAGCAAATTTTGTTGCAGTTTTTATAGAGATTAAAAAACCAAATTTCTTAAAGTGGATATTTTCAGCAAGCCTTTATGCAAACTTTTAAAGGAAAAAAAAGACTGTTTCCTTGTTGTGTTACTTGGTTTCTTGACCTCCTTACAAATCAATTCACATTCTGTTTGGAAATTTCTTGATAAAACAAGTGGTGAGCACTTTCCTGAAACAAATGTATATTTGTTTACAGAATAGGATTTACTGTACACAAAAAGCAGATTAATCAGTTGTACTACTCTATTGAAATCAACAGGCACTCAGTGAGGAATTGAATTTAAAAAAATTACAAAAATGGTGTTCAACTTGTTTATACATCATCAGATTTAAAAGTCTAAGTCCAATACTGCCCTGCACAGCTCAGTTAAAGCAGTGGGATTAAACTGATGCCCAGAATGAGTAATATATGGCTCTATGAAGGACACAGAGAAAACATAGCAGAAGGCAATTCTAACTTCTGGTTGTGCCCTAAGGCAAGGAGACAGCCTAACAGTGTTTGTTAATAGGATTGAATTATTGCTGGTAAAAATGAAGCTGCCAACCAGCAGAGAACCTCAGGTCCATAGCACTGCTGCTGCAGCACTGTGTCAGGGATAGATCTCTGCAACTGCTGATGCAGTGCTGGAGACTCTGAAGACCCTGAAGTCTGACTAGAAAGGAAACTATGCAGCTCCCTGGAGCAATTTGCAAAGCCTCATCACACTTTGGGTGGCTCTACAGGACTTCTCTGCCAGGGAGAGTACTGTAAATGGCCTTTTTCTGTCAGTTAGTCCAATTTTACAAGGGGTTTTATAAATGTTACAACTGTCTATGCAAACCCTTTACATAATCTTCATGTCAGTGTGAGCTACAGAAGTGCCTACTTACCATTTTGACCTCATGACGAAGTGACCTCCAGCAGATCTTCACCTTCAAAAGAATACAGGCAAAAACTACCAGCATTTTTCTCTTACTCGTGGACCCAGACATCATCTTGCAGTTCTGCACAGCACTGGTGTTCCCACTGCTACCACCTAGAGAGTGACCCAGATGACCTCACAGCCCTGGGAGCCATCTTCTCCATGTCTCTGGTGCCACCTGTCCCTCCCGCATTCTGGCCAGCACACACGCTGCCCCTCTTCAGCCCTAATGCTTCGTGCAATTCCCCTTTGTTCTGGATTGGATCTCTGGGGAAGAACAGACACATTCATCACAGTTAGAGTGGTGAAACACTGGAAGTGATTGTCCAAAGAGGCTGTAGTGTCACCAGCACCTTTGGAGATACACAAAATTAGTTTGGACAAGACCTCAGGCAACCTGGTGTAACTTTGAAGTTGGCCATGCTTTGGGCTAGATGATCTCTGGATGTCCTGTTTGACTAGTATTACTTTATCATTTTAAATACAGCTCTCTTCCTAATCAAATCAATGCAACATGTCTGTAGTGATAGGAATTGAGGAGTATTCCTTTCACAGCTTGTGAAGCATCTAGTGGCTTTGACTGCACTCTCTGTTTCAAGGTCACCAGGACTCAGTCAAAAGAATGGTGTTTACGTGTTCTTGGCCTTGCACAGTACACACTGAGGGTTTACAGAGAGTAAATGGAGATATTCAGACTCCACTCACATTGCTCCTTTGGACTGCACACTGTATGAAGAGAAGCAGGCAAAGCAGGGAGACAGGAGTCTGCTATACAGTGAAAAAGGACAGAAACTACAGATACACCATATTTCCTTTCCATGGTCTTTAGGTAAGTATTAGGTTAGCAAAGGATTTGTCTTAGAAGGGATTTTAATTTCTCAGTTGTTATCAAGTGTATAATTTCTTTCTGATAAGAGAAAAACCCTGTTGTTTTCCCCTCTAGTATTCTGAACTGCTGTGTATTTAATTGCTCACATCAAACAGCTGTATATCTAGACTTGACTTACAGTATACAGTAAATTTTGACTTCACTGCACCCAATTTGTCCCTTTACATTGGCAAAGTAAAAGACAAAGCATTTCTCATTAGACATTTGCTTGCACTGATACATCAATGCCCTCATGCATTCCTCCAAAGAATGTCATGTTATACTGTAGAATTTTCTTCATCCTTAATTTTTCAAGCACTGATTTTTTTTGTTTGTTTATTTGTTTGTTTGGTCTTAAGCAACACAGTGTGTAATTTTCTCTGGAATATGGAAACTCTTAAAATATTGGCTTAAGATTTTCAGTGAAGTGTATTCAATTCCCTGATACAGTAAGTAACAAAACCATGTATTGGTAGCTATTTCAGCCTATTACTTTGATTCCTGATAGAAATTATGTCTTTGGCATAAAATTGATTTAGGCAGAGGGAAATAAAGCAAAGAGTAAATGATCACCTAAAATCTCATAGATATGAATGAAAATTTGAAGTTCTGCACTCTGGTAGTATGCAAACAACTTTTTATTATGATTACATTAATTTTCACTACAGTAGTACAAAATAGTCATAAGGAAGAAAAATTAATCCAACCCTTGGGCTTTCTGCTTAGCACATGGTGGAGTGATTTATACCTGCAGAGAGCAGACAGAACATACTACCAATGGAGAAATACCAGTTCACCTGCCCTGGTTTTGAAGCCCAGTTTGCACAGGTTGGAAGAGTTTCCTAATGTGTAAGGTGGTGAAAAGGCAGCACAGTTAGAATGAGACAGATCTGGTTACCCTGAACAAACTCATAATCTAGAGGTCCAATTTAAAGACTAGCTTGAGATTTTTCTAAGACCATGCTTCTGTGGAAAGAGTAGTCCTGCCTTTCCAGTGCCACTGCTGCCCCCATGTCTGCTATTTGGGATGAACAGAGAGCCAAGTCAGTTTACTGATTCAGCTAAACCTTGACTTCTTTTATTTTTGCATGGCTATTTTCAGGCAGCTTTGCAAGCAGATCCAACAATTCTGAGATTGCATAATAGCCAGTGCTAATGAGAAAGAGGTAGTAGGCACAGAACTGAAGCACAGATGATTGCACAGGCATTTTTGATGGCAACACAGCCTTGAACTGGATTAACAAACTACCTTTAAGAAGCACACTGTGATGCTGAATATGACTTCACACTAGCATTGCCATAAATTTTTAAAGATAATGAGTATACAGCTTTATATCTTATTCATCATGGTGACATATTTACCCTTAAGCTTACACTATTATACCTCTCACCCAACGAACTCACTTCAACTTCTGTTAAACATTTAACTTAGCTTGATAGATTCAGCTTTTGTTAAAAATAAACAGAAGAAGAGTATTCAGTATAATTTTTCAATATTTCACAGCAATGCCAGTAGCAGAAATTCATATTGGTAAGGAGGAAATAAAAAAATACCTCTCTGCCTGCCAGCTTCAAGAGGTCTACAGGCCTATCAAGCCAAAGAATATCTCAATTTCAATTTGGTAGCAGAGCACCCTCTCTTCCACTGAAGAACTCCTTAAGTGAGCAAACTATTTCAACACTGGAGTCAGTGAGAGCTGATTTTGCAATTTGACTTCACTGGAACTCTGAGTAGGCCTTTTACAAGATGCTTGTCTTTCAGGGAAAAAGCTGACTGGGCAAGACTATTTCCTGCTGGTTTATCACTTTTTGCACCAGAAGTATGGTTTTGGCATTTTTCCTTTCAGCTTCAATGGAAATGAAGAACAAACTTGATTGAGGTGTTGCCAGCTCTCACAATTTCATCACAAGTCTCACTACTTATGTGTTTTCTTAAAGCCTCAAGATTCTGGCTGAAAGAAAACTAAAACTCTTCTATTTCATGGGACTCTCCCCTTGCATTCAAAGCAAAGCTTCTGTCTTTTTTGCTTGCAGACAAGGTATGAAGAATGTGAGACAATTATAGTTTCAGGGCTGAAAAGTCCCAAGTTAGCTATGAATAACCCGATTTTCTTTTTCTTCTTCATGACTTTTACACCATTTAAAGGCTATGGGGATTATATTCTTGTTTGCTTCAAGTTTGCAGTTGGCAGCACTGCAAACGTAGCAGGAAAAACATAAGCATCTTTTATCAGTTTTCAGTGTGACCTATCAAACTGAAAAAAGTAGGACTGGGACTTACAGTGTTGACTCCAAGCTAATAAAAATGAAAGGAAATGGTGCAGATGAATGAAATTGGTTTTCTGTCAAGGGAAACATGATGTTTAAGTAATACCCAAGTTGTTGATATTTTTAGTTTATTTCAGTTCAATATTCTTTTTAACACTAGGTCATCAAGGTCAGTAATCTATAAATATAACAAAGAGGTTTTTTGAAAGTACTAGCTTTCCAAAAATTAGATGTTGCTGTTTGTTCTGTCAAAGATACTTCATATGATAGTAAAATTTCCATATTCCAGTGAATCATCTGGGAATATCATATGTAACAATGTAGACAAATAAAATAGAATCCTATCCTATCTGTGGCAAACTTAGTCACTGAAATACTAATACTAGGGGGAAATCCTCAGATTTTTTTTATTATTATTTTAGATTTATTTATTATGTTATCAAAGACAATGTACAGTTCACAGGTTCCTTAGCATTTGGGTTTTAACAACTGAATCATGCACAAAACAGGCACAAGCACAAGCCAAACGTGAAAAACCAGTATTTTGAACATTCTCTGCTGTTATTTCCTCCATCAGTTTCACCTGTTTATAGAGCGACCCACATCCTGGTAAAGAATAAATGTTTCCTGTCTTTAAGTATTCCCCATAACTTATGCAGCACAAAAATCCAAGGAGCAATTTGTTTGTCCAGTAAATGGACGAACTGTTGTTCGAGCATTTTACATGACTGCCATGAGACACAGTTTTTTGCTGCCACTTAATTTACACTAAATGAACACAAAGAAAAGTTAATGACACAATTATGCAACCAAGCTAAAACTTATTAATCAAATGCAAATTATTATTTTTTGTAATTTCTACAAAGTAAAAATTGCTAAAAAAGCAGTACATATTCATGGTTCCATATCATTTGTTTAATTCAGTGTGTTTAACTCAGTCATAAATATGAAAATCAACACACATACCATCAGCCCAAAAGCAAATTGGTTTATGAAACTGAAGATGTCCATTTAAGTGAAAACCTGACAATTGTGATTCTGTTGTGATATCAGATATTTACCCTTTAGAAATCAAGAACTGAAAATGTGGATCACTCAGGCTTGACTCCACTTGCTTTGTTGTGCCACAGCTTGAATCTATAAAAAAAGATTTTTCAGGGGAATGAAATGGCCTATTTTTCTCAAACAGAAAATGGCACAAGCCACACTTGAGGGAGGCAGTTCCACCCTCTCCATGGTCCCAGCATCTGCTTTTGCTTCCTGCATTGTCTCCACCTCTCCACCACCCCAAAATGTCTTGAAATTACAGTAGCAAGTCCTGATCCCACTGCCCAAGCCCATCAATAACAACCCACACGCATTGGTCATCCACCATGTTGAAAGGACCATTTCCACTGGAAGTCAGAGGTTATGGAAATCTTGGTCCAGAATTTCAGAGGAATTTTTTAATTTATAAATAAAACACAGCAGGACTTACAGTCAGTAGCAAACAAAGTATGGTGCAGCAGGGGTGGAGAGAAGCTGTGATAGGAAAGCTTCGCCCAGCTCTCCATTCATCCCACTGAGGGCTTCTCCAGGGCCCAAGCCAAAATCCTGGAAAGACTCTCAAGCAACAAGGCTGGCCATTGCTCCCTGACTGCAGAGGCACTGCTGCCCCCAGCCCTAGCCAGCCCATCCCTAGCTGCCAAAAAGCCTCCTCCTCAGCCTCTCCCTCCTGCAGCTGCTCTTGTCCTGTGTAGCAGCACAGAGTCCAGCAAGGACATCCACCTGGGGCTCTCCTGGTGGCTCACTGGCCCAGCTGGATATCTGTCCTTCCCTTGATAAGGGACCTATCTCTCTAACCTACCTTTTCCTTTCTTCTAACCTTTTCCTTTGGCCACACATGGCACATTAAGTGGAGAGGTACAGGAGAGTGACTGGTATTTTGTGTGAGAGAAAGTCTTCTTGGGCAGGTGTGTATCTATCTCCACTAAAGCTTCATTAGCTCCATCAGCCCCAGAAACAGCATGGATCTGCTTCAGCATTCCAGCTCCACCTTCCTCCTTCAACACAGTGCTTCAGATCATGTTCCATTCCCTTTGGCTTTTATAGCTTTCATAGAGGCAATAAACTGAATTGGATTTCCTACAGGAGAATCAATCAAACCTGAATTTTTAAGCACTCTGGAGCCTGCAGAACTGGAATATGTAGAACAAAATATGTCTTGCTTTCCTGGGAGGTCAATATCTCTTGTTTCAGCATCTCTGAGATGAACAGGATTTGTGCCCTGTCCTCCTGCGTGTGCAATATCATTCGGTCCAACACAGCTGGTACCTTATTTTTATTGAAGATCAAAATGGGATTCATATAAATAAATTATATTTTGTTTAACCTTACTGGAACAGGTGCTCATGAAAGAGTAGAGGTTTTCATAACATTTACTCAAAATATTTATTTAAACTTTTGAGTCCTTCAGCACATACAGTTTTGCTGTTAACATTTCACAGACATTATCTGTAGATCAACTATGTTAATTGTATCAGTTCACACCATATGTGGTACGATATTAGGGCTTTTCCAGGCTGTTGCCCATTTTTATGTATTTTTTTCACAGGTAAAGTCAAGTAATTTTATTTGTATGGTTGCCTCCACTAAAAGATCTGGTTTTTTATTAATTGTTTTGTCCATAAAAGGAAATGTTGAAGGCTTTAACTCTGAGACCAAAAATAGAGCGAAGGAAAAAGGGTGCCAAAGTTGTGACCCACTTTTTCCTTCACTTCGTTTATATTGCCATCTCCTTAAATGCATGAGAAGAGCTGTGCAGCTCTTCTGATTAAGCTCCATAAACCAGATTCAGAAGTCTGTGGAGTTAACTCTAGAATTCCATTAGTATAAAGGAGTTTGGAGCTGAGGGTTCATGTTGTATATAACATATGCCCTTCATATGAAGAAAAAAAATCCAGCGCAGTGCCTGCTCAAATAGGCTGCAAATGGGATTCCAGACCACCTCTTGAAATACATATTTGTGTGCCAATAATGTTGCTATTTCTCTGCTGGATAGCAATTAACATCTTTTTTCCAACTTATTCTGGCATATTCTTTTTGTGCCAAAGTGTCCTGGACCCAGTTGATATGCATGAATTCTCTTAGTCCAGAGGCAAATGCCTTCCAGCAACAGTGAATGGTTCCTGCAAGGATTAGAAATGGGCAAAACATTCCCACTGTGTTTGATTCTAGTGGTGCAGCAGACCTTTGGAAAGAAATGCTCAGTCCAGCTAAGAGTGGACCTCACAATAGCCCACTTTATTCCCAGCAGGTTTCTGGCGTGTTTTCCATAGCCCTAGTCCTTCCTAG
Organism: Picathartes gymnocephalus; assembly: GCA_013390045.1. Classification (NCBI taxonomy): domain Eukaryota; kingdom Metazoa; phylum Chordata; class Aves; order Passeriformes; family Picathartidae; genus Picathartes; species Picathartes gymnocephalus. The sequence continues at coordinate 43,590 of WEKY01052847.1, read as the reverse complement.
GGCTTCACAGGGGACAAATATCTGCTTCCTCATCAAAATATATCCATTTTTGTATTGCTCTGCCAGCAGCAGAAGGCTCCCTAATATCTTAAAAACCAGTTTGGAAAGCTTAAAAAAAAGCGGCAAAATACACTTCTTAATGTTTGACAATATCAAGGAATCATTGAGGGTTTCCCAGCTGCAGTTCTAAATTCACTTTTATGGAGCAGTACTGCTGGACTTTGGCCAGGCTGAAGCTGATGGCCAAAAAACAAAACTATGGCCAAAGCATTAGCAATTTTGCTTCCATAAATTCTTGAACATCTTGCATTGACACTGCATTTAATTTTAATTACATTTTCATTGAACAGTAGGAATATATTTCTGCCAACTTTTTTTTGAAAATAAAAAGTGGGTAGAAGTCTTCCAAATGTCTCAGACAGGTGTTAAATATTGAAATGTGTTTTTCCAGCATTGCACAGTAACGCAAACAACTGAGGAGAACATTTCTGACAACATCAAGGTAGATTTTGATAAGACTGTTTGACAAAGAGATGGAGATTTTTCATATATTTGAAAAACTAAAAGTATGTTTGAAGAGAGAGAGAAACCTTCAATACATTTAGTACCTATAAGCTCTGGGAAAATCAGAAGATGATTAGAAAGACCAAAATAATCGCCCTAAAAAGGAAAGGCAGTTTTAACATAGTTGTGTTTCCACTCTGGTGGAAGAGTCCATTTGATCAATGCACCCTGCTCACTTCAGTTAAAGAGAAAGCAGATAACAAAGGAGCTGATTATACTGCAGTGAGGAGAGGGAGCTGACAGAATGAAGACATGTAACATACAAATCTATAGGAAATTAAGCTTCATTTGTTCAGCTACACATAAAATAATTTTTGTTTGCAATATGTTAGGGTTATTATTTGCACAGATAGGTTTAATGATTCCTTTCTAATTTACTTGTTGAAGTGTATTGAGGGGTTCAATCAGTGCTAATAAAAATACTGCAATACAGCATTAACTGCCAAAATTCTTATCTGAAAAAGGCCCTTCCAGTTGCTTTCAGGTAGAATATGCATCACAAAGATAATGATTTAGCTATTACTCAGTAAAGCAGTGCTTGAAAATTTTCCTGAAATGTAATACTGAAACGTGTTTGAATTTTTAATTATGCTGTTACTGTTCTTGCAAACCTTTTTGAATGCATTTAAACGATTCTATATCTTGCATTTAAAATTGCCTACAGTTAAGCAAAAGTCATACTGATTTCAGGTAGAGCAAGAGTTGGTCTCGTTCACTGGCAGACTTACACTTCTGTGTGTGGAACACTGCAAGCAGTGAAATATCCTTCCTGCAGGAAGGAGTAGGAGGCTACAGTGCTGTGTTTAGAGGAGGTTAAATGCTGCTGAACTGGGGGACCTTTATTCTACTGTGTCTAATCTGTATTAAATGGGAGTTCCTTGCTCTTCAACATGCAGCCATTTGGTTCACATTACGTGAATCACAGAACCACGGAATATTCTGAGTTGGAAGGGACCCACAAGGATGAAGTCCATCTCCTTAGTGAATGGCCCATACAGAGATTGAACCCACAACCCTGGCATTTTTAACACCAGGCTCTGACCAATGGATCTGATCTCAAAGGATGGAAATGTGATTTGACAAAGTCACATAAGATGAAAAAGATAGCAGAATAGCATACTTTGTCAGAAATGTTACCTTAAAAGGGACTTAGTTCAGATCTGGAAACACCAGGGGGGATGAGATTAGCCTGAGAAATTTATTCCTATGGTAAACCATGTTCATTATTGTACTTTTTTCTTGGGCTTAGAGAAGTATAACAGAAAGAATATCTGCAAAAAGCTTTGAGGATAAGCATGAGCTCACACTCACACCTACTGAATGAGAATTATGTGGCTATGCTGAATGCATCCCTAAGCCGTCATTTAAATACCCTGTCAGCTGGGGTTCAGTACTACAATAACATAGCCATGAGATTTATACCAGGTGAGAGGACAGGGAGAAAGAGCCCATATTTATTTCCAAAATACTTTTTAAACAGTGGTAGCTACAGGTAGATATTGTCACAGTAAGAAACACAAACTACTAATTTTGACATCTTTTCTCTACCTTTCCTTACAAGAAGAAGAGGAGGGGCAGGCACTGATCTCCTTAGCAACCAATGACAGAACCCGAGGGAATGGTCTGAAGTTGTGTCAGGGAAGGTTTGGCTGGATATTAGAAAAAAAGGTTCTTCACCAGAAGGGTGTTTGGGCACTGGAAGAAGGTCCCCAGGGAAGTGGTCCCAGTACCAAAACTGATGGAGTTCAAGAAGAGTTTGGACAATGCTCTCAGAGACAGCGTGTGATTCTTGAGATTCTGGTCAGGGCCAGGAGTTGGACTTCGATGATCCTTGTGGGTCCTCTCCAACTCAGGATATTTTATGATTCTATGAATATAACCTAATATATTTGTAATAATATTGCAGTCAGATCACAACATGCAAATGTGTCAAATATTGGATTGTCTTTTAGTGAAATTATTGTGGTTAGCATTTAGCAAAAATTAAACACTCAGGTTGTAATTTTTGCAGTTGCATAGAGAAAAGTTCTGAAAGTAACAGTGATGAGAGGGGTTTGACCATGAAGAAGAGAGATATGTGCATAATGCCAAGATACAATATTAGCTTTGAATGCAATTATGTATGCCAACATTTCTTGGTATTAGTAGACATTGTACTCTAAATAAGCAAGATCCTTAGGTGGGGAAGAGCCTCTTTATAGCTAAAACTACCTGCAGGAGCAAACATATGCTCAGTTGAACTCTACAATTCACCAGCCTCAGCAGCCCACTGCCCCGTATGGTGGATAACCAAATCACTGGGGAGTGGAGTCAGACTGATGTTCTGGGCACTCGGATGCTCCTTTCATTTTTGTGTGGAGAACACCTACAGGTGTCCTTTATCTTTCAGATTACTGTTGCTGGACTTTGAAGGATTACCCATTTTATACTTCAGTGGCATTGGTATTTCTTGGTTTTATGAATGGCATCATTTTTTCTTAATCCTGTTAACAACATCAATCCCATATAAGCCATCTGTCTCCTGCAGCTCTTTCTCCTACATTGTGCTGAGGGTTGGACCATCTGTACCTTCACAAGGCCATTGCTCTTCAACCAGACCATACAGACTGTGGCTCTTTAATACCATGCACAAACATTCTCCCTGCATTCTGCAGGCACAGTGTTCATACATTCTTATTAACCTTACAGTGGTTCTTACAGGCCAAGTAATTTACAGGGAGCCACAGTATTGCTTGAGCAAGAAATAATTATTGAGTAGACAGGGAAGCTTCATTGCTAGCATGGTATTTATCTGTTTAGAACCTCTTCAAAGTTTTTCCTTTATAACCATGAGTTGTCACAACTTCATTAAATCATGCTATCCTATTTGAAGTTATCTGATTACATGTTATATAAACTGGGGAGTGGGAATAACTTATTTAAAGCCAAAAAATATATTAACACAATCCTGATGTTTTTGTGGCTTTGCTTCATTCCAGAACAGGAGGTGAGCTGGTCCTTAAGACATAGAATCATCTGTAGCTGTGAATGTTTCTCTATGGGCAGCTGACTTTAAGTCAATTCTATGTGTATTTTCACCAGTTCTCTTTCTTTAGTTACTTCATTTATGGCTTTGGTAGATACTGACATCAGTTTCCAAGTTCCCCTGAGGTTGTATATCCCAGCTGGGTGGAGCTACAGAGGATAACTTTTAATAGGATTACATAGCATTTTTTTATTCGAATATACTTTTTTATAAGGTAATATAGTCCAGTCAAAGGATTCTTGTAGCTGAGTGATTTAAACAGAAAAGCTTAGGGAAACAATTCTTCCTTCTGCAAAGTATTTCCAGTAAGCCCTCTATATCCTCAGGAAATGTGAATCAACATGGCACAGCAGAATTCTGTAAGGTAACATACCAGCTGAGAATCTGTCTTGTAGTCTTTAAGTGCTGTTTGTGGTATAGAAAATAAAAGTTTTGGAATGTATCTCTGCTGCTTATTAAACAATGCAGACGAAGCAGTAAACATAAAAGTACAGATACCCTGAGATCACCACAGTCCTTGAGCATTGGGAGGCAGCAACTGCAGCCAAAGGGCTCTGGTCCCTGAGAGAGTGATTACCTTATGGTAGTGGTAAGGTCAGTCTTTCTTTTGCAGGGAGACCATTTGCACTTTGATAGTGAAAAATAAATAAATGTGTTGACATTTTAGAGTGGTTTAAAGTTAATCCTTTGTTTGGAGTCAGCATTTCACACAGTAATCTGAATACCCATTCAAGATACTACTCAAGAGCTTAATATCCCTTCCAGTCCCTCAGAATGCTCCCTCTGTTCAGACACACAGTTTGGGCACAGAAGAAGCTGTGATGCTTCTGACAGCTAGAGTCTTGTGGCAGGCATCAGATGGATAGGCATCCATCACACTTTGGAGTCACCTGGCAAAAAGGGCTGAGGAATTTAGGCAGGTCCCCACTGAAAGGTAGAGCAGAGGCCATCCCTGGGGGACTAAGCTCCCCATATAGGTTCAGGGAGAGACACTATAAAGTACTTACCCCCTCAAACACCTTAGACCCCTCAAACACCTTAGTGTTTGACAACTTGCCTAGCTTGAGCCAGTTCTAAAATCCTCTCTGGCTATATTGCTGCAGTGGCTTAATTTTCTATTAAACTGATCTTGATCCAAGACACTCCTTGGAAACTTGACTTCCCGAGAAGTAAGAAAACAAGGATGTTCATGATACAACACCTGTTAGTTGTTAATTTAGTAAGGACCTTTGGATCCTTAGTCAGTCATGATTCTGTCTTTCTGGTTCTCCTTAAAGACATGAGCAAGTAATGTAGCTAAAAGTAATTTTTCAAGTGCCTTTCATCCCACCCTTTTGAATATAGTTCTGGTGCAAAACTAAGCCTTTCATTATGAGATTTTCATAATGGGGGACACAAACCAGACACTAATAATAATGCTAAGAGAAGTTTTACATCCAGGATTTTTGGAGTTTCTACCCAGGGCTGAGCCAATTCAAAGATCTAAGTGGAGAGAAACTTTCTAAAGACTAGGGCTAAAAACATCCTTTTGAGGGAATAATTTATTCCACAAATTTCATCTCTTCTTTCTACATGTGGCATCTTATGAGCAGATGTCCTGTTTTCTTATTCTTTTAATTACCCAAGCTGGTAATTAATTTTATATCTGTAATTTGCTATAGAAATTATGACAATTGAACAGTATCTTTTAGATATCACAAGTCAGATATATGTTCAAATACTGCTCAGATTTCTCAACTTGTGAGTTTTTAATACTACTGCATTCAATGTTCGTGAAAAGTGGGTTTAGTTATTGGAAGACTGTAAATCAGTAAAATGTACAGGAAAAGACCAGGCTGTGCTATAATGGCTTTTGATTGCCCTACAGTTCTTCCAAATGAGGCAGGCAAATTTGTATCTGAACAAATCATTAAAGAAAAGATGGAAAAAAATATTCTTTTGTGGAGTAAACTCTCCTAGGAGAGGGATTTTTAGTTGGTTTCTTCATGAACATTTGCCCTGCAAAATCCTAGGGAAAAAAAATCCTAATTAAATGTAATTTGATATTTTTTCTTTCTAAAGAAAAGGAAGGAAGACTATTTCCAAAAGAAAATAGCTTGTGCTCCCTATTATTACATCCCACCAAATATGGAAGAAAATGTCCATCATTGGAGGTATCCAAACCAGCCAAGGACCCTTACTAGGGTGCCAAAGAAAAATCAAACTTAAATTGTTCCACCTGAGTCAGGAAGAGGTACAGACCCTGTGGGGAGCAATCCAAAGCCATGCAGGTCCTGTCTTTCTCCATTGGGCAAAGAAAGAGTGTAATGAAATTAGCCACCTAAAGCTTTGGTAGTCATATGCTCCCTAGGCTTCTTGTTCCTTCCAGTGATGGTCTTTCTGCCCCTTGGTCCGTAAAACCTGTACTACACAAGAGCTCCATAGCTAGTCTAATCCTCACCACAATTCATGTTGCTGTTCTATATCAGAGATGTCTGTTTTGGTGGAGTGGACAATCCTGTGTGGGTTTTTCCAGGCTACGTCTCCAGTCTCTGCATTCTGTGATAGAGAAATGTTATCACTGTAAATGCTGCTGTCATTGCATTATCTGTAACTATTACAAAATGCACTATAAAGGAGCATTCACAACAGGCCAAATATTGCACAAATTGGATAAGATAATGACCATAATCTGTACAAGAACTCATCTTCCTTGTATATACAAAAAGGGCTCTGCACCTTAAAGAATTCCAAAAAGTATCAGAATTAAAATGATGTTCAACAACAAGTTTAGAAAGTTTAAGATTTGATCACAGGCAACAAGTGGATTCCAGTTACTTCCCTCTCCTGCAATAGTAAGCACTCATAATACTGTACTTCATAGTCCCTGTGCACAAGGAAAACATTCCCCAGCCAAGGACATATAATGAAGTGCAGTCCTAATTCATCACACAGGTAAAACAACTGAATGTAAAACACACGAGGTAAATAATAAGGCATTTAAGACTTATTCTAAAGAGACAGGCATTATCAGTGATACTTTTAATGGTGTTCTGGATCACCAGAAAGGCTCTGAAGACACATACCTTTGGATTACCTCCTCTTGTGACAGAATGGCGCATGCTCAGCTGTGTTGTATCATATATGAATCAGTTATAGGTCCAAATAGCACCTAAAAGCCAAATGCCAAATGCCTAGATGAGAGGTTGGACTCACACCTAAGGATCGAAACTTCACTTCAAACTTTTGAGTTTGGGCCAAATACAAACTACAAAAAATGCATTTGCCAAATTTTTTCCAGATCAAGCCTGAGGAACTAGAAACTGCACAAGACTTGAAAAATAAGCAGGTTTCTCACCATTTGGATGCGAAATGTTCATCCATTAATTGATCCTGGATTCACTGTGGATTTGAACTTTGAAAGATGACAAAACACAGCTGGGCTGTACTTTTGTTGCACCACTTTCCACACTTCAACAGGCAATTAACCCCATTTAAATCTCAAAATTTTGAGTCAATTGCTCTTCCTTGTGTCAGTGTCTAAACTTTTCGTCTAAACCCCTGAAAGAAAATATAGCTTAGCTACAAGTCTACTGGGTTGATGTAAAAGCCACAGTCACATTTAGTTTTCCCTCAGTCGGGGTCTCACTTGTGTCTCCACTGAAACTGAGATGAAGCTTGACCAAGCAGCAGCTGAGCCCTGGCCAAGGCTGGAAAAGGCCAGCTGGAAACTTTCCCTCTGATGATAACTGAAGCCCAGGTTGGATGGGGCTTTGAGTAACTTTGTCTAGTGGCAGGGGGGTTGGAACTGGACGATTTTTAAGGTGCCTTCGAACACAAACTATACTACAAAGCTACGATTCTATGAATTATTTCCTTGCACCATCTGGTGGTTCTTTGCAGTCGGTGCAACAGCAGTTCCCGATGTTCGAGCGAGGATTGTAGAACTCTCTGCTGACCTTGCTAAAGATCTTGGGCTAATGCAGGACATTAGTGACAGTACCTGTCACTAGACTAGTTAATAATGTAAAATAACACAAATCCCCCTGGTATGGCAGAAATCCTGCTTTTTGCTTCAGTTGCTATTCCATCATCCTGATCACAGACCTCTTCACAAAAGCATGTGGAGAATAAAAAATGAAACCTGAAAAAACTCTATAAAGGGGAAAAAAATCAGACAAGGCTTACCAAATGCTTTAATCAGGGTATTCTATAAAGCCTGCCAGAGGTATGTGCCAACTAACAGCAACTTTTGACCCTGATTTTTGGCTTCATTTACTCTTGGCACTCAAACGATGTGCTGGCTCAGCACTCCAACAAAACCGACCAATTGGACCAGATTGTATTTAAGTGGTTTTGGAGGAGGACAGTCATCATCATTAGGTGATTAAAAAATCTCAGCCTCAGGACTCATGCAACAAATGCATGTCAATCCATTTGACTATGGAACACAGGTCATAGGATAGCTTAAGGAATTGAAGAAAAAACCCAGAAAGACATATACTTCCCCATGGGAATGCGTGACATTGTAGAACAAGTGATGTCTTCACTTCCCGCTTATGGAACCTGAATCTGGTGACTGTGGTGAAGTGGTTTAAGGTCTCAGTTGCTGAAAACAGCAAATCCGAATGGATCTGATTAGACAAGTTCTGCAAACCTTGCCAGATGCTGAACACTGCTCAATTAAAACCTAGACTAACTCCACCAAAGCCAGTAGAAAAATGAGGAGCTAACAGATTTCCCTCAGCCCAGAGTCATGTCCTTCTTGTACTTTACGTTACATGCAAAGAGCAGGATTCCATGCCTTCCTGCTTTGGATAACTTTCTTTTTAAAAGTCATATAATTTCTGCACATTCTGATGGTCTCTGGAGAAGTGAAAAAGGACCATAATACTAGTGGGACCTGTCCTTGGAGAATATTCCCTGCACACAGGGAACAGCTCTCAGAATGGTGAGAGTCTATGGCTCTTGCCCCTGACACAAGAGTTGTCTCAGGGAAAGGGACCAGTGAGAATGGTGAAGCTGTTAGACTGCTCTGACTATGATTGGGATAAACAATACCCCCCCCACAGACACACACAGCCCAAAGCTGCAGGAAATTTCAGAAAAGACTGAATCCTCCACTTCCTCTTGTCCTTTGCTCTCAACCCACCTCCACACACCCACAGTCAGTGAAGGTTTGTTCTCTTTCTGTCCCAGATCAACTAAATTTTTTACCACAGGCAAAACAATACTTAAACTTTCCAGCTTGGAAGGAAAATCTCTATCTCCCAGTTTTGCTGGGTCATATAATTCTGGTATTAACTGCCAAGCCTATTCCCCACCTGGACATCTGTGAGAAGGACCTCACACAATCACGTTGTTCTCTCATATGAAAGGTTTTCCAGTCAGGCACACCCTTTTTGAAATACATTGGATACAGTAAAAGTTCTTCAGAAAACATTTCCTCTTCCCCTGCTTCTGAACTTGGATAGCTGTAATTTCATTGACTTGCCAGCCACTGAACCCTGTTCTAAGGAAAATACTGTACAGATATAGCCTATTTTAAGAAATAATTGAGATGTTAAGAAACCCCAGCCAAACACAAACTGAAAACCAGGTTTGTTTTTAACCTCAGAGGTTTTGACCTCAGCAGTAATGGGCAAGGTTCTCTCTGACCTGTCATATCTCTCTATTCAGTACTGATATTCTTCCCAAAAAAAAATTCCCATGAACTGACTTTCATTAAAAATGCAGAATACCCCACGATTCCTAAAATAATAGGGAGTTTTTCTGGGTTTTTGAACCTCATATAGACTGTATCTTTTAAGCCTCATTGTTTTTTCAAGTTGATCCAGCACACAGTGTAGGACATTATATGTCACAAATTCATCTTTGAAACATCTTTGCTAAAATTTATATTTGTGAGCAGCCATCTTTAAAAACAGATTCATTTATCAAGCTTGCATCTATGTCTGAATTCAGAATAAGGATTTGGCTCTACTAAGAGCACAATTTCTCCTATAACAATCCTGCCTCCACTGGGAAGGACTTTCTTTGATCTGTTATAAACTGATCAAGACTAAATAGTCATCTGAGAAAGTCTTGGTTCATAACTCATTTTTACAGCTATCTGATTTCTTTTCTGTTTTGCGTTTATCTTGGGTATGAGGCCCCTGAAACAAATTTAAACTTCTCCACAGAACTATGAATATAAAATCTCCTGTGACGCAATCCAATTTATCTGTTATCATGATTAATCCGACTGTGACTCTCCAGCAAGGCTCTCACAAGGCCAGAGCAATTAAGAAACTTTCATCCTTTTGTGGTTCCTGTTTTGTATTTATTTTTATATACTCTCGGTAACTACCTAGCCATTTCAGTTTAGTTGCTGTAGTTCTGTACCCCTACCTCCACCTCAAAAAGTTCTTTATGAACTTTTTGTCCCCAAGCACTAATCTGTTTTCATGACCTTAACAGTATTTATCCCCTAGTTATAAATGAAATCTGTATTTCATCACATTCATCACTCTTTTTCATGCTACAGCCAAATAGCTGCACTCCTACAGCTTCAAATGATGGCACAGAAGAGAATTGTTAGATATGCACATTCCAGCTATCCCACATCTGCCAGGTCTGTTGTGGGCAAAAACGAGGAAACCAGAGCCAAAAAAACAACCCTGCTTTGTGTGTATGTTTTATTTTAAACCATTCTGAAGCCAAGAATGTGAAGATCAACCAAATGCTGACATGCTAGTAATATTTTGTTTTACACAGATCTATAAATACACTTATCATTGTTTAAAGTAAGACTGAATACTGTAGTCATAAGAAACACACATGTTTTAGAGGACAGATAGAAATAATTATATGAAAGAAAGACTGGAAACACTTTCTTTTTCTGGGTGAGGTTGGACTTCCTATAAAACTTCATTGGGGATAATCTTCCATTCCTTGTGCAGGTGAACTTAATGGGAGCTTTCTCTAGCATTGGGTCCAAACACAAATTTAATTTTTGTGCTTTGGTTTTCAAGTTTTCTGCAAACTTCTTTCATTCTGGAACTACTTCTAAGCCACCTATAGCTATAAATAGCAAAACTGTTATTGGTAACTCTGAACCCACCATATAGGAGCACCTCCACTGGAAAAAAAAAATGTAGGCTCCCATAAATAATAAAAAAAAATGTTCAAAAGAAACAGGGAATTGCCTCATCTAGGAATCAGCCATGATTAATGTAGTTCACTCTGCTGTCTCTGACAAAGACCAGCACCAGACACAGGGCTAGAAAACTGGTATGAAAGGATATAGCAGGGCTGGGAAAAAAAGGATGAGAAAAGATAGTGAGGTACCTGCTGTATGGACAGAATGCACATAATGACTTTCTGGATTTTCCTGATTCTGAAGCTCAAGGAGAAAGAAGGGACAGATTCCACAGACTGTCTTTGGTGTAAACAAAGGAGAAAAAAGAAAAATGGGAATGTTAATAAAGGGTTGTAAGCAAGGAAGGGAGAGACTTCTGCTTCTTCTGTATAGAAGGGACAGGGCAGGCAGGAGTGGAGGTACTGTGGCAGGAAGTGTAGGATCTTTGGATAAGATCCACTGGATCTACACCTACACAGGAAGGAAAATCACACACCTGTGTGCCTCTGTGGAAGGCAGCTGAATAGGTCACTGGCAGACTAACAGGTAAGAACAACCCCATTGGTAAAGGGAAAGATGTTAGAAGGCAGCCAGATCTTGAATAAGAGGAATTAAAGGTATCAGATGAGATTTGTCAGCGTTTAAAGGACTGCCTGTCTCATTAGCTGTGACTGGGGAGCATTTCTGTCTCAGAAAAATAAAATGCAGTTTCCCAAGTCAGTGCCTGAGTCGTCTGAGCATTTCTAGATTGAAAAGATCTGAATTCAGTGGTGCTTCTCACCAAATACCCTACAACGCCCTGGGTTTGAGGACACCTTTGCGAGTCACTCATGTACCATTAGTAGCTCCTGGCTCTGAAGCCAGACCTGCATTCACATGCAGCAGGAGATGCATTTCAAAGCACATCCCCTTCTTCATTCATGGAGCACAGCACATACTCACAAGAACAGTAAGTAGCAGCTTGAGTGAAGGAGCCAAAAAGTTCTCCTCTGCTTGCTCTTCAGAAGAAGCAACAGACCAGAGGGAAGCATCCAGTTACCCAGGTCTGACTTGTGTGCTGGCAGTTGGACCACACTGGTTTTGCATATGGTATATAAAATGAACAAACATAAAAATGGGTATTGATGAAGTGTGATTCCACCCTTAAAGTGCAGCTGAATCCACTGCATCCATCCAGGCAAGTGCCAAAAACGTGAGGGAGCTGCAACAGCATCACATAAGCTGTGCAATGAATAAACTCAGGGTTAAATGGACCTCACAGCATGAATGTAAGATTACCCATCTAGTGTGAGAGTAAAAGTAAAATTCAGAGATAAATCCTGCAGGAATTGCAATAAATGGTATACATAAACAAATTTCAGGCCTGTGAAAAAACTATTGTCCCAACCACTTAATGGCAGTAGTAGGGGAGTGTTGAGTTCTGCAGGTTGTACATATGCATGGGTAAGCCAATAACCAACCTCTGTGCTTATTTTCTGCACATTTACACCACTCAGTCCGTGAAAGTTTGTCGTCTTTGTCTGGTTCTATTCACTCACTTGGTCCTAGGAAAAAAAGTTGCTTAGGAAGGAATGAGTAACTTTTTTCAACTTGCTTTTTTTCCCAAGAAAGGAGCAAAATAATCTGGTTTTTTCCCCTTGTTTTCTGCCAGCATGCTGAAAGATGGGCATATTATCAGACTGATAAATTTTCCAAAGAATTCTAAAGGGTTGATCTGAACCAAATGTAAATACTAAGCAACTCAACTCTTGTCTTTCTTTTTTTTTTCAGTGTGGTTACAGAAATCATTAAGTTGAGTAGGGCTTGGACTGAGATCGCTGATATTTTTTTCCATGTTCATCAGAGACCACTAAGTAACTTGAAAAACGTTCTTTTGTATCTCAGTAAACAAAAACAAAAATTAAGAGCAAGTTTTTCCTCTCTGTTATTCCAAAGTGAAACATTTTAACTTCCTTTGTCATTTGTTCTTCCCTTGAAAGATGTATTAGAGTTTAAAAAATACCATCAAACTGACAGACTGGCATACCAAAACTGGTTGGGTTATTACTGATGCTTTATGCTCTCTGGAGCATGACTGCCACAGTTATTTGGTTCTCAGTTAAATGTTCGTGTGGATAATTCCACTGTAGTCTTCCAAGGAGAAGTTTAAAAACATCAGGATTTATGCTACTTCTGATCCCTGAAATGTGATCTGTACACATTGTTTGTAAAACACCTGAAGTCTATTAAGTGCTTGGCGCTCATGGGCATCTTTTCCACCAAAAAGCATCCACCTACTGTTTATTGAAATCTACGTAGATCTAAACAAACTAAGCCTGGGGCTATATCATCATGACAGGCTGCCACAGAGGAGTTAACTAAAATGTGCAAGCTAAGTCTCAATTTATAATTAATAATTAACCTTTATAAGACTACAAACCCTTTACTCCCACTGTCAGGCTGTTACTTATCAAAACATTTTTAGTGCAGTCAATGAAAGATGTGTAACTGCTGACAAACATGAAAATGAGCCTGCAGATCTTCCATACTTGGTGTACACTGCTCGGTCTTAAGCAAAGTCTTGCTGTCACTTATTCAGGACAAACTAGATCCATTATATAGCTGTTGCTACTTTGAAAACTTGTCTTATTTATTTATTTATTTTTATTTTGGCATTCTGGCAGGTTTTTAGGAAGATTCCTAAAAGATTTGGAGTAGCTCAGGCATGTCTACAACATGTGGGGCTAACAATTGGGCAACATATGTCAGTAAGTCAGGCCAGCATAGACGTGGCAGGATAAACCACCTTATTTTCTGTGGAAATAAATCTGCAGCAACTCCCTTTGATGTTTCAAACTACCCGTGCACAAAAATTGTGCCAGAAATCTGACCTGATGTGTAACAACATACATATTCTGACACTGAATAACTCTGACTACATACTTAGTTACAATAAGAGTTGAATTTCTTCACAGCCAGCTTTCTGCACTTCATATGTCAGTCCCCTCACTTGATAATTTGCATTAACTGGACTACTGACAGCTAAAAGAAAACTTCTCTTGAAAGTCACAGCAAAAGAGACACCGTGGTTGCTCTCCCTCTTACCAGACTTGCAATGAGACAGAGAGGCTGGCCTGTGACAATTGCTCTTGTTTGCACCCTTTTCTTACAAATTTTCTATATTATACCATATACTTTGACTTTGGAGTATCTTTCATAGGCCATAGGTGTGAAAGTCTTTCACCCATAACTGATTCCTCACAACCCAACCAGCTATCAACGCTGTTCTGTGAAACACAGCACTGTAAGAAAACTGGTCGTGGCTGGGACTCAATTGAGGCTGGCATGTGAAATATGATTTGGGAAAAACAGAATAAAATGCACACTGGAACAGAAACACCAAAGTAGCCACCTGCTTACATTTTCATCACTCTTCAACCTGAAAAATTACTGTGGTTTCTAGAACTATGTGTTTAACTTAACATCTCATACATGTGAAGTCTCCATGTGTACCCTATTTCTCTCTACTGATCTCAGTAGGTCAAAGGGACTGAAACCTTAATTTTAGCTGCTGCATGTTGATAAATTGACATGAAGCATATTAAGTTAACATCAGGTGGTGAACCCAGACATAGATGCTTTACTAGCATTTAAATTGATGGTGGGTGATCACGGGACATAATATGAGAATCATATTCGAAGACTCACCCTAGCAATAGAACCCTGGTGGCATGGAAGGCATCAATGTTCACTAGAAATTTCAAACTTCTCAAGCATCTAGAAATGTGTCTTATCCCGCCAAGTACTGAATATCCATCTTTTGTAAAAAGCTTTTCAATGCATTTCTGAAAGCTGAATAATGGCATGCCACCTCCACCCTTAAGCCACTGGGAGAGATAGCAAGTTGCCAGAGTGTTATATTTCAGACAATTGAAGGTTTAACTCTGGTTTCTTACAGTTTGGGTAACAAAGACATCTGTATTTACTCATGGAGTTGTTGTTCTTCACTTCCCACATGCTATTGCTTCTATTTCTTATAAATAAAACAATTGGACTTGATTTTAAAATATACCAAGCAACTAATGCTCATGCTGACTTAATGGAGAACTCTTCATTTCGCAGTACATCAGGTCCTAACTCATTAGTCCCCTAGTTAATTTTCTCAGTAACACAGACCTACGTTCACTTTCCATGAGATTTTTATGCTCTTTAATGTCTCACACTGAAGACTCTTTTTTTCCTTCAGCTGTATACTACTAACATACAGGTTCTGAAGGCATTCTTTATTTCAGCATTTAGATACTAGTTATTAGCTATTCACGTGAAAGTTAGATGATAGGTATTATTATCCATAGTTTTAATAATGAAAACTTGTGACCTGTGGGCAAATGGGAAAAGGTTCCTCCTTCTTCTTATAAATTTTTCTATGAAATCTCATTCTTCCTACTGATGACTACAGAAGGTTCCTCTTTAAACTGGAATTAGTTCTTTATAACTGAAATTAGTCGCTAAATAAAGAAGCAGTGGAAGATTACAGTGATGTTGATGAGAAGACTACTGGAACTGACTAGGGAAGCTAGTAATTAGTGAAAATTAATCTCAACAATTACAGTGGGAGAAATAAATCTAAAGATCTTGCAGGTTTAAGGCATATTGCAAACTGTAAACTGACATTAAAATCCTCTAAACCTGTTATTTACTTGAATTTAAATAGACTTCCTAGCGATTGTTAGGAGTGTCTTTGGGAAGAAGTTATTTTCCTGCAATTTTTTGTGCCTAGTGCTTTTCCCAACCTTCTTGTGAAGCCTGACTAACAAAACCATGAGGGTCCACCCACATTTGTTTCAGTACATAGTGTAAGTGATACTGCTTACATAGTACTGTTTGTGCAGTGACTGCAACTGGTGAGAAGAATGCCATAAAGGCAGCTGAATAAACTTCTTATTTATGGAAAAAAAAAAAAACAACCAACACCTCTTAGAAGACTATTCTTGAGGAGAATAAACCCACCTTTTATTCAAACTTTCATACAACACCTATTTCTTCATGCATTCAGCATTTTTCTTACACACTAATATTCTGGACAGCTATCCTGTTTGACTGCATAGGCCTCCCAGGGATAGCCTTGGATGGCTGAATCTGAATATCTGGGCAGTATCTCCAGCAATTTTGCTTCTCTATTTCATGAGACAAAATCCAGCTTTATTAGATTTTTCTTTTTCCCCCGATTTAATGTGCTGGATATGTGCATGGTTTGATGTGCAGCGTAATGCTTGTTTGGCTTTATTTCCCCTCTGTGACATATAAAACCTAATAAGCAAGATTTTTTTCTTTTGTTGCTATGGTAGGAAGGTTCTTGAAGCACTTTATGATAGAAAATGATTTTTAAAAACCCAAAAAAACCACAAGAACACACGCACAAAAAACAAACAAAAAAAACCACCAGAGGGGCATCTTATTTCTATTTTTGGCAACTTTGTTCACATGTGTTTACAAAGCCAGAACGCTGAAATGCTCTAAGCTAAAAGTTCCACAGTGAAACCAAGCCAACCTCATAAAGTTCAGTAACTCCAGAGCCTGAATTCTTATCCTAAATGTATTATTGTTCAAAAGGAACTTGTAAGGATTATTTACATGGGAAGGCAGGTCTTCCTAATAATTTCCCAATGAATAACTACCTGCTTGCCACAATGAGACAACACATAGGGACTGTGATTTACATTCCATAATTTCATCCATGCAGTTATTCAGTATTCCAGAACCCCACTTATAAACTTTTCAAGAGATTTACTTGCCTAGCTTCATCTGAATTTTGGATGTTTTTCCAAGTGTAATTGTTACAAAAATTTCTAGCAACATTTATAGTGTTTATTGGTTTTAGGTTTCAGGAGGTGCATAATCAGACTGTGGTATAAAATTAATAATGCAGAGAATTACAAGATGATGCTTCTGTAAAAATCTGGCAAGGAATGGTACTGCTTCAGTGAGATCCCCTGCTTGTGTGGTGTTTTAATTTGGATGATTAATTTTGGTTTGAAATCACAGTTGATAACTATGTGGAGGAAGAGGGGAAAGCTTAAAACTTACCAAGCATTTAATGTTTTTACCTCTTCCCCTATACATACGTTTACCTTCCATCTTCTGGGTTATTTACCTCGTTTCCCATCTTGTACAGTACTTGCCAGCAGCTCTCCTGCATAATTGGTTCTACCTTGTTTTGTTCAGCCTAACCTCACAGAAAGCTATATCCATCCTTTCACACTGCCCCCAGAATGCACTTACACATCACAGGACCCCTTCGGGTCTGAAAATGTCAAGAGAGAGCAGGGGTGCAAGGGAATCTACCGAGGGTGTGGGGAGAAGCTGTAACAGGAGCAAGTTCTCCTATTGTAGTGGGGTCTTTCTGCTCTCCCTGTACTTATTGGTATCCTTGTTTCCTTCAGGACAGTTCCTGAGCTCTCCAGTTAAAGCCAAAAAAAAGGAACAATAAAGTATATGGAACCTTATGTCGATGTTACCTTTCCACAGAGGAAAGTATTCACCCTCTTAATTGTAGGTATCAAATTTAGGCTCACTCTGCAGGCTCAGTGGTTTCCACAAGTCAGATAACTCAATTAGACACTCAGTGTTGCAAGCAGGACTGATGTAGTCGTGTAACTTCCCCTTCTTGTCACATTGATATTTTTGAAATGCTTTGTCCTGTTTAAGGAGATTGTCAGGGCAGTTGCTAAGTGCTTGAATAACTCATCCTTGATGAATGTGCAATCAACAGAATTAACAGCTTCTCAGGCATGAGCAAAATTTTGTGGCAGAAATTTTCTTAGTAAGGATCCACCTTAAGTCAGTAAAGTGTGGCTGCCTGGGGCAAAAAGCATAGCAGAGACCCAATGGAGTTTTGGCTGACTCAGTTATAAAGAAACAAGATGAACTTATGATTCTGTTAAAAGCAACTTCTAACCAATTGCTTTTTTCATGGTGGTGTTACAAGTAAACAAACACAGTCATACACAGGTAGGTACAAGTTTGTTGTTTTCTTGCAATCTTGGAGTGCTGTAGGGACAAGATCTTGCAGCAGACAGCTTCAGAAGCTAGGACTAAAGAAGGGAACAAGGAGAACCTGGTACCTCTTCTAAAGGGCCCTAGGAATTGCTGGTGCCAGGAAAAATTAACATCCTCTTTAATGGAAAAATATTCTTTCATGAGCCAGAGGCATAACACTGATATAAAAAAAAATTAAGTGAAAACAAGGAATTTACAATATTTTGTTGAAATATAATCTGAGGAAATGATGTAATTACATTTTATAATGAGAACCTGCTTTTGATTATTTCTCTCAAATTCTTCTCAATGTCCCAAGTGCAAGCAATGTTGCTGCTATAGCATGCACAGCAAGTTAAAAATTAAGGTCAGATAACCATACACAAACTCCAACATGTTTTACTAGGTTATGAATTAAGAGATAGTAGCTGGAGTTTCAGATCTCTTTCCACAATACTTCATGAAAGTGGGAGTACCATTTCATCTATAAGATGCTGTAAATCTCTTTTATATTTGAAGATGGGGAAAACAATGAAAAAAAATAAGATTATGGACCTATTAAAAATTGTATATAGTGTTCTCTAATATTTTTTTCTCAGATAACAGATCTCATTAGCCTGAAAACACTCAACCTTCACTTAGATAGCTTTACTTCAGACCCAGTTTCATCCCAGCATCCCACAACAGTTCTTGATCTTGGCTAACAGCTTTTGAAAAAGGAGAATAAGAAAGCTCCATGTAGTGGTTTCAGTTTGCCATCCTCACATGACAGTAATTTAATGTAGTGGGTTGAGCACTCTGGCAGAACATCGGTGTACCCACTAAACTTATTTACTCATTTTCTGCTGTGAGATAAGCATTAGGAGAAATGCAAAGCAGGCTCAAAAACCTTAAAAGGTATAAAGACAGTTTATTAACAGAACTAAAATGAAAATAATAAGAATTAGAATTAATCTTCAGTCACTTCTCTTCCCCCCACTTCATTTTCTCTTTCCCACCAACAACATAAAGAGACAAAACTTAAAGACATTCAGTCAGTTTACCGCTTCTAAAATAGTCTTTCTTCAGTTCAGTTAGGGGGAGGAGTCTCTCCTTCCATGGCATGGAGACTTTTCCACAAGAAAACAATTCTCTCACGGCTCCAATATCACAGTGAATCAGCCACCCGGAAAAGGAAACCTGTTTGCAGTGTGAAAGTCCCTTCCCTCGACATACAGTTCTTCCCACAACTGCTTTCAAGGGTTCATCTCTGTCTACTGGGGTACTATTTTAAGGATGAGCTGTTCTGGCAGAAAAGCAAAGGGTCTTCTCTCTCTCTGGAAGCATGGTTTCTCCTATCCCTGGAGCAAGGGTTCTCTTCTCCTATCGCTGGGAGCAAAAATTTTCTTTTTCTATCTCTGGGAGCAAAATTTCTCTTTTTCTATCCCTGGAGTGAGGGTTCTCATCTCTCCCATCTCTGTAGCAAGGTTTCCCTTTTTTTTTTGCTTGAGTTTCTCATTAGACCACAGTTACTTCAACACCTGCTTGCTTCAGCACAGGTGCCTTTGCTCAGGCTGCAGTTAGAATGCTGTATCCCTCCCAAGTGCATTTATGAGTTACAAGGAATAGTTCAATATATCATAGTCCATCACTATGGCCTTACAAAATAATTTCAGCTTAAAGCATCTCCTCTTTCTCCTCCCTCTGGGCTCCAGCTCCTCTTTACCAACCTCAGTGTCTTCATGTTGGTTTTTTTACATACCTTCGCTCTTCTTCTTACTCGAGAAAGGACTAATGTTTGTAAGTTCCATCTGTGCACTGAGAGAGTTGTGATCTTTCCCGGGCTCTGCTGTTGGTCACATGATCTCTGCTGGGCAGCGGCCAAAGTTGCTGCAGACTTTTCCCGGGCAGAGAGAAGAAGGCAGGGGCTGCAGGATCTCAGCAGCCAGGCCAGGATTCAGCTGCGGCAGGATCTCAGCTGCGCCCAGCCTGGCCAAGTGAGCTTTGCCCAGCCCAGCCCCGTGGAACAGGCAGGGCCTGACTGAGCGGGCCTGGCCCAGCCTGGGCCCAGCCGACCCCACCGGGCCACGTGGGCCCCCTCTTACCTGTTCAGAAGCCGGAAGCAAGAGAGAGATTCCTGGGCTTCTTCTTTCTTAAATGTGAATCACAGCAGCATATTCAGTTTCTTAAGTGGGTAAACAGAGTGTCTATCTTAGAACTAGCCAGCTAATTGGTTCTCTCAGGCCTGAAGGAAGTAGTCAAATTCCTTACAGGTAAAAAATCATTTTTCAACCCACAACACTCCATCACAATCAAACCCTTCATGTGCTGCCCCCAAGGCATGCTCAGACCCAAAGTGGTAATTCATGAGGGCTGCCAGGTCAGCATAATGGCTCATAAAAAATCAAGCTTTGGAGTGGCATGAGGGAGGATGCCAGATACAGGAAACAAATTGGGTTAAGCTTGAAGGCCAGGCAGATAGCTCAAAACAAATAAACAAAACAAAGTTTAGAAAATTCAGTGATGGTCTTTCTTCATGTAAGAAGTGTGGATACTGTCAGAGGCCTGAGCAGAGAAAGATCAGGCATATTTGCTGCAGTTTGGGACAGAGAGAAAACTCTCTCACAGTACTGCTGGATATTGTTTTGGGAACAACAAAGTATAAGAATGTAAATATACTGGCACCTGGTCATTTCCATAAAAGAGGTTGGACCTCTGTTGTTATTCTTAATTAACCAGTAGCTTTAAGAGGATGTTAATATCCTTAACCAATAGTATGATACTTGAGTCTGTGTGTTATAAGTGACGTGGGATTTTGAATAAAGTACAGTTGGAGTTCCTTGAGCAAATGTGTGTGTCTCAGACCCTTACTCTGCGTACCGGAGAGAACAGCGATAAAGAAGTACTAGAGCTGCCTGGCAGCATCTTGCCACCTAGACTGAGGCCCAGAACACTGTAATGACAGGGCAAAGTAAGAGTGACTGGAAATCCAGCCCATTACAGGGCTGGGAGGCTTGGTTGTGGCGTGGAGCACACTGCACAACAAAAGCCACATCAAGGAAGGAATATCATCTATGTAGCTGGGAACATGGGACATTTGGGAAAGAAATCAGTATGTATTCACGGGAAGCAGGATCTTCAGCAAAATGAACCCTAAAGCTGTTGACTGAGCACAGGTGATGAATTCACTTTGAAAGCTAACATTTAAATTGTTTGAAATATTAAGGATTATGTTTTCTTCGTATATATAAAGGTAGTTTTCTAAATTCTGTCTTTATAGCCTTTTGCATTTCAGAATCATATACAAAACAAATTAGCACCCAGAATGCTAAATTTCCTTCTGAAAGGTAAATCCTTTATTATGGTGTGTAGCGTAAACAGATTGATACTTCCCCAAAAAAGGAGTGGATTTTTAAAAAGCCAAAGAGCATCTTCTCTTTTAACTAGTTTCCACTTGTGTCTGGCCCTCTCTGCAGTACTGCTGGTTTGAATGCACGCAGGGATGAAGCTCTGTTGTGCTACAGCCAGATACCACTGCTTTCTGAGTTTATTAGGTCATGCAGCACTGCAGGGAGGGAGGCAGAGGGCTGGGTGAGCACTGTCATTGTTCTGTGCTATGATTCAGCATTACTGCCTTGTCCCACCTCATGAGTGGACAGGAGGATTGTCCCCACTTCATGCTCCCTGTGGTCTCCAGCTCAGGGGAATACAGCAGTGGGTTATTGCTTGTTAGTCTCTCCAGATTCTCTCTTCTCCATGTAATCTCCTTTTCAAAAAGCTGTGATACAATTCTAGAAATTTTACGAGACTTTTATGGCACTACTGTAGTTTTTTTTGCACTGTGTCCCTCAGGCTGAGGTTTCAGGTTACAGTGAATTGATGTAGCAGTGAGCTGCTGCCGAAAGAGCCAGACCCACTATTGCCACCCCTCTGCAGATCCTTGCTCTGGCCATAGCAGCCAGTTCCCCCTATTTCACTTCCATCCAGCATAATGATTGTGTGATTTTAGAATTAGTCTGTTTATGTGGCCCATGACATAGGGAACTATTCTGTTTCTTTTCTCCCAAGCCAGGGTTTCTCTTGGATCAGTTCATACATGGCTGCACCTTTTCTAGATTTAAAACATACTAATGTTGAGGGGGGTTTTGTTCTTTTTCTCTTTTTTTTCTTTCTTTTAAATACAATTACAGAGTTAAATTGGTAAGAGGCAGAACCTTTGTTGTTTGCACACATACGACGTGTGTAGTTACCCATTTTCAGTGGCATTCTCATATGCTAAAGTAAATCACATATAATATTTGTTCTGTTGCGACATTTTTCTAAACTAAACAAGTGGAGAGCAGGATTCATGCTAAAACCTTGAGGACGGTGCTGCCTATGTTGCTGTCACAACTTCTTGTCTCTTCTGTAAAAGTTTTTAAGCCTCAAGAAAAAAATGACAGAACTTTTCAAAGAATGTGATGAAATACATGTCTCATTAAAAGACTTGAGAACTCTCATTGATTTTGGTATACCTCAGAAATCTGCACTCTTCATTGCTTTCCTTTGCTTTGGATGTTGCAATTAGTACCGGCAGACTTGAAATGTGTAAGGAGAGACCGTCCAGCCATAATTCATCTGACTCATCTGGCTGCAAGGGTTCAGTATTACCGTGCATGTGGGCAAGAGGCAAGTTCCTGCAATATAGGCAGCATGATTAAAAATGCAAAACTCCTTTCTATCAAAAGCAGCAGAGGGATAGAGTTGACCCAGGTGGTACCTGCAGTTCAAGCAGGCACATGTTGACAAAGATACCTGACTTCTTCAAGAGTCCACCTCACAAATACAAGATGTCATGACAGCCTTGATAACGGAGACCAGATCTCTTTATAGCTGACAGAAACATTTGTTTGCATTCCACCAGATGATTCTGTTTCCCATCACTAAGAGCTTTAAGAATTTCTTGACATTATGAGTTTTTTAATAGCTTTTCTTTTTATTAACTTAAACAATTTTCCATTAACGTGCCAGTGTTCTAACTATTTGTTTAATGTCTGAGGGTGATGTAAAATCACCTTAATGGCTGCTATATCATCATTTTCTGTGCTGGTCTATTCTTTCCCCAATATGTAACTTGAGTAATCCTGTCTTTAAGAATCCTGTGTTCTTGCTGGAACAGTATGTTGTCATTAGAGTAAAAACAGTATAAAGCCCAGTCAGCTTCAGACAAGTTCTGACTCATAAAGAAACACAACTGATATGCAGAAGATTTCAGGATGTGCGGCAGTGTAAGAAGAATTTTTTCTTTTTCCTTTTAAGAAAAACTGGGGAATTTTATATTGTTTTAACTGGTTTTGACAGGCTTTATATGTTCCTTGGTAAAATCACAAAAAACATTCTTTGCAAACTCGCATTTTATTCTGGATAATTGCACCAGTGTGCCACTATTCTGAATCTTTTCTTGAATGTTTTGAATGACAATCTGTACTGACAGGAGAGAACATTTCATCACTACAGAATGTTTTCATGGGAAGGATTGTGGGGTTCTGAATCAATGCAGGTCATTCATACCCATGGTGTATTCATAGCAATTATATACTCAGTCATGCTTCAATTGTGAATTTGTGGTACATAAATGACTTGTCCAGAGAGTCCAGAGGTAAATAGAAAGGTTTCAGATGTAGAAGGAAAACTTTATTGATAAGTTCAATTCTATTTTCATTTTAAAAAAGTCAAATACCCTCCTTACGTCAGGAGTCAACACACATAAATCAATTTCCGTGTTTAAAAATATACTATTATATCACCCATCAATGTCAGTCTTTTGTAACTGTGATCCACAAATCATCTGACTACTGAGAAAATTTATGATATTAGACATTGGGAAAAAATATTAGCTGGATGGCAAGCAAAGTAAACAAACACAGGAATTTGGAAGAACCTATTTGGGTGCCTGTTAGGGGCTGACATGCTTCCCAAAGCATGTTGTGAAACAGTTTCTGTCTGTCTACTGCATTTATTGGGAGTGTAACATATCAACTTTGGTGCAGATACACATAGCCAGTCTTTTATTTCTAGAGAATAGGAAGCACTAAGCAAGGATTTTCTGGGTGTGAATTTGAGGAAGAACAGTTGATTCTTTGCATACTTCCCACACTTTTCCCTTTCCTTTAGATGTTACTGATATATATTGGTTTGTCAAAAAAACCTCTACACACTTAAAAATAATCTGAGGAAGACTGGATTTTGAGGAGCCCTAGCCCAACATGTTTCCACAAAGGTGAAATATGATATGGGGTTTTTTTGGAAAAAAAAAGCCAGTAAATCTAAGTGGTTGCACACATCTACTCTATTTTTTTGAATTTCATATTTGAAAAAGATAATTTTCATCTTGGGCATCTTGGGAACAAAAATTAGGTTTTATTTCTGGTCATAAATATCTGACTAAAAAGATTGCCTCAAGAAGATGATTTGTATGCTTTCATTTCAAAGTAGCTGGAGGAGTGCTCTGTTAAAGCCACAGATGATGGAACAAGTAAATGGCTAAACTTGTCCTTTTATGAACTGCAGTGTGGGTGACTGAAGAAACTTCTCACAGTCTAAAACTTCCTCCAGGGAGGCAGTGGAGGAGGGGTGCTGATCTTCTCTCTTCAGTGGCACATGGAATTGAAATGAAGATGCATAAAAGGAAGGTCAGACTGAAGAATTTTTACCAAGAGGGTGGTAGGTCACTGGAACAGGCTCCCCAGTGACCTGGTCGTGGCACCAAACTTGTTAGAGTTCAAGGAGTTTCTGATCAATGCTTTTTGTGATATGGTTTCATTTTTGGTAATTCTTTGCGGAGCAGGGAATTGAACTTGATGGTCTTTATGGATCCCTTCCAACTTCTTATATTGCATAATTCTGTGATTCCAGCAGAGAACCAAGTGATGAGATCCAAGTGCTGTGTTTTTCTGAGTCCATTTCTCCATGTTAAGTAATTTCTCCTTAGAAAGTAATCAGGGTCTGTGTGGGCTGGCTAATTACCCACCTTGAATTGCAGTGTCGCTTCCTCCTCTGCCAAAGGTTGCCACATTCTGCCACCCAATTTCTTATTTGAGCACTCTCTGATCACTGTCTGAGGAATCAAAACAACTCAGTTTAGCAGAAACCTACTGCACTGTATTAACTTCGTAAATTTTTTATGAAATTAAGGTAGGAAGTGATCACACAGCAACTCGGGTCAGAGGGACAGTGTGCTGGGCATGAAATTAATGACAGATGGCTGTGTAGTCCCAGGACATTTTAGAACTTTAGCAAATTCAGAGGAGTGTTTTTTTAGAATAATACTACTTGGATTTCCTGCTATTTTTAAAGTTTTCACATTACTATATTAACATTGCCAGCCCCTTACATGAACGCTTCATTTAAAAAAAAAAAAGTCTGATTTTAAATTTATAATAAGAGTTTTATATAAATTAGTTGGTTAAAATCTTTATTATACCAAATATCTTAGTTGTGATCAGATTCTAATATTTTGTATGTATCTGTTAACACTCATCTTAAGCAGAATATACTTCTTCATGGGCCCTTCCCATGAGACAGAACTAAGAAAGTGTCACAACACCTAATTTTGCACAGAAAGTCTGGACCTGTCAACTCATCCCATCTCTTGTACTTCACATGAAAACAATATTTGGTGCTCTGCAAACATTTCCAACATGGCATACAATATATTACTTTGGCTAATTGGGATCCTACTATAAAGAGTGGGTTTCAGGTTTAATTTGCTGTCCTTTCTGCCACTTGGCAGAAATATTCTTAGCTTTTTAAAAACAGCTCAGATATATCCATGCGACCCCATGTGTTCCAAGTTGCAGTGAAACAACTTCTCCAGTACCATTGCCATTCACTGTCCAAAGAGATTCAGATCCTTCCTTTACATGCTGACATTAACAAGAAGCCACGTTGTGCTTATACCATTTACCCAACAAAATTCAAATAGTTGAGCTCAGCCCTTGTCACCCTTTGTACTGCTTCTACCAGGAGTGTTCAGGGCGTAGATAATTTAAGGGCAAACAACTGTGCAGTTGTCTGTTCATTACCTTTCTTTCAAGGCTGAGTTCACTATTACCCCTTCCTTTGAAACAGGACTCACTGGCTTGCTATCCTTTATACATTCCTTCCCCTGTGCATCTTTCAGGTCTGGAGCAAATATGTGGCTTTCTTATGGTCTTCATAAAATCCCTTCTTTTTACGTGATTGTTTTACACATTAGGTAATCTAATATTGACATTGTCTTTGGTGTCTCCATTTCCACCCACTGAAACAATAGAACAGCTTACACTTCAAAGCTGTTCTTAGTAGTAACTGACAAGTGTGTGCCCATGCAAGTTATCCATTCTGGTTTTGGTAGAAAAGGAATAATGGTGAAAAGGGGAATGCCCATATGTTTTCTTCATAATAGCAATCAAAATAAAAACCTGGTCCTCTCATACCACTTTTTCAGAGAGACTGTTCTCCATGAGGGAGCTGTGTCTGTAATAGTTCTGCAGGTGGGGGTGAGAGAATCCTAGAAGCTGGGCATTAGGATGAATGGAGGCATCCATGGTGGAAGAGAAGATGGAAAACCGAAGGTGTCTAATTTGTAGCACATATGGGGGAATAGACTTTTATTATATAGGAAGGGAACATTAGTTATTAGGCTACTTCAGAAAAGTAAGGACTTCCAGAGAGAAATAACAACTAGCTTGTGTTTATTTCTCTAGACAGGCTCACTGAGGTCAGAGGAGTGCCAGTCCATCTCTCTTTGCTGTGCTGTATACTTACATCCTAAGGACTGGAAAAAAATTTGGACAGGGTAAGGTGAGAAAAGAAATTGTATAAAACAAAATAGAATAGCTGTGAGGAAAGATGAGTTCCTACAAAAATAGTTTTGTTATTGCCACGGTGGTGCATTCTTTGATAATACAAAACATACCATAGAAAATCCTGTCATCTTTGGTTTGAATTTAACACTGTACTTAGCAATACAGAAATTACTACACCTTACTGTAGTGTAATTTCCCACCCTGGAATTTGACTAGGAAATTGGTTGCAACTTTATATAGGCAAGGAGCCATACTGACCACCATGCAAAATCCTTTATCTCCTACGTACTCCACCAGAAAAATAAAGTTAAGCTCATTGAACTGAGAAAGCTGAAGCAACTCTTTCTCCCTTATGGCATGGATATAAGTTTATGGCATGTCCAGAAATTCTGGGGAAGTTTCTTAAACAATGATAATTTATTTGGCACCACGTTTAAGAGTAGGTTACAGATTCAGCACATACCTGGGAGACACGGGAGTACAGGAGAGATCCTTTTACTAGACAGGAAGGAAGACAGGAACTCCTTACTTTGCCATGGGCTCTGCAGGAAGCAGTGTAGCTACACTCAAAGAGGCAGACAACTTTGTTTGTACAGGTGCAAGAAAAATAAATCCATAAAATTTCTAGATTGTACTTGCTTTCAGAAGAACCCTGGCACAAACTTGATGAGAAAGGTACATATAGTATTTGTGTTTTCAATAGTCTTTCTTAGTTTAATTAGCTTCTTTTTAAAAACAGAATTCTGTAATAATTGCAATGATCATCATTTGTGGTGCATTCTTTTACTCCATTTTCTTCCTTTTTTTCCCTGATTATAATAATGTGTGTATTCATTTAAGGGATAATTTTACTATACTATGAACATACAGATTTTTATGCTACTTTAAACATTTTACAGAGTCAATACTGTGAAATTCACTTTGAATGCAATTTCATATGGAGAAGACACAAATGTATAAATACAAATTTATTATGAACACCTTTCCAGCTACCAACGCTAGCACAGCATTATGAGCGGTTCTGTGGAGCAAATTAACAACATCTCAGCCAGACCCAATAGAGCGACTCATGAAGGAAAGAAAAATATCTCCAAATAAAATGGAGTGTTGGTGGGTTTTTTTAAGTGCTTTGGTAAAGTAGGCTTCCTCAAAGTGATCATAAGTGCATACAAAACAATAGAGACAGGGCAAAATAATTTATAGAAGCCTCAAATTTAATTCTCTTTATTTTGTTTGTAGAAAATATTTTAACTATATTTTCATACATTTTCAAAGAATTTGTTTGTTTTGTCTTTACCTCAAGGTCCTAACATCATGTTAGGTAGACTCTCTCAATCTGTCAGTTTTGCTGTAACTTCTTTTTCCAATATTAAGGTTTAATTTGAAACCATAATACCAAACTTCAGCATTAGTACTACGTACAAACTTCATCATCCACTAAAGGAAAAAAAGAAAGTCACAGATCATACTAATGAGAAATAACTATTTTGTAAGGTACTTGATTATGTATGATGTAATAAATAGTTCCTGATTTGGGGCTTTCTCTTAACTAGCATTACACAGATTCTTTAAATGAAGCTCCACCTGAATATCTTTGAAGACTTTCTGAAATAGCTTTATTAGGGTGTAGAAATGTGTATGAGGAAAGAAACAAAACAACTACATGAGAAAAAGATGAGAGACTTGTGGGCAAAGTGACAGGAAAGAATAAAATTTTTCAGAATTTTACTCTGGGAACTAAGGGTTTCTGAACATTAAAATCCAAAAATTACCTTCCTGTGCAGTGTGGTACTCAATAGCTTTTCCTTAAAACCCTACCAATGTTAGAAATTCATAAATACCCTAATTTGATATCATGGAATTTTGTATTTATGTATATTGTGTAGCTTTACCTCAATAATTATAACTATGTAAAATATATTTTATAACACTATTTTATCAATATTTTTTACTTGTATAGACTGTTCCTTTTAGTAAATATTGGGTATTTCTGGTGGCCCTGGATGTGCCTGTGTCTCTCTGGGTCTAGACTTGCCCTAAATATGTTCATTCTGTGTTGTGCAATGAACAGGCTTACTCAGTCCTCTCTCGTTCCCCTCCCTGGTCACACACACACACATACAGAGATTTATTTCCCTTGGAAGAGAAAATCCAGGGTAATGGAGATGCTGCATCATATTCCAACAGTTCTGCTCATGGCAGACAGAACTGCAATCAAAGGTCTGGTCAGATGTCTTTAGGAAATCCTAATTAAAATGAAGGTTTGTTTTGTTTTGTTTTTTGTCTGGTGTCAATTAAATCTGCTTTGAGTATCAGAGTAGTTATATATAATCATCATATAATCTTGCTATCTTTTGATGGTGAGTTTTTTAGCTAAATAAATGTATTGATTTCATTTCTTAATTTGAAATACCAAGGAAATCCTTTTTTCCCCTCTCCTCCCTCGGCACTTCTTGTTCTATAATTTTAAACTTCCACTGGGTGGCATCGTTTCTCACATAAAAAAGTCCAGTACGTGCGATTCTGCAGCAAACTTGGAGCTTTGAGCTTCTCTGCCACAGCTATGGCAAACACACTGATGGCATAGATGGTAAGAGAATGCTCCCAAGTATGTTCCTTCCATCTATTTATGGCTGTGTGCAGATGGTCTCTGCCTTGAGTATTTTAGGCCTGTGCTGAGAAGAATTGCTAGGTAGGTTTATTTTGTTTTCTCCTTTCACACCCAAGATATCTGGGGAAACAAGCACAACTCAACATAATTTATTTGTATAGGACAGATTGCATTTATGAAGTTTCTCTGGAGATGACAGTATTACTGAAAATGGAAACAAAGAAAAAAATGTAAGAATTGTGCTGTTCAAGGACCAAACAATAGGCATTTGACACTCTTTCTAATAGATTTACAGATCACAGCTGGTTGCAAAATGCAATAAAAAACCCTTGCAGCCATGCTGGAAGAATTCTTAGGATCTCTAATGACAAGTAAAAACTACAATCATCACCAAAAAAAAGGAATATTCACCAAAAAAAAATGAATTAAGGGTAACAAGGGTCTTGTGCCTTGAATTGTCTGTAGAAATTCAAACTAAATTTTGAAAATATGTCTATCATTTCATCAATTAGAGCAAGGAACGTTCTTTGCCTAAATCTAGTTTTTGTGACTATTCTTAACCTGAATATTAAGAATTGATCCTAAGTAGATGCCTACTTTTCTACAAAGTAACTATACAACATTTTAGACATGAAGTTCCTACTTGATGAGAGGGAACTGAAATATTTAAGTCCCCTGTTGGCATGTACCAGGGCAGCATGCTGGCATTAACCATGTATTGTCCTAGCCCTCTTTTAAAGCCACCAATTGCCTAAAATTATTTGAGTGTCGACTGTTCCTCTAAATTCATCAGTGAAACCTGGTGAAGTGCTCCTTGACATTGTGCACAGCCAGAAATCTGGTATTTCCTTGTTTGCTTCCAGGCCTTTGGATGGCTTGCCAAAGTTTTTGAACACAGAAAAAAGACAAGTTCTGGTGCGTAGTTTTTGAGTGGCAACCATCATCTCACTTCTAACTATTAATGGCAATTTCTCTCTCCATACTTTCCAATTACTGGTGGCATGCTCTGTCCCCACTCCCCCTCTTCCCTCCGTTCCCAGTGTTTTACCCAAACCTATTGTAAGGGCAACAGTCCAGTTCTCTAAAGCAAGAGATGAAAATGTTCAGACAATTTAAAACAAGCAAACAAAACCTGTTGTGAATTTTCTTAATCGTGTATCACCAATCAGTCTGAAAATCTGGAGAAACTGAATTTTAATTTGATATATATAATTCACCATTGATGAACCCTTTGGATTGTAGGTGCTTGTGGTTCAGGATGGTCTTTCAGATGATATGGGTCAAAAATCATTTTAACATTGTTAAATGTTCCCTATCTATGGATAGCTGCTCGGAAACTAAATCAGTCCTTAAGTGTAGCACACTAATGCCAACTAACTATTTTATTGCCAAGAAATTGGCATCTTTAATCTGAAAACTTTGTAAGAAAAAATTCTCTTTAGTGACTTCCTTCTTTATCTCCTTCAATTTGTAGGAGACTCTGAAGGATTTGCAGAAAAATGTCACGATATGCAAACCAACTCTGAAACTTGACAAAATGTGATAGTTGTCTTGAAATCCATTCAGACCTTTTAAGAACTGTCAAAGATTTCACCCTAAATTTAGCTGATTTAGGAAGATAATGCTAGTATATCCTTTAACATGTAGTGCCAACTTGTGGGGAAACAAATATTCCAAGTTTCACTGTGTGGATATCAGTCTTTGGAGGAAAAAAATGAAGCTTTCTTCTGATTTTTGAAGAAGTCTGTAGGAGCTGCAGGTGCTCTATATTTTTAAAATTCAGACAAGGCTTACATAACAATCAGAGGAAGATAAACCTGCTAAGTATTCTTATTGAATGAATTAGAAACGTGGTCATATTTCTGAAGAAACAAAACAATTATTATATTATAGAAACCAAGAAGTAACATAGATGTGATACATAGAGAATATGAAAACAATAGTAAATTAGTACAATCTTCATACATGTAAATATTACAACAGTTGGAAAGTTAGAAGAAGGGATCAGTTCACAAAATACCTTGATTATTTTAACAAAATAGTACAAAATTAAATGCCTACCTTGTGGAATGGAGATCTGAAGGACATCGCAAATTTATGTGCAGGTTGAATTTTTAAAGTGACTAGATAACGTGCAGACTAAAAAGGCCTATAATTAGGTAAATTATTGTTGGGGAGATCGATTTTCGCTTCTCCCTGAAACACTAGATGTCAACAGCTATCAAAAGAAGAAATTGTGATGACTAAATCATTAGGTCTTGTCCAGCACAGAAGTTACATTTTGCTTCTTAAATAGTTGTTCTGAGTCAGAAAGTACATTTATTCCACTTCAGGTCAGCATCTCTGGGTCATAGAAGTGAATGAAACAGGTAAACCATGTAAATTAAGCTGATCATACATAAATTATGCTGTGATATCTTGACAACTGCTATATAAATATCCATGCAATCTGTTCTTTGTATCTCATTATTGCAAAGAAATGTGTTCAGGAATCAGGCTATAAACCTTCTGTCCTTCTCTGAGAGAGTATCCTCATGGCTAAGCTGTTAAAGCTGTGGGGTTTTGGTGGGGTGGTTTTTTTGTCCTTTTTCTCATTATGTATTTTTCTTTCCTCTTGCAATATAGCTAAATGGAATACTATGGATGATTTTCAAAACTACCCTTAGGACATTTTGCCAATAAAGGGAATTGACTGGCTAACCAGACCTGGATTTTATAATTTGAAAAACCTGTATTGTATTGTTTTAATATTTTGTCAACTGAGTCGTGTATCTCAAGGTTTTCATGTACTTTCATCTGGCTCTGTTTCAAAGAGGGTGAATCTTCCAAGTGGATATGGTCATTCTCTAATATGTTGAAGATTACTCATATCAGTCTTCAACAAGATTTTTTTTCAACTTGCCTAGATTGCTACAAATTTTCATGGCATTTCAGTTTTGATGTCCTGTAAATATGTTGCATGCTTGATGAACTCTATTCTGTTTTCCTAGAATATTTCCTCAATAACTAATTTTTCTGATTAGTGAAACTAAAATGAGAAAACCACTAGTTTTGAGACAGTTCATCGTAATTATATCTGGTCAGGACTCTGTTTTCAGAGGCCTAACCAAAAATTTTGTTAACTTGTACAATTTTAGTTGAAGAAGATGTCTATCTGGATCCAAGTACTTGGATAGGATTGCTGAACTGGTGCTTAAAACTGAAAGACATATTCTTCACTCTTTCTTGCATTTAAATGAATTTAACTAATTCTCTCTGACAGCTAAAATCTAAATAATCAACTGAAATGTAGAGAGTTGCATTAGGCTATGCTTCAGTCCTAGTCAAATACACTTTCTTTAATGTTTTCCACTAATGCTTTTTTGGGATTTGGATGTACAACTTTGCACAGTGAACCTCCATGGGTTCAGAAAACTCTTGAATTTGTAACAAATATTTGAACATATGGCCCATGATATCATTCTGTTGCTACAATAAAATTATGTTCCTTCTTATATATTTCATTCAGAGAGGTAGAACTGCTGTTTCCTGTAGCTGAATTATTTATAATTTTTATCTGGCTTTTCCAAATTTCAGGTATTTATCTAGTCATACTCCCCTTCATCATGCTAGTCAACCTCAGCATCCTGGAATCTCTTAAGAAATCTGAACCACAATCAGGTCATCTTACAGATCCTGAGGACATTCTCCTTCCTGAGAAACTTTCTTTCCATTTGACATGACCATCTTTATCAAACAGAGTGCAGAAATCAATTATCCTTAGTGCTACTCCTGATCCTGTGTGCCTAAGGCTTAACGTGAATTGAAGCAATCAGCCAGGATGTCAGTGCTGCCCCTCTCCTGCACTCCCTTCAGCCCCTTAGACTGTTTTCTCTGCTTCAAAGTCCAGCAGTTCTGTTGCCTGTGGCAGAGCTCCCTGAGCCAGGGATTGCAGCTGGTTGCACTTAACATTCTGCCCTGCATTGGGCTCTTCGCTGTTCCTTATGACAAAGAACTTTTTCCTAGGAATCCTTCCTAGAATTTCTAGGATATAAATATCTGAGCACTATTGTATGATTATCCCTAAACTATTTTAAAAATCCTGAATACCCAGGAGAATATTTCCCTTTTAAGCATGTTAACTGAGATAAGGTGGGAAGCTTTTCCTTGGCCCCATAGCTAAAATATCCAAAGCCTTTACCAAGGCCTGAACACCTAGATCTTTTTCTTGGTCATTTCAGCAGAACCAATTTATTTCACTCTTGTAAAGGCCTATTCTGTAATTATTTGGATGAGTCTTTATATAGAGTTTGGTTTCAATTTATAGGTCAAATTTGATTCATAAAATGGTATTTTTAATACTGCCAATTGAGAGGTTTGGCATTATTAAAATCTGGTGGCTTTTTAACTTACATAGTTGCTATTCTGTAATCATAATAGACAATACAGGGGAAAAAAACCCCAAAATAAAACAACATAATTTTGTTCCTAACTTCCTTGCTGGAATCTGGAAAATTGTGGTTTCTAATTCAGAACAGCTGGTTCCAAATATGTCAAGTTTTGGTTGATTGCATTACCATTAAATAATATTGAAATAAATGGCTTATCTCAAAGAAACTAAGCAATCTGATGCCTTATTTGGCAAACAGTCTTGTGTCTCTGAAGGCTAGAATTAGATTTAGCCTTAAAATAAATATTTAAGATCCCAACAACATTT
This sequence comes from Picathartes gymnocephalus, assembly GCA_013390045.1. Taxonomy (NCBI): domain Eukaryota; kingdom Metazoa; phylum Chordata; class Aves; order Passeriformes; family Picathartidae; genus Picathartes; species Picathartes gymnocephalus. Next base: position 9,771 of record WEKY01052847.1, on the reverse strand, counting down.
TTAATGATTTTAGTTTTAGAACACGCTCAGAGCTTTCATGCTGATTCTTTTGTTTAAACAGCACTAGCTCTAGTTTCATGCATAAGTGCTGTGGCATGTCTCTTCTGGTTTTTGCTAAACAAGGAAATTAAAAAATTGATAGACAATACATTAATATCTAAAAATAGCTTTTTCTTGTCATTACATGGGCTTTTGCATTGACCTTTAATAGGGAATATGTTTTTTATGTTTAAAAAGCTCAATACATTTTAACAGATAAAAATCTGACCAGCCTATTTGTTTTCCTGAATCTATGCCAGGTGTATGAGCTGAAACATTCTGGTTTGAGTTATTCACAAATAAGTAACTGGCAACAGCATTAGGATTTAGTTGGATGACTAAAACAGTGAAAGTGCTTTAGAAAGACACCAATACATTTTTCTTCAAAGCTCTGTTTAAGGCTTGTGAATTATGTCACTAAAGAGATAGAAGCATGTATGAAAGGAGGCAAGGTAGGAAAAAAACCCCAAACTTTGAATTTTTCAGCCCCAAGTTAAGAATAGGAGGCAGGGGATACTCAAGATGGAGGAGCATTAAGGAAAGTGTATTTAGATGATGATCTCATGACAAACCATCCTGAACTGCTTTGGTTTGGTCTTTGTGACAGTGGGGAAGGACATCAGCTTTTGCATCTCTGAGAGGGTGTTCTGTTAAAGATTAGAGCTGTGCAGGTTTCCTTTAAATTAAAATTACTTAATTGAAAAAAATTTAATTTTAACCTTTTTTTAAAGAACTGTTCACCTTCCATTTGAAAAGAACACTACTTGAAATATTTTTGAATCCTATAGGTAAAAAGCCTTAAAACATGTTAATCTTCCTTCTTATGCTTCACAGTCTCTTCTTTCCCACCTTTAAAAAAATTTAAGTAAAATAAAATGCCTTGTTTGTCTTTCTTCTGTCGTAACTGTTTTCTGTCAGGGTAATTTTTTTCCTCGCCTTCTACTGATGTGTGTTGTTTACATAAAATAGCTAGGTAAAGTCCATTTTTCTAAGCTCTCTTTAGA
>WEKY01052846.1:19900-31057 GCA_013390045.1 Picathartes gymnocephalus | reverse complement strand
GGGGTGTTCTTGGGGTGTTCTTGGGGTGTTCTTGGGGTGTTCTAGGGGTGTTCTTGGGGTGTTCTTGGGGTGTTCTGGGGGTGTTCTTGGGGTGTTCTTGGGGTGTTCTTGGGGTGTTCTGGGGGTGTTCTTGGGAGTGTTCTGGGAGTGTTCTTGGGGGTGTTCTGGGGTTGTTCTGGGGGTGTTCTGGGGATGTTCTTGGGGTTGTTCTTGGGGGTGTTCTGGGGGTGTTTTTGGGAGTGTTCTGGGAGTGTTCTTGGGGGTGTTCTGGGGGTGTTCTGGGGATGTTCTGGATCTGCAGTGCCTTGGAAATCCAGGCACTGGGAGAGCTGGTGCTTCCCAGGCTCCTCAGCACTGATCCCATTATCCCAGGGGAACCTTGGTCAGCTCCAGCTCCTGGGGTGAGGTCTGGGGGTAATTCCTGGATAAATTTAGCCCTGTTGGAACGTGGCACCTGCTCCTGTGTCCTGTCCTCCCCTCACTGCTGGTGGGGCATCGTGAGGTCTCCATGGGAGCTGGTTTTGCTCTAATCCTGGGACAAACTGACCTGTTGGCTGAGCAAAAGGAATATTTCCATGAGCCGTGAGTGATGTTAAATGCTCAGATGAGGTTGTGGCCATCAGCTGCTGCTGGCTGTTGTCCCTGAGGTGCCACAGACAGCTCCCAGCCAGGAGAAGGTGCGGCAGGCACTGCAGGAATTTGGAATTCTCAGCTGATCCCACATTTTCCTGCCCTGGAGGAGATCTTGCTGCTCTTCTGGAGGCACGGCAGCATCCCAGCACCAGGTCTGGGCACTCCACCCAACCCTTTCCCCCCCACACATCCCTGGGAACACTGTTTTTCCACTGGGATTCCACTGAAGAGCTCTGGGGCACTCAGGGCTGTTCAGAGTTAATAATTTTCAGTTCTCATTAAGGATGATGTAATTAATTCAGACATAAGGCAATGTTGAGTCAACCTTGACACGTGTCCTGTGAAACTCGGAGCCATTCACAGAATCAGAGAATCCTGGAATGGTTTGGGTTGAGAGGGAACTTAAAATTCTTCTCAATCCCCCCCTTGCCATGGGCAGGGACACCTTCCACTGTCCCAGGTTGCTCCAAGTCCTTTCCAAGGTGGCCTGGGACACTCCCAGGGATGGGGCAGCCTGTGCTGTGCCCCAGGACTGCACTGGGAGAAGCAGCAGATGAGGAGTGGGAGTCTGGAAGCAGCTGAGAAATGGGAGTATGGAAGCAGCTGGTGGAGATTTCAGTCCTTGCCTTGCCCCAGGTTGTCCTGCCTGTCACCAGTGATTGGTTGTGCTCAAGGATGAGTTTCCAGAAGGTTCTCTTGGTGGCTTTTGTCCGTCTGTCCAGCAGAGAGGTGCAGACAGAGCCACGTTCTCCCTACGAGCATCCCAGCCCCAGGATGCTCCTCCCCAAAGCCCTTTCCCGGTGCTCCTGGCTGGGCTGGATTTGTCCCCAGCTCCTGGGACAGCCTGGCACGTCAGGAACGCAGCACTCAGCTCTGGGAGTCCTTCACTGCTGGTTCTGGAAGGCTTGGAGAGGAAGAAAGGCTCTGGTTCTCCCAGGCAGGGAGCAGCTGTTGCTGGCAGAGGCTGCCCTGGGATTTGTGCCAGAGAAATCTCTGCTCCTCCCGTGTCCAGCTCCACAGGAGACACCGGCTCATCCCATTGATACCGAGCAGGCAGTGTGAAAGTGCCTGAATGAACAAATCCCACCCCCTCCTCCAGCTTCGGGCTGAGCTGAGCATTCCAGACACTTCCCCATGAAAGGAATGAGGGACTCGTCTTTACAAACCAGCTGTGGGTCTGCTGGTAGATAAAACTAGCACTGAGAGATAAAAGGAATAATAGGAAGGATTCCACTGGTTGGTGAATGGAATGAGGGAGATTTGTCTTTACAAACCAACTGTAGGTCTGCTGATAAATTAAATTGGATACTGAGAGATGAAAGAAACAGTGGGGAGAACCACGAATTCCAGGAATTAAAAGAAAAAATTAAAGCAGGGCGGGGTGGGGGGGTTATACATTCCAAGGGAATGTCAGGTATCAGGCATTCTGGGAAGTCTGTGCCTCTCAAATCCCTCAGCCAAAGGGGAAAGAGAGAGGGAAATACAGCCGGGAAATTGGGATAAAAAGGAGGCTGAGTCCTCCAAAACTTTTGAGAGATCCCGGGGGAAATGCCCCATGGCCTCTCCCTTTATTGGAATAAAGTAAAAGGACTCCTCTGTCTCCTTTTTGGACATAAACCTCTGGTGTTTGTGGGTATATTTTCCTAACACCCAGGAGCTGGGCTGGGCATTCTGGATTTTAAATCACGCCTCAAATTTATGGATTTTCCTGGACTCCACAGTTTGCTCCAATCCATCTGTGTGACCTTGGCTGGTTCCCTGCCTCCTTCACGTGTTTTGCCAGTGGCAGGTGGAAGTTTTTTGGGATTTGGCAGGCTGTGTCCTGTCTGGGATGTGAAATAGAATAGAATAGAATTGTGCACAGTGTGGAGATTTTAATGAGCATTTTGTGAAGGCCAGAGTGCATCAGGCATCTTCTGTCTGAGGAGGAAACAAGCAGCACTGGGAACTTGATAAACCCACCTGGGAATTCCTGGCTGGCTGAAGGTGGGAGCACAGGGGCAGGTGGAATTTCAAATGAGGTGTTTTTTTTTTTTCCTTCCCTGAGAGCTTTCAGCCAGAGAAATTCTGAAGGAGTTGCTGCTGGGATGTTTGGATGGACTCACTTTGCTGCTTAGAAGGTACCATTGATCTCAGAAACAACAATCGATTCACCTGTGGCAAATTCCAGGGGTTCTCTCAACACAAACCCCCTTGAAAACCGATTTTTCTAAAGAATTCACCCAAAATGATACGGCCAGGCCTGTTTTATGCTCTCCTGCTCGAGTTACTCGGTTGCTCCCTAAATAAATAGGACATTGCAAACACCTTTCACAATTGTTGGCAGGAAGAGCCAAAGCTGGGTTGGAAAGGATGAGTCTGGGAAGGAGTAAAAAGGCAAAACCAAAGTTTTATTTCTCTCATAGTTTCATTGAGTAGAAGTTACTAAAAGCACCTTTCTTGTCCCTGCTGCTGTTAAATTAAAGCTCCAGCACGAGTTTATCAGGGAATGAAATCTCAGAGCTTCCTGTAGGCTTTAAGCAGGTGACTCCTTTTTTTTTTTCTTTTTTTTTTTCTTCTTTAAGAGTCCTTGAGGACAAGGTGGAATTCAGGGCAGAAATGAGAATTCAGCTGAACAATTTGTTGCTTTAGCTGGTGGCTGGCACCTCTCACAGGGCTCCCACATCCTGGCAAAGGAAGGATTTATTGCTTTGCAGGTCTCCCGTGGAATAATGCGGTGTAAAATGACAATGTCAAAGCAAGTTAAGGATCTGCTTCGTTCTGAGAGACTTCCCTGCAATAATCCCGTGTATTAAACTCCTGGAGACACTGCAGGAATTACCAGGGGGACCATTCTGAGCAAACGACTGCTCCTTCAACATCATCATTACCCGGGCTTTGCTCGCTCATAAAAATCCCTCTCAGTGATCCCGGATAATCTTTTTGTTGCTGTCTTTTATTTTTTTAGTGTAAATCAGCAGCAGCGCTGCCCTTCTGAGGGGAGGGAAGGAGCTCTGAGCAGCCTGCTCCGGGGGAAGGTGTCCCTTCCCATGGCAGGGGTGGGGCTGGGTAATCCTTGAGCTCCTTCCAGCCAAACCAGGCTGGGATTGTGTGCAAAGACTTGATTTTTGTAAGGACAGAATTGATGCGTGAGCTGGAGGAGGAGGAGGAGGGAGGTGGGATGGGAGAACCCTTCATGCCTGATCCTCTCAGGACTTGAGGAGGGTCAGAGACAGCCTGGCAGTGCTGCTGCACTTGGCGGCACCACTGAGGAGCTCCTGAAATGTTCACCTTGAATCCTTCAGTCCCTGCTCTCTGGGTAAACGCAGGAAAAAAAGAAATGGGGACAGGAATGTTTTCCACGCTGTACAAAAGACAGGAAGCACAAATAAACCAGCACGTGATGACTTTTCCAGAGCAAGGTGTGGCCCCAGGCGTGTCTAGACTCGCACAGATTGTCCCTGAGATGGTCCCCAGCTCCGGGCTCGGGGCCACCCCGGCTGTGTCACCTTGGCCACGGCCCCTGGGTGCCGTGGGGAGCTCGGTGCTGACCTCTGCGTGTGACCAGAGGTCCCTGCTGGGCTGCCTGGGAGGATGCACAGCTCCCAGGCTGCTTTTCTGGGAACGGTGCCCAGCTTTTGTTTCATTGCTGCCCAATCCCGAGCACCTTGCTCGCAGGAGAGCAGGATCAGGAATTAATAAGGCAAACACGGTCCCGGTGTGTGAGAGACAATCCTTATCTGTAGCTTTTCCTCCTCCCTTCTGCTCCTTCTGAATCGGATCCAATGTTTGGCTTAACGGTGGATTTCCTGCCTTTTGTAGCTCCCGCTGCGAGCTCTCCCAATATTTGATCTCCCTCTCTCTTGTTCGGGAGTTTCAACATCCAGGACGTGGATATTTCAGCTTGGGGAATGTTCAGGGAGCCCTCATTTCCTTGGATGACCTTGGAGAGGAATTGAATGATTCCTTGGCCTCCCACTGCCCCTGCAGCCACCTCGGGGGCTTTCATTATTAATGGTTTATACTGGAGACACCGGTGCTTTTGATGGGAAGGTGCAGCAGGGATTCCTGTGCCATGGCCCAGGACTGGGTGGGTGCAATTCCATGGGCACATTCCTGCTGTTTTCATCGTGCCTCTCTCCATCCCTGTGTCATTGTGCTCCTGGCAGTGACACGCTCCCTGCTGCTGGAATATTTTTCCATGTATTTCTTTCCGGTTAAATGATGCCTTTTTGTGAGGGGCTTGTGGGTGGAAAAGCTCAATCCTGGCCCTGGAATTCCCAGAGCCTGGGCTGGCTGGGAAAACACCTTCTCCCAGGTGCTGGGGACTGAGCAGAGAGCAGGAAAAACACAGCAGGTCTGACTCTGGAATGGGAATTTTATCCTGGTTTTCCTGACTCAGTGTTTGGCCAAAAGGGGCTCCAGGAGAGCTGGAGAGGGGCTTGGGACAAGGGGTGGAGGAACAGGATGAGGGGGAATGGCTGCACACTGGGAAAGGGGAGATTCGAGTGGGATATTGGGAAGGAATTTGTCCCTGTGAGAGCAGTGGGGGGCTGGGATGGAATTCCCAGAGAAGCTGTGGCTGCCCCTGGATCCCTGGAAGTGTCCAAGACCACCCTGGGATAGTGGGAGGTGTCCCTGCAAGGTGGAACTGGGTGAGTTTAAGGTCCTTCCACCCCCAGCCATTCCATGATTCCCGGCTGCTGCACTCCTTGCGGAGAGGCCACCACACAACAGGACCCTTTCCTAAAGAATTTATCCTGGGTTTGGGTCTGGGACCGAGTGGATTCTGGGGATTTGGCTGGAAGCCACTGCTCAGCTTTCCCTCAGCCGAGGACGTGGTGCTAAATTCAGATCTGGAGTAAATAAGCAGATGGTTCCACCAAGCTCCGTGCAAGGGGAATTCTGCTCCCAAACCCTGCTGCACCTGGGAATGATGGGAGTAAAACAGCCCTGACATTGAGAGTTCCAATTGTTCTGTCTGCTGGAAAGGTGGAAATGGGCGTTCTTCATGCAAATACCCAGAAATGGTGGAGCCTTTCCATCTTTCTGTCCCAAGGCAGGGATTTTTCGTGGTCTGAGCAAGAGCCTCACCCGCAAGAGAGCTCTGAGCACAGTCACAGCTCAGCACCAGCTCAGCAATCCGGGTGGGCTCTGGGTGTTGCCATTGCTCCGGGTTCATAAACAAAACAAAAATAGAAGTAAATAAAAATAGAAATAAAAAATAAATAAAACCTTCAGGTGGTGGGAGGACAGGACGTGGTGTTGCTGTCTTCACTCAGAGCCTGTGCTGCAGGAACTGGTGGGAATGGTCAGGGACTGGATTAGTCCAGACTTTTCCCTGCAGGCAGCACCTTAGAGCTGGCTTACACACCTGTCCTCGGGGGCTTTGTCACCTCCCCTGGTCACAGGCCATCAGTTCCACTCAGCTCTAAAAGGGAGGCAGAAACTCTGTGCCCCCCAAGGGGGATTTCAGCATTTGGGGGTTTGGGGTCATTGTTTGTGCTCAGCACGGAGTTGATGATAAAACTCCGGTGACATTCCCAGCCCACGGTGCCAGGGATGAGCCAGAAAATCACTCCCAGGTTCTGCTTCCCTTCTTCCCGAGGCTGCTTTGCATTCCATTGCCATTCCTGCTGCTGGAATCCGAGCAGGTTTTTCATGGAGCTGTCAGGAAGCCGAGTTCCACTTCCCAAATCTTGTTTTCTCCCGCTTGCTGTGACTTTTTTTGCTGTGCTGTAAAAGAGATTTGTAGAAACTACAGAAGCAAATGAAAAAACAGAGGAGAGGAGTGTTCAGAGGTGGCGCCTGGGCTGGTTTGGTGACACCCGTAGTGTGTGACAGGTGACTCCTGAAACCCTTGATGCGGTGGCATCCTTTGGGATCTGACAGCTCCTTTACAACGTCATTTCCCTTTCCCCTCTTTCCTAAAGGTCTTTTTTCCATCTGGAGCTGAGAGCTGATGGGAGCAGGTGTGGCCATGTCCCTTTTCCCCGCAGGAATGTCACATCGTTGCCTGACGCGAGCAGAGCTGCGGGAGGGACAGGGCCTGGAGGGGACAGCAGGGGCAGGGCTGAACCCCTGCCTGCTGTGACCCTGGAGGAGCTGCCACCAAGCAGGGTCACTTCCACCAAGTTTGTCACTTCCACTGAGCCTCTTCCATTATTAATGTGACACGGCAGGGCCAGCCAGGATCAGCTCAGCCCCTCCTGCGTGTCTGGGAGCGCAGCTGAGGTGACCTCATTGTGCACCTCTCCCCAAAGGGAGCAACCTCCGCGCCCGGCGAGCTGGAAAACCACCAGGCTGCAGCTCCAAAATTCCCCTTGCAGCTTCTTGGGCTCCCTCTGCAGATTGTAGTGGGCTGAAACATCCCCCCCTTCGCGGCCTTCCCGGCCTCTTTGTCAAGAAAACTCCGGGTTTAATGGCATTTAAGTGCGTTGTTAGGGTGGCAGAGCCGGGAGTGAGGCTGCCCTGCACGGGGGGCTGGTTGTTATTTATCTGGTGATAAACACTGCTCCTTATCAGCACATCTCCCTCTGCCTGCCCGGGGAAAACAATCTCTGCAGCGCCGGCATCGAGCCTTCAGAGGAAATTCTAATAAAGCTGTAGCAGCTTTCGCGGTGGGGAGGATTTGCAATGCAGCATTAGAGAGCCGCAATTGCATTAGGCTGCCGTCTGTTGTGCTGAATTAGGGCTGCTTTGCTGCCGAATGGAATAAATACAATCGCGTTTGGTGAATTAGGGCTGCTTTGCTGCCGAATGGAATAAATACAATCGCGTTTGTCACCTCGTTGTGGTGTGACTGGAACCAAGGCTGCTTTCGGGGTGGGAGAGCTGTGGGAAGCGCTTTGGTTCTGTCGCTTGACTCCTTATCGGGGTAATTAGCACTGAGGGGGGGATTCCTTGTTTGGTTGTTGTAACTGCGGGCAGCCCTTTCTGTCCCCGCTTGCACAGATCTCCCTGTGGGTGCAGCACTGGCACAGGAGGAGGAGGAGGAAGAACCTCTTTTCCTTTCCAGGATCACTGAGGTTGGAAAAGCCCTCCAAGGTCACCCAGTCCAACCTGTGACCAGTTCCTGTCCCCAGCCCAAGCACTGAGTGCCACCTCCAGGCCTTCCTCGGGCACCTCCAGGGATGGGAGCTCCAACTCTCCCTGGGCACTTCCAAGGCCTGAGCATCCTTTCCATGAGGAAATTCCTTCTGGAATTTCCAACTTCCTGATGTCCAACCTGAGTGCCAGACCAAGCTGGGTCCTGGCAGGAACCCCTCTCCTCCAGGCTTGGCACTGGCCATGGCCGTTCTGAAATATTTCCGGATTTTCCAGGCACAGCTTTGAAGTTCAGACCTTTTGTGTGACCTCGGGAACGTTCTGCAGTTCAACCTCTGATGGGATTCAAGCTGCATCAGGGTGAAAACTGGGAATATTTCTGTGTTTGTGGCCAGCTCAGTGCTTTACAATCACCTTTCTGCACCAGCTGCGTTTTGCTCCACGGGAAGTTGTGCCTTTGGGTTAAAGAAGTTTTTACTCTAAAAATAAAAGTCTAAATTTTATGAATTCCTGGGAAATATTTGCCTCCAAGTTGAGCTCATTGCTCTTTTTATATCTAACATGGATATCCATTGCCTATGCGTGTAGAAGTGTGGAATATCCATGAAATCCAAGAAAAACTAATCCACAGTGGGTGGGTTTATGCATAAATCACTGCTAAATGTAATAAAACCCCCTCAGAGACACTTTCACCTATTGAGTTGCTGAGCTGTGACAGTTCCGGAAATGCCTATGGACCATTGAATCACTTCTCATTAAAGTGAAATTAATCCAGAACAGAAATCCAGGAGAATTCAGCCTGAGAGAATTTTGAAACATCTCAGGGGTGAAGAAAAACAGCAGAAAAAATGAGATTATCAGGCCCCCTGGAGAGTGAAAATGGGTTTGGCTTTGTCTGCAGTTGAGCTCCATCGCCCCAAATCAGCCAAGGATTCGGTTTATGCTCCTGTAAAGATGAGCTGGGGAAATGCCACATTAAAAATGAAGAATTAAGAACTCCAGTGCAAATTTCCTGTAAAAAAAAAAAAAAAACCAAAAAGGGATGGATTTGGTCCTGGCCAGCAAATTTCTGGCAGAGGGCGGGAATTAAAGGTGATGTCAACGATGGAAGTTTTGCCGCTGCTTGGAAACACTTCCACCTTTTGAGGGAATGCGAGGAGAAAAGAAGGGAAAGGGAAGTGGGGGATAAATTAATGGGATTTCCCTTCCAGCAGCAGGTTCTGGAAGCAGCAAGGACAGGAATCCCTGGAAGTGGCAGCTTTGAGAGTGCCTTTTTTCTCTTGGAGCTGAAGCTGCAGTTATCAGTTCTGGGAGAGGAAACAACAAGAGCAGAGGGGTGGAGGCCAAGAATTGCTCCAGAAGGATTCACCCTTAGGCTGCATCCTGGGATTAAGGCTGAGCCAAAGCCCAGACCTGGAGAATTCCTTCATTTCCAGTCCAAGGGTTCTGGGTCAGCCCTGGTGGCGTTTTTTGGACTGGATTTGGAGCAAACCTCTCCCATTCTGTCCTTTCCATCAGGATCTGGTGCCAGCAGATTCCCTGGAGCCTGCAGGGGCATGGGGTGAACATGCCAGGAAGTTTTCCACACTCCCACCTGGAAATAACCTGTCCTTAAGGAAATTCCTGTTCTTTTTGGGGAAATGAGGAGTGCACTGCTCCTCCTGCAGGAAAAAGCTTGTTTACATCTGTCCTTGGGGTTAAGATGGGTCTTAAAAACATTCCAGTGGGGAATTCCAGTCTTAAAAACATTCCAGTGCAGGAAGGGATGGAGAAGCCTGGAAGGGGCACATCCTTCCAAGGGAAAATCCCTGACTGGTCCCTGAAGTTAATTTTTCTTGTTCATAGGATGGTTTTTGACAGAATTCCCTATAATCAGAGGATTTGCATGTCCCAACCTGCTCCTTCCCAAGATGTGTGGGGTGATTTGGGATCTCTCCCTGCACTTCCTGAGGCATTTCCAGGCTCTGGAGCAGAGTTAAGATGCAGGAGTGCTCCTCCCATCCCTCCAGCATTAAAGGAGGAACAATAACTGGATCTAATTATTCATTTTCCTTGTAAAAGTCCATTGTGAGGAGATGTCTCCTGTGACTGAGAAATGAGGTCTAGAGGTGCTTAAGTATATTTTGTTTAAGAGAGCAGACAAGCTCAAGTAAGATGTTCAGAATTAATGGTACAGCTCTCCTGATAATTTGAGGAGAGGTTTGGATGAAAAGTTAAAACTACAGGTGAAGTGAATAATAACACACAGGGAGATAAAGAGCTGCTGAGAGGTGTCCTGAGTTGCAGCGAGAGGGAAATGAATCTGAGAATTGGCAGGATATCAGTGGAATAAAGGATGGGAGGGAAAAGGAGGCTCTGGCCGGGCTGGGGGTGGAGCTCAGAGTGGAATTTGGGCTGGGCTCGGTTCTGTGCCCTCAACAACTCTGGTTAAACTGAGCATCCACGGAATCCAGTTGTGGATGGTGGAGTTCCAGGTCGGTTAGGGTTGGAAAGAACCTTAAATCCCATCCATGGGCAGGGACGCCTTCCACTATCCCAGTTGCTCCAAGCCCTGGCCAGCCTGTCTTGGAACGCTTCCAGGGATGATCCAGCTGTGTTCTTCTCCCTGGATTTCCTGTTGACCACCAGCCTTGACTCCTCCATTCCTGGAAATGCTGCTGGAATCTCCCCTTGACTCCTCCATCCCAGGAAATGCTGCTGGAATCTCCCCTTGACTCCTCCATCCCTGGAAATGCTGCTGGAATCTCCCTTTAACTCTTCCATCCCTGGAAATGCTGCTGGAATCTCCCCTTGACTCCTCCATCCCAGGAAATGCTGCTGGAATCTCCCCTTGACTCCTCCATCCCTGGAAATGCTGCTGGAATCTCCCCTTGACTCCTCCATCCCTGGAAATGCTGCTGGAATCTCCCCTTGACTCCTCCATCCCTGGAAATGCTGCTGGAATCTCCCCTTGACTCCTCCATCCCTGGAAATGCTGCTGGAATCTCCCCTTGACTCCTCCATCCCTGGAAATGCTGCTGGAATCTCCCCTTGACTCCTCCATCCCTGGAAATGCTGCTGGAATCTCCCCTTGACTCCTCCATCCCTGGAAATGCTGCTGGAATCTCCCCTTGACTCCTCCATCCCTGGAAATGCTGCTGGAATCTCCCCTTGACTCCTCCATCCCTGGAAATGCTGCTGGAATCTCCCCTTGACTCCTCCATCCCTGGAAATGCTGCTGGAATCTCCCCTTGACTCCTCCATCCCTGGAAATGCTGCTGGAATCTCCTCTCCTCCTCCTCCCAGGCACTCCAGTGGGTCTCACTTTGGATTAAACAGGGCAGAAAGAGGTAGAGCTGAGCTCCAGGAAGGTGAAATTTCAGGGAGATTCACCCAAAATTAGTGTTGGTGGCTCCAGGAAGAGCCAGGACCCAGCCTGGCTGATATTAGGGATTATCAGCAGAGACCCATGGGGGTGATCAGAGATTAAATGAACAGAGAGATTAAATTAAATCAACA
>WEKY01052846.1:0-11059 GCA_013390045.1 Picathartes gymnocephalus | reverse complement strand
GGGTTATCCCAAATCCTGCCAGTTGGGGATGGGATAGCCCAAATCCCGCCAGTGGGGGCTGGGATAGCCCAAATCCCGCCAGTGGAGGCTGGGATATCCCAAATCCTGCCAGTGGGGGCTGGGTTATCCCAAATCCTGACACTGGGGGCTGGGTTGTCCCAAATCCCGCCAGTGGGGGCTGGGATATCCTAAATCCCGCCAGTGGGGGCTGGGATGTCCCAAATCCCGCCAGTGGAGGCTGGGATATCCCAAATCCCGCCAGTGGAGGCTGGGATATCNGGCTGGGATATCCCAAATCCCGCCAGTGGAGGCTGGGATATCCCAAATCCCGCCAGTGGAGGCTGGGATATCCCAAATCCCGCCAGTGGAGGCTGGGATATCCCAAGTCCCGCCAGTGGAGGCTGGGATATCCCAAATCCAGGTGTTTTTGTGCTCCCAGATGGTTCTGCCAGGTGGGGTTCGTGGGAGCCTCGGCAGCAGCAGCCGAGTGCAGAGCAGAAAAACAAATTGCTGCTCCCTGACGTGGGGAGCTGCCTGTTGGGAAAGGATGGGACTCTTGGAGATGGAGGGAATTCTTGTTCCCTTCCCTGGTTTTTCTCCCCTTCTGGTGGAGGTTTGGAGCAGGGAGGGAATGGTCCCACTTGGGGAGGGGTCCCCCAGGCGTGGGGCTCCAGACTGGTATTTCCCTTTGCCAATAAGAGGGGTTTGATTTTATTTTCCCTGCTGCTTTCCTGCTTTGTAGAACCTGCTGTTTATTCACACCGGGTCTGCAGTTTTTAGGTTGTGAGTGCCCCCCTGGAACGGCTCTGCTGTGTAATGGATTCATGGAATAAATTCCTGCAATGGGAAAACCGGGGGGGAAGCAGCTCGGCATTTTCCTCTCAGCATCCCTGAAGTTCCTGAGTGCTTCCCTTTTGCCTGTCTCCCGTTTTTAGTGTTTTATAGAGGGATGGGGGGCTTGGACCCCATTTTTATCTTCAAATCAAAGCTCTCCAAAGCCCTTACATGGAAAAGGAATCCCTCTCCAAAGGCCTAACATGGAAAACAAATCCCTGCTGGTTTTGAGGGGGTCAGGGCTGATCCCAAAGAGAAGGATGCAGGATGTGGGTGATGTTCAACTCCAGCTTCATTTTCCTTTTAAAATGAAAACGTTAAAATCCCCAGAGCTCAGCTAAACCTTCCCCTTGTTTTCCCTTTTGTTTTCCATCCCTGCAGTCAAGAAGCAGATGGAGCTCAAGTCCAGAGGGGTGAAGCTCATGCCCAGCAAGGACAACAACCAGAAGACATCTGTGTGTAAGTCTTCTGGCTCTTCCTTCGCTGTCTTTTGGATAACAAATCTCCTGGAACATTTCATTGGACTTCCCAGTAATCTCTAAATCTCTCTGAAAAGTTCGGGTGCTTCTCCCTCTCTTCCCTCTGCATTTCTGCATCGCTCCCTCCTCCCAGTGCTCTGTTCACAAGCATTTACTAACTCCTGGAAGGGGCTGCAGGGAGTGGAGTGTGTGGATCTGGTCGGTTCTGTGCTCCAGGGTTGTGGCTTTGGGCTCCTTTTAGCGGGGAGATCGAAGAGTTTTGGGAATGGCATCGACGTTGTCGTTATAAATAAGGAGCAGGGATGAGGAACAACACACTGGAAAAAAAAAGCTATTAGAAAATTTGCAGAGGCAGTAGCAGCGTCTTCCTTTTTCTATTTGAGTTTTATTTCATTTTCCCTGCAGAAAAATCGTAATTGTGGGTTTATGGTGCTGATTTTTCTGGTCTGGTGGCTGTTTAGTGGTTGGTGTGTCAGGGGCAGAACGTCCCCTGTCGCTGCTGTGCCTCCCTCTGGCATGTGGGAAATCTTTCATTTTTTCCATCAGGTTGTTCCCAAATCAGAGCAAAACCTGTGGTTTTTGTCTCTGACTCTGGGGCTCTGACTGTAAAATGAAACAGGAGGGATCTGACTGGGAGTTAATATTTTACATGGATTCAAATGGGAGCAGCACGTAGCATTTTTCCAAATGGATTTTAGGGGAGAGGCTGGAATTGCTCATTTTGTTGCATAGCCCATTAACCCCCTCAGGAAGGAGCAGTTTGGACATTTCATTCTGGTGGATTTTGGATACAAAATGCAGAAAAACGGGTGGACTGGATCTGAATTGTGGCTTACTGTCTGTCTGGAAGGAGGGACTCCCTCCCAGCATCCAGGAAAATGTTCAGAGGCTCTGGATTTTTGGGAGCAAGGCCCAACAAGGTGAAAAACAGCCCAAAATCTCCAGAGCAGAAAACTTTGGGGGCATGTCCAGGGAAAATTAATTCCATTTTAAAGGAAAACTCAGTGTCCAAGCTGTTCCTGGCTGGGTGATGCATTCCTTGCCAGGAGGAATTTATTGTAAGAAACATCCCAGTGCGCTTAACTGAGTGGGAAATCCAGGTGGAAAACCCCCCTGGCTCTGTGTGGAGACAGAGGGATGTGTTTGGATTGGGGGGGTGGTGTCCTGGATTTTGGGGAATGGGGGGGAGGGAGTGATGAAGTCATTGGTTTAATGCAATATTCTGGTGTTAACAATACACAGAATTCCCATTTCTCCTTCCTGGGAATGGCCTTTGGAGCAGTCTCACCTGTTTTTAGTGCACTGAAGTTGGGGAGGACTCAGCACCTGCACTTCCCTTTCCAGCAGATCCCGCCCTGCCCCAGTCCTGCTGCACTTCTGAGGAGAAAAATCAGGGATTCGCTCCCTCTGCCTGGTTTATCCCATCCCAGGGGGCTCAGAGCTGCCAGTTCAGCATCTTGGGAGCTCAGATCTGGTCCTGCTGATGGAGGCAGCTCAGGCTGGAAGTTGTTGAGCTGGAATAATGGGGATGGTGGCCCCATTCCTGCCCCTTCCCAGCATGGTCCTTGGCACTCCCCCTGAGCCTCCAGCTCCTCCCCGTGCCCTGTTCTCTGTCAGGTCTGGGTTTTCAGCCCTGATTTTCCCTATCTCAGGCAGCCTTCTGCTCCCACAGGGAATTTCCAGCTGCAGAAGTGCTGATTCCCGAGGAGATGGCGCCAGGAAAATTGGTATTTTTTTTTTTTTGAAAGCCGTATCTGCTCTGTTCCCTGCTGGATTTGCAGGGTTGGCCGTGCCCCTCGTGCTCCCAAACTTCCATGAGCTGAGTCTGCATCCCAGAAAATTACACAGGTGGGACAGGCTGGGTAAAGAAATTTCCTATCCCAGAGCAATTTCCAGTTGCTCTGGCTCAAGTACCAGAAATTCAGGAATTCTCGTGTCTCTTGGTAACACTTAAAGCTATGCCATAGAATCCTAAAATCGTTAAGCCTGGAAAAGATCTTCAACCTTCAAGTCCCTGCTTTATTTCAATTATTCCTACCAGCAGTGTTGTTTTTTTTTTTTTTTTTTTTCCAAGTGCTCTTTGCATAAACCTGGTCTAAAATCCTGCCTGGAAGAATCTACACTTTTAAATCCTGCAGGTCTTGCAGAGGTTTTGGATTTGGGATTGGCTGGTGAGATTAAACCCCGTGTGTTTCGTGTGTCTGAATGGAGGCAAAAATGTAGTGATGTAACAGCTGCTTGTGTTATTGCAGGGGGGGGAAAAAAAACTATACATAAAAATACAGAATTCTGGGGGGTGGTGCTGGTTGTGCTCAGTTGCAGCAGAATGTGTTTGTTTGAATTCGTAATTAAGTGCCTTGTACTGCTCACCATCCGCAAAATTATTGGGAAATCTTGCTTTAATCACCCGTGGAGGGAAAATAACGCAGATTAAAAAAAAATAACGCGGGTAGAAGAAAGAGTTTTAAATTTTAGGTCATGCTCTGGAGGTTGTTTCTGGCGCTGAATTGCAGAATGGAAATGTGGATATTCCAGGTCCCGCAGCGGGGAGGATGTGGTGGTTTGGTATTAAAAAAAACAGCATCAAGGTGGCTTTTGTGGTGTTTGGGTGAGGCCCTGGGGGGTTACTGGAAGGGCTCGGGTGAAGGACTGGAAGTTCTGTGCTCGGCCAAAATCCTCTTTGCAAAGTCGTTTCGGGAAGGGGGGGAGTTGAGCAGTTTTTAGGTCTCGGCCAAGTGCGTGGAAGTTTCTGGATCCGTGGTGCTGAGCCAGCCCAGGCTGAGGGGACACAGGAGCCACCTGGGGCTGGGGATGAGCTTTGCTTGCCTTGGAAATGGTCTGGGAATTCTGGAACTCCGGGAATGCTCCTGAACCTGCATCTTCTGAGCTGTTCCGGGGTAGCACAAGGTGGGAAATTTGGGTTTAGGATTCTCTCAGTGGAACATTTTCAGCTGGAATTGGATTTTTTCCCAGTGTCAGGACCTCGCTGTGTCCTTTTCTCACTTGGTGTTGCTAAAATTGAGTGTTCAGTGTCTGGGTCGGTGTCCCTGAGGTTCTGGGATCACTTACTCGCTGTTTTTTGGGTGCTGAAAGATCTTTGGGGGCTGGAAATGAAGCAGGACCTGGCTGGGGTGAGCCCTGCACCCATAAATCAGCTCGGGGCTGGTTTTTGTAACCTTGCCCAGAAGTTTGCATGGAATAACTCAGAGCCCTGGTGTGACCACGCAGATTTACCCTTTAAACCAACAAATTCCTGCTGCAGTCCTTCCCACCCCTCCTGCCCGGAGAAAGCATCGCCTCCTTTCACTGGATTTCTCGTGCTGAGAAATGCTGGGACTTTGCCAAACCTTTTTTTGGGTGCTGCTTTGTTTTGTGGTTCTGAAATTCAGTGAGAAATTGTCCCTCGGGAATCCATCCGTGAGCTTGTTTTATTCAGGGAGACAGAACTCAAGAAGAGTTTCGAGAGTGAGCAATCAGACTGGCTGTCACTGAATTCACCAGGAGAAAGAAATTGAAAAAAGAATCAGGAGAACGAGGGGATGGAAAAGCATTCCCATGGCTGGGGGAGAGAATTCCTGAGCTTCTCATACAGGAACTGAGCAGTTCGTCACGATTTTTTGGGATCTGTTGGTTTTCCCAGTAACCTTGACGGGTTCGTTTGGGAATGGCACAGCCCAGATGAAGTTTTGGGAAGGTGAGCACGGCACTGACAGCGAGTTCTCAGCATGACAAATGCACTTTATAACCTTTGGGCTGGTTCTGTTTGTGTGCGTGGGTGTTCAAAACAAAAGGTAGAGAGCAAAAGTTCCCGTCAATGAGCATCTGATCCATCTCCTCCTTTTCTTCCAGTCTCCTTGGAAGGGAAATTCCCCAGCTCCCAAGGATATGGAGATATCTTCCCCCTTCCTCTTGCTCAGCTTTATCTTCCCTGTTCTCTGCTTTATCTACGCGTGGTTTTGGGTGTTAATGAATCTCCAGCTAACGAGAGATGAGCTGGGCTTAGACCTCAGCAATGGGACTGACAAACTCTCCTCCGGGGCCTGTGTTTCCCTGGGCATCCGGCGCCTCCTTTCTTCCCAAAGTTTTGAATCCCAGGCTTTGTTTTTATCCCATTTGGGACATGATCACTGGGTGTGACAGCAGTGACCCAATCTGGGGGGCAAAAACGAGTGGTCTGGGGGGGATTTTGACCATGGGAGGAGGAATTTGCTGTGGGAATGTGATTTTTTTCCTGCGAGGAGGAGCTCCCAAGTGTTGGGATGCTGTGATTGTTACGGGGGGAGTTTTACAAGGGGAAAATGGGGAATCTGAGCACTTTCCTTCACTCCCACGTGGCCTTGGGACATAAAACCCTCAGTGGGTCCCTCATCCTGAATTTTCCTTTCTTTGGAGCTGCCTGAGCAGCTGCGTGTGGGGGGGCAGGGACAGAACCCCGAGGAGGATGGTGGCACCTGGGGACTGGGAGTTGAATCCATGGGCTCCCTTCCTTCACGCTCTGGGATACATTTGGGATTCCCTGGGCCTGTGAAAAGTGGCAAAGCGGAGCTTTGGAGCTGCAGAAAGTCGAGGGGTGCCGAGTGCTGCTTTAGTGCTGCTGCCTCCCCGCCTGACCAAGCTTAACGAGGGGTTATGGACATGGGAAAGTGGGAAAACAGTCCCTCAGGAGGCTGTTTTCCATGGATCCGTGTCTCTGGCGCCTCTGTGCCCTCACACACGCAGAGGAGAGCACCAAAGCATCATGTGGGAAAACAGAGCCACGTGTGGGGACAATCCCAGCCCCATCCCTGCGCCAGCACGGCGGGAAGGGAGGAAAAAAGGGCCTTAAAAAGGAAATTCCTTAAAAAAAAAAAAGGAATGAAAAGGGCACCAGAGGAGGTGTTAGTGCTGAGGAGAAGCTGGAATGTTTTGGGGATCAGCAGCTGGGAAGCCTCCATCCTTGTAGGAACACCCCCATCTCCCAGCTGCAGTGGAGGATGCCCCAGAGATTCCCAGTGGATAATTCCCAGCTATTGGGTTGTCTTGGCTTTGTGTGTGTCCAGGCTGGGCAGATTCTCCCCGTGGCTCCCGCTGCTGAGCCCTCGTGTCTGTGGTGAGAAATGTGCTGGTGTCACCTCAGTGTCACCCTGCTGGCAGTGGCCTTTGGGGGCACCATGTTTGGAATACAATTGGGATTTTTTTTTTTTTTTTTCCCCTGCAATCCAGCAGAGGTGGAATGGGAATGGGGCGGTTTCAGCGATTCGGCATCGTGGCCAAGAAATGCGGTGTTACTTTGGGTGCAGAGAAAACCGAGTCCCATTGAATCCCCGTGGTAAAATCACCCCTTTTGTCCCGTGTGATTGTGCTGGAATTCAGAGCGGAAATCAGGATCGTGCCATGGCTGAGGAAACCCCCCTGGCTGCCCCACCCTGAACGCTCCTTTGTGCCTTGGGCAGCTTGGGGAGGCAGAGGATGGAGCTGGGAGGTTCCTCCAGCGCTGGCCACCACTCCATGGGTTTCATGTTTGTCGGCATCGAGGTTGCTCCATAAAATTTTCCACGTCCCAACTAAATGACTTCGCTTTAAAACCCTCGACTCGCATTCCCCTCTCCTCTCCCCCTCTCGTTCTGTGCTTGGTTTTCCCGCTGGGATCACACACCTGCCTTCTCATGGAGTTGTTTTCTTTCCCTGGCACACTGGGCTGGGCTTGGAGGGGCTCGAGGTCACCTCGGAGGGTCACAGGTGGCATTTTAATCACAGGAAATGGGCTCTGTAATTGGTGTCATTTAGCAGAATTTAAAAAAAAAAACCACAAAAACTCAACTTTTTCCAGAGGTATTTCTGTAGTGGAACGAAGGGAAAACCGTGTCCCTGGCTGGCATTTCCTAGAAAACACTCGGCTGTATGAACTGAGCAGGATAGTTCTTTCCAAAGCTGTTGTTTTTCGGGAATAACACGGAACACGTTGAGGTTTCCGAGCTCCCAGTTGCCATTTTTCTCGCCACATCCACCAAGACAGCTGCTGAAAGAATGTTCCTTGTGCTATTCTGTCTCTGTACGTGCTGTTTTTTGCTTTGTAGTAACTCAGGTTGGTGTGTCCCAGGGACATAATTTGTGTCCAGACCCTGGGATTCCCGAGAGAGGCAAAAGGATAGGCAACGACTTTAGGTAAGAACATTTTCTGCGTGTTCTGTGCATGCTGCAGAGCTCCTGCGTGTGCTCCTGGCATGGGGGGCTCTGTTTGCTCTGTCCCCCTCCCAAAATCCTGCCCAGATTAGGGGGACACCTGTGGAAAACCCTGCCCCGTGTGTGCTGTCCCACCTGAGGGTCTCTAAAGGTCTCTCAGAGTATTTTTATCCTTTCCCAATCCTGGCTGTAGAATCCCTGTGTGCTGTCATCCCTCCCCTGGTTAAGTGCAGGAGAACGGAAACAGCGAAATAAAAAAATCACTTTTCAAATGAGCTTAAGCCCCAGCATGGCCCTGCCCTTCGAGAATTTGAGGTGGCTGAGGTTCCTTGTTACTGAGTCTGTGTGGGGCCAGGTAATTGGGGTTCATAAAACTTAAACCAGTGCTGTTATTCCTTCCCAGTTTTCCTTTGCAGAGTTCAGGGATGTCCCAGCTGCTGGTGGCCATGGGGAATCAAAATTTCATCTGATTTTGCTGGCCAGGGCTGTTTTGCTCATGGAAAGTGTCTCTCAGTCAAACCCCAGTCTGTCAAATTCTCCTCAAATCCACCAAAGAGGGGAGGGCAGAGGAAAGGGAATTCCCAGCAGTCCCTAAATTCCACGGGATGAATTCCCGGCTGCTGCAAACTGGATTGTGTTGAACAAAGCAGCTTGGACAGCAAAGGCTGTGAATCCAAAGCACAGAATAAAGAACAGAACTCTCAGCAGTTGATAAAGGTTTTTGTTTTTTTTTCACCTTATGAGAGTGCTGAGTGTGTCCTCTCCTGGGATAAAATTCCCACCGCAATGTCTCCAAAGACCGCGATTTGGGCATCAGCACCTGGGGCAAACCCGGCAGAGCGGGAGGCAGAGCTCAGCCCTCCTCCCTTCCTGCTGCTGCCTGCGGGGCTGGGGGATGGCCCTGGCCCCAAATCCTGGGATGCAGGAGGCAGTTCAAGGCTGATGTCCCCTCTGTCCCCTCTCCAGGCTGGGCTCCAGCATCCAGTTCTCCTGCAACGAGGGCTACGACCTGCAGGGCTCCAAGAGCATCACCTGCAAGAGAGTCAGCGACATCATCGTGGCCTGGAGCGACCACCGGCCCGTCTGCAGAGGTGAGGGAGCTCAGCCCGCCTGGATTTGGGGATTTGTGGGAATTCCCAGCTCCTTCGTGCCCCTTTTCCATCACCCATCCTGCCCTCAGGTCAAGTAATCCCAGAAAGGTTTGCGTTGGGAGGGACTTGAAGGACCGTGCTGTTCCTTCCACTCTCCCAGGTTGCTCCAGGCTGGCCTTGGACACTGCCAGGGATCCAGGGGCAGCCTGAGGGGGGGGCTCAGCTTGGCTGAATTTTGGGATTTGTGGGAATTGCCAGCTCCTTCGTGTCCCTTTTCTCAGCCATCCTGCCCTCAGTTCATCCTTTGGCCAGGTCAGAGAATCCCAGAATGGTTTGGGTTGGGGGGGGACCTTAAGGACCTTCCTGTTCCATAGGCAGGGACACCTTCCACTCTCCAGGGCTGGCCTGGGGCACTTCCAGCCATGGGGCATCCACAATTTCTCGGGAAAACTTTTTCCAGGGCCTCCCTACCCTGACATTAAAGCTTTATTCAGCCCCTCAGTCCCTGTTTCTGCACCCCCTTCTCCCCTCGCAGACTCTTCCACGAGTTTCCCAGCTGTCCCTAAATCCCTCCCCTTCCCTCTTTCCCGAACATTCGTTTTGTTCAGCAAGGTGAAATCAGAGCAAGATCATCCCTCTCCCTATTCCAGGCGTTTTTTCCCCTCTCCTCCTTATCCTGTGAGAGGAAAGAGTGGAATAAAGCCTGGAAAAGCTGAACTGGAGAGAGATTTTTAACTGGAAATGTGGGATTTTGGGGCTGTGCTTCCCCAGGAGCCTCTTCCTGCGCCATGAGCCATCAGGGAATGGAGTTTTTTTCCCATGGAATGAACATTAATGCCCATTTTGCCCTTGGCCATCTTGTTTTCATTCCCTCTCTGAAATGTCACATTGTGATATTTGTAATGCTAATAAAGAACAACTTGTAATATTTTTAATTGAATCCCTTTAAAGCTCTTAAAATCATAAATAGGGGTTTTTTTTTTTCCCACAGTTCTTTTTTTCTTTAATTTCATCTGCAGATTTTTTCAGGGCTTTGGAATCCTATCTAATTCTTGAAACAAGCCCAGAATAAATTGAATCAGTGTAAGAGGATATTTGGCATAAATATGTGACACTATAAAGGAAATTTATGGTGTCCTCCTGCAAGAGATAAGAAAGGATTTGCCTGCATTATTCTGTTTCTATGAATCAACTTAAATTTTTTAGCTGCTGACTTTCATGTCTTGGGGTTTTTTTTTCTTCTTAAAAAGTTTGATTTTTATTTCAACTTTCTACCACTTTTTTTTTTTTTTTTTTTTCTTCCCCAGTTTGTTCCATTTTTTTAATTGGTTTTCTCTCAAATTCCAGAATCGGTCCCAGATTTTAACCCCTTGGGCTTCAATAATTTCTTAATCTTAAACTTGGGGGGAAAGTTCTGCAGCTTCCCCATCTACAGTAGATTCCCTCTGGTTCCTGGGGAAGTCAATCCCACTTGAAATATGGGAATAATGGAATAATGGGATTTTCCTTTTTTTTTTTTTTTTTTTTTTTTCTCCACTGTGGGAGCTCCAGGATGAGGCAGGAGTGGATAAGTGACCTCAGCTCCTTCCTGGGCTGCTTCCCAGCCATTCCCAAAGTTCCCACAGCTTGGCCAGGAGATGATTTTCACATGTTTTACAGGGGAAAAAAAAAAAAAAAGACCCTGCAGACTCCACATGTGCAAATACATCTCCTAAATTAAATTATAAATTTAAATAAAGAAATAAATTCCAAAAATAAATTAATTTCAAGGCTCCATCACAGCAGCATAGAACATTTCCAGAACCAGGATGTTTTTCCCCACTTTTTTTTTTTTTGTGGAATATTTCAGCTAAAGATTACATCAAAGGCATTCCACAGGCAAATTTTTCCCTGCTTAAGCACTTTTCCAGCTTTTCCTTTACCTGAGATATTTTGAAGATGCAGAGCTGAGTTTCCACCTTGGTTCTGAGCCCACAGAACGAAAGCAGCTGATAAATACTTAATAATGACCTAATAAATCCTGGCTGTGCAGTATTCTGGGGGTTTGCTCTGCAGGAAGAAAGGGAATGTGGCTTTTTGGGGACATCAGGAAGGAGTTGTGTCGTTCCTGGTCCCTCTGGCCTGGATGGGGAAGGATTTTTGTGAGGGGAAAAAAGGAGGAAGGAAAGGAAAAAAAATTCAGTGTGAGCTGTAGGGAGTGGTTGGATGTTGGTCTGAGGGGAGATGGGATCGGGGTTTTGGATGGGATCAGGGTTTGTTGGGATCAAGGTTGGATGGGATCAGGGTTTTGGATGGGATCAGGGTTTGATGGGAACGGGGTTGGATGGGAACAGGGTTTGTTGGGATCAGGATTGGATGGGATCCACTTGGTTTTGGATGGGATCGGGGTTTGTTGGGATCAGGGTTTGTTGGGATCAAGGTTGGATGGGATCAGGGTTTGATGGGATCAGGGTTTTGGATGGGAACAGGGTTGGATGGGAACGGGGTTGGATG
>WEKY01052837.1:31614-44039 GCA_013390045.1 Picathartes gymnocephalus | reverse complement strand
CCCCTTTTTTTTGAGCTTCAGAAGTTGATTTCATTTGTTACAGGGCATTGGCTGTTGTGTTTGCTTTGCATGGATTACGAGAACTAGCCTAGTAAATCTGACTACCTCTTGTGACTTCTTACTGGTTCTCTACCCAACGTCTGCTGTCTGAAGGCTTGCACTAATGATACTATTTTGCCAGTGCTGTGTAATTCAGCTTGAAAGGGGGAAAAGATGGTATCCAGCAAACTGATGTGTGCTTTATTTGCACTTGAATGAATATGACTTTTTTTTTTTTTTAAAGTTTTGAAACAAAAGATTGTAATGAATTTTGGGCCTGTTTGAAACAGAAGAAGAAGGAAAAAAAAATAAAAGAACGTTAACCAAAAGAAAATTGTGTAAACCCAAAATGAAACTCTAAAAGCATAGAGGAGGAAAAAATCCTATATTTTTGGCAGAGACAAGATCATGCTTCCTTTGTTCTCTGTTTCAGTGAGTCCATTTTGTACTGGGCACACTTTCCTTCTGACCTATAGTTCTAGGGGAGATAATTGAGGTACCTTTCTAGATAATACATAGGCTTGAGACCATAGTTGCTAAGCAAGGTGCATTTTAGGCTATGTAGCAGTAGACCAGTGGTGGATTTTTTTATGCTTTTAGACTTGTTCTGGTTTAATAAATAGAAAATAGTATTTGTTTCAAATGTTTGTGTACAAATGTGTGTTTGTTTTCATACTTAATTTCCCTGCTTAAGGGTATAGCTCCTCTGCTTTAGACCCAGAAAGAATGAAATTGAGTAAATCCAAACCACTTGAAAAGATTTTCTTCTGTGTGTCCAATCTTGTACCTTGCCCGAACTGTCATATGTTAGGTACTTGCCACTGAAACTTTCCCCTTGCAGAGGAATATAAGTAATAGTTTAAGAAGGGTCAATCTTAAGAAACATGCTTTAATTTGGTACTACAAGCTGAGGCTTTACAAGAAAAGAGCCCTCTAAATTTACCCTATACTTTGCAAAATATATAATTCTTGGATTTTGCCACATGGGAGCTATTGTTAAATGTTATACGTGTGAGTAGTTACTTTTTATAGAAAAAACATTTAGCCCTATCAGCCTGCATCAGATAACTTCGAAAAAATGCAGTCATATTAATTTATGTACATGGTCATTGTTTCTCTGTTATCAGAGCTTCAAATAGAAATCAGATGTACTCAAAAGAGAAAATTGAGCTGTTTCAAATGGTCTGCATTCTGCTGGTGTTCCTGAACCTGCTGTTTCCTAATTGTATCTTGATGGCTCCCATTTTATCTCAGCTGTTTATTTAGAGTGTCTAGATTGCTTTTTAGAGGCTCTCAGGATGTGTTGACCTTTACTGACCAGATACATGACTTTACTGTGACATTTCCCTGGATGAAAACGCAGGAATACTGTGTTCAGCTGTGTATATATTTTACAGGTTGTCTTGAGTTTTGTGTCCTCTGGACTGAAACTGATAAGTGATGCAGACGTGCCTGATTTAATTAAGAGAACTAACTATTGTAAGGTGCTAGGGTTACTTAATTCTGTTCCTAAAGGGTGAAATACGGCTGGATTCAAACTCCTTCAGAGTGCTCTTTAATATTCAGCCATAACTTTGTATATTTCGTGCATGTCTGCAAACTGCATGGGATTAAGTGATTCCTCAGGAGGATTCTGCAGAAAAATTACTGGTAGAAAATCACTGTTTAAAGGGTGAGATTAGATTAGCAATAGCTAAAGTCATAGTAAAATATAATTCCACCCAGATACTGTTTGTTTAGTTTATTATTTTTATTCTTTTGTTAATATTATGAGAATCTATTTTTTTACCATGATCTAGGAAACTTCTTGCTACTAAAGTTTTAGACTTTGATTTACAACAGCGATCTCTTATTGCTTTCTCAAGTATTAAGATGAGTATTAAAACACTAGAGCTCTTGATTCTGAGTATCTAACTTAATTCTTTGATCCTTTTAAGCTCATCGGTACCTCTCCTGCTAATGCACACATACCAGGAGAACATCTGGTGTTTATGAACACCTTCATAATTTGGAGTTTTTGCTTTTATTATGAACAGTCTTTTGTTCAGATATTTCACTAAACCATTGTTAGTAATTTTTCTTTTTCTTCCTTATGCGTGTGTAGGCACGTGAACTTCCTGGATTTCAACTGAATAGAGGAAGCACACAACCCGTAGTAGCAGTGCTTCTCTAGAATCTGCTTAAATTTCCTGAATGTTAGAAAAATGAATGCAAGTGTATTCTTCACTTAGATAATTATATTAGTAACTGGGGTTGGTATTAAATGATCAGAGTATGTAGCTATGTAATATTATTTTCATAAACTTTCAGTTGCTTTTACATGCAAGTACCCAATATGAATGCTCTCATTTAAAAATTTGAAAAGCCTTTTTATGTCCAACATGCTCATGTAGTAGAAAAAAAAAAAAATCAACATTTCTCTCTATCTAGCAGTTGAAAGAAAGAATATTAAGATTTTGGACCACATTCAAAATAAATCCCATCAACCACTTTTCACATTTAGCAACCTTGAAACATGTCTGGGTATTCCTTTTGGCTAAGCAAGCCTTACAATTATGATCTACAATACTTTGATCTACAAATCAGAATGCACTTTACAAAAGGCAGTTGGTGATACTTCATGAAGATATGGCATTTTAGTAACACTTTAATTAATCATATGAAAGAAAACAGTAATGATAGGAGGTAATACAGTCTACAGAGGGGAGACAGGATTCTCCTTGAAGTTTTTCAAACATTCTGGTTTCTTAGAAAACGCTGAATTCTAGGAATTACCTTAATAATCCAAGATGTATCAACTAATAAAACTAGCCACCAAAGCGTTTTTCTTTTCTTTTCTTCAAAATTCACACCTGTAAATATATTTTAATGTTTGCAAATGTATTAAAAACTGAGGATAATTTTAACTACCGAATGTGACTCGATACTTATTATTCCTAACACAGTTTGTATATAAAAATGATTTGTCAAAACAAGAGATATTTGTGTGGAAGGAGGTGAAGGGTCCAAATTTTTTCAAGAAAACATTTTAAAATAAATAAATATTAAAATATACATGTAGCAACAGCAATATCTGTATGAAAGTTAATCACCGCACATTGTGCTCTCATGTTTCTCCAAATGGCAGAATTATAATACTGACTTGGAGTGAATCATCCTGCCCAGATGAGTGTTGCATCGGTAACATTTTCAATGCAGAGTGGAAGCAGGATGCTTCTGTTCATTATCTGGTGTCTAAATCCAAAATAAGACAGACAACTGAAAACGTTCTCCATAAAAGCTGCTTTTTAATAAAAACATACTATTCTGCTTTCTCTTGTTAAACATATTTCAGTAACATTTTAATGACGTGAAATTCCTACACCTGAGAAAAGCTCCTGGTTTGTTTTGAATATATCTTGGGACTCTACTTGAAAACACATTTTCTTTAATAAATCAGTATTATTCTTAACTTGCACGTGGCATACATTGCCATTTGGGGAAATAATGGTGACAATGTTATTGACAGTAGTCGTACCTAGAAATCAATTTATATTAAACTGATTTTAAAAGTAATGTATTGACAGAGAATGCAGAAGAAAGCATGAATTTTTTCATCCTAGGAGCTCTTTCAAAAATGTTTTTGATAGTGATATTGTAGCTTAGGCAGCAATACCTTAAGCAATATTCTCAGTTATTTTCATGAATTTTAGATTTCCTTCCTTAAATTCTTTCAATTTCCAGTTTGATTTTGGTCTGGAAGAATTGCCAAAGTGAATAAGTGCTATTTGATAAGAAAATCCCAGAAAAAGTCCTCTTTAGGATGAGTTTCTCATTGCCTTTACAGATTCACCTCTACTTATGTACTTATGTAGCATCTTGGAAAGTCTATGTGGTATTGCCTGATTTTCACCTTAGAAATTTAACACAAATTTGTGAATTCAAACACCATAATAATTTGTGTAAGTGCATGTTTTGGGGTAGAACGAGGGAAAATAGTAAGATTCAACTTCCAGAGAAGTTTGTGAGAATGTTCATGCAAGACAGGAGACCTAATCCTAGGAAGGTACAAAGGCTTGCGCTGAGACAAAAAGAATAAGGACTGGTAAAGGCATCTCTTTAGAGAATACGGATTACATACTGAAAGAACAGAGAGAAAGAGTGCAGGAACTTTATTCAGAACATTGGGTTGAATCCAGAAATATCATTGTCTAACTGTATGCTTTGATGTTATCGTAATATGATGGAAACACAAAAACAGTTCTCTGCTTGATTCACCGTTATTACAGGGAGTGTTGTCATCTACATTCTATATTTTTTTTCTTCAAATAATCCAATCAGCGTGTCTGTGTTTGTACACAGCAGGTCTACATAACTCTAAAAATAGATGGATTACTGGAAGTACATTTCCTTTGCAAATCCGATGTAATTGGAAAATTCACTAACCACAACACAAATATTCAGTTCTGTACCTTACCTTCCCCCCAGTAGCATGGTTAAGTTTGTTTTTAAAGCTCAGATATTTAGATTGCTTACCAAAAACAAATTTAGAAAGTTAATTCGTGAGTTAAAAATAATATTGTTCTATTAATTATGAACAGTACTGTAGAATTCAAAACTATTTTGGAAATGTAAATGTATGGACAAAGAATTTTTTTGTTTGCTTAGTAAAATAGGGTTTGGCAGATAGTACATTCAAAGCTATTAAATAATTGAATTTATGTGCAATATAAGTACCAGGTTGCCATGACATTACAGATACTTCAGAGAAGTTTTTGGTGCCAAAACTGCTGCTGTTAAAATGTGCATTCTGAATACAGATTGTATTACTCCTTTCCAGATGACAACAATGAATTTTCAGAACATTTTAAGGTAGCTTTTTTAAACCTTTCTACAGCAAAATATCAAATAGAATTAAATAAAATAAGTCAGAGATATGTGTGTGCACACAAGTGCTAATAGGAAAGAGCAAGGTTATAAGGAACTATGACGAGGATTTACAAAGAATTAAAGGACAGATTCATAAATTGTTTTATTGAAAGACTTTTTTTTCCTTTCCCTTCTATGGAGTAAAAACTCAGACTGATCAGCTATACTTCTTGGAAAAGAGTAACTGCAAAGGCTCCCTGAAGGCCTGGAATGGAAGTAACAAAACTTTATAGTTTTAACTTTGTATACCTTTGCTTTAGAAATCAAATCATTTAGATATCCTTTAATGTCAGGTTGGGAAAGACTAAATGGCAATGATACAAGAGAATTTTTTTTTGTTTCCTTAATGCAAACCAAATCTTTTTTCCAAAACCAGTTTCAAATGGCATCCTTTTCGGACTGTACGGGAAGCAGTTTCATTCTGAAGTTCACACCTCTGATGACAGGTTGGTCTTCTCCAGTGTGCTTTCACGTACAGCACTTTCCAAACAAAATCCTTGCCGGAGCAGGGCTCACTGAGAGCTGTGTGCCCGTGTAGCTTAAGACCCACTTAATTTCACTGATGAACCTATAACATGTATGGTCTCTGGAACATCAGAATTGATCCAAGGATGGCTCTTTGCCTTTGTTCACATCAAGGACGTTTTCCCATAGCAAGCACCTTAAGCTTCTTTGTGCTACACAGTAGGACAAGAGGAAATGACCTCAAGCTGCAACAGGGGAGGTTTATGTTGGACACCAGGAAAAATTTCTTTACCAAAAGGATTGCTGTCAGGCATTGGAACAGGCGTCCCAAGGAGATATTGAAAAGATATCTGAAAACTGCCTGTGGAAGAGGTTATGCACCTAAACATAACATAAACACCTAATATTGCAACACTGGTGTCAGCACAGCAAATTTTAGAAAGATTTTACAGAAGGGGATTGGCATTCCTTTTGAAAACAAAAGTGGTGTGCCTCATTGATCCCTCCCCACATATTCAGAAGCACTAGGACGTGGAATCACATGCTCTGGGCTGGAAGTCAGGTGCCCAGATTCTCATCATACCCAGGCAGCTGCTCCAGTCTTGATCTGCTCACTGGATGCTGCGGAGCGAGGTCATCCTGGGACAAACCCTGCCCACCATTCTGGGTTTTCCTAGGCTGGCCATGCCTGCAGATCTGGGAGAGCCTCTCTGTCCTCTGTTGAAGCTGACTGGAATGACTCTCTCAGGATTTCCAGAGAAGCAGCATGTGAGATGTGTGTGATGCTCAGGGTTCACAGACTGGTGTTGGAGCTACTAGCTCCTGCCACTTGTCCTTCTCCAGGGTCTGCTCTTCCTGTGGTTCCCACACTCACCTGGCCCCATCATTCCTTGCCTAGTGCTCCTGTTGGTGCTCTCTGTAAGAAAAAACCTTTTCCTGCTGTTGAATGCCGTGTGCTGATGGCTTCCAAGTTAGCAGCTACATTATGCTGCTGTATTTGCTGTCGACAGCCTGATAATTCTCAGGGCAGTTATATATCAGCTTAGCTGCAAAAAGACAGGGAATAACCTGGGGAAAGCACACCTGGGGTCATGCTTCATGCAGGCTGGGTGGTCTCTCCCTCACAACCTCTGTGCTTCTTTCAGTGTCTTATGATTGGCCGACAACATGGATTCTGAACCTTTGCAGAAGGGAATTTTTTGCCTGTTGTGGGAACAATAGCTGCTAGGAACCTTTGTGGTCCATGATCATCTGTAATCTGAGTGGGAAGGAGGTGCACAAGCATGAGACTTTTCTGGGACAGATCAACTGAGGTGAGCACAGGTGAAGTGCAGAAATTTATTGAAATTTATTTTATCTGCGGATTAACTTTGTCTCTTCCTTCAGAGTCTGTTATTTTCTGGATAATCGTTTCCTGGTTTTGCTTCTACACCCTAAAACCTTCTTTTGTCTTACTGTTAACTAAGTAGTCTGGAAGCTTCTTAGAAGGATCCTTCTTAACTAAAGCTGAATTTCTTTGCAGTTTGTAAAGATGATAGCAGTTAATCTCTCCTTTAAAAAGTTTTTGGCATTTTCATAAAAGTTTCCAGGAACCTTGACCTTCAGCATTTTTTCTCTAACTTCCTCAGGTTGGATGACAGAAATAAAAGCTTCTTCCTCTGAAGTTTCTTTCTTTTAGTGGCAGCTTAATAGGAACTTTTGACACAGCCTGCTCTTATGAGTACATCTCCATGGAGAGGTTCATTTTGGACAGACAAATCACAACAGCTACAGCTGAACCCTTTGTGCTCTGATAGATAGCTATTCTAAAAGAAGGCTTTTAATTTTTTAAGTGTTGTTGGTTTGGTGGTGATTTTTTTTTTTTTTTTAAGAACTATCCCTGAAAGACCTGTGCTCATTCATTGTCCTAGACACACAGCAACACAGTCAAGATGCATGGGATAGGATTTAATTAGGCTTCAGCTGTATTAACTCATCTGGGAGTTATCAAGCACTAATTCAAATAGGGCAGGTCATGATTTTTCTCTGGTGGAAGCCTGGATTGCTTCCTGATTAACATTATTGTCCACAAGATGAAGAAGTGGCCTGGTACCAAAAGCTTTGTGTACCACCTGGGTGTTGGCACTTGTAATTACCGATGTCACCACTCTCTGTGTCAGGGTAGAGAGAGGAAGGGAAGAGTATTATGATGGTGCTGTAAGGATTAGATTTGTTATCTTGTCTTGAAAAGAAAAAAAAAAAAAACAAAACAACAGACTAATATTCTTTTTTAAAAACAGTCACTTGTCACTGCTCTGTTAGAATGCTTAGCAATATTTCCCAACATCTGAATAAAAGCCAGTATATACAAACTTTGCTGTAGGGAGTTTAAACCATAGCTGAAACTAACACCAAGGTCCTGATCATATTTCTTTGGCAGCCTCGAGACTGTAAGCAGAAAGCAGACATCTCCTTACATGTCTGCTTTTCCCTCAACGTAGCACAGCAAGTAACTGCTAGGTATTTGTTTCCCCAAAAGAAATAATTATTCTGTTTCTGTGGTTTCTGCACTCCCACAGCTGCTTCTGGCTGAACATTTCTCTTAAATGAAGTAATTTCAGCAGAAGCTTGTGTGTTTGGATTGTAGACTGAGAATGGAGACAAAATACACGAAAATTTTAAATTTGGGGAGGGATAGGAAGGAACTGGGGCAGATAGTGACCGTGAAAGAGACCTGCTAAACTTTACAGTAGTTTTGCTAAATGAATTAAAAATTTCAGGCAGAACTGAACTCTCACTAAACTTCATAGCATTTAGAAATTTTATATTGGTCTGAATTACACAGCTGCTTTTTATATATTTATGAAGTAAAACGTTTTCTTTCACAAATTAACGTAGATGGTATCGCCTTACATGAAACATTCAAAAGGACAAGCAGCATTTTCTATTGAAACTAAGTTTGAGTTTAAAAAATAAATAAAAAAGACTAATGATTCATTAGATTCATGGAACTAACTCAGTAGAATACCCATAATGAGAATGTCTGCTTTCTACAGAAGTATAGGAAATATTTTGGTTCATTAGAGATAACATCTGGTCAGCTGTAAGAAGTTTTTCTTACTTCAAAAATGTTTTTATAGGAGACTCCGCTAATGCAGATATTTCCACTGGCAGCTGGTTCTAAACTGAGGATAATGGATTCATCTATCAAGGGAAACAGTATACATATTCAATCTCTTGCCACCGAAGTTATAAGGATTTCATGTAAATGTGAAAAGAAAGGAGTATAACAGATGACTTCAGGCTTGCTTAATGCTCTTTCTCTGATTTTTCAACTCTAGGCATATAAAAGCGTTGTGCATTTGTCTTCTAATGTTGATACATATTTTAGCAACTCAGTATACAATTGGTTCTGCTAAAAATCCTATCAGCCCTTCTGTTATACATAATATTTTCTTGAGAATGTTTTTTCATTTATTTCACTGTTTTCAGCTAAATGTTCAAGGTAACTTTACCAGTCTCACACAGAATTTTGTCACATATCTGCTTATGCCCGCTGTTAGAACACTTAGTTTGGTAATTGGAGAGATACATACATCAGATTCAATTTTCGATCTGTTTCATCCACTGAGATTTAGCTTTCCATTCAGTGATCTTGTCAGTGATGTTACAGATAGCTCACCTCGAGAATATAAAATTATATGTCAATTAGATAGTTTCAGGGATCCTAAAGACTGGCGTGCTATTGAAAACTGTGATTTTTGATGTATCTTATGCCATGGTCTTTTTTCTGGACATTCGTTCTGGTAGTGGTTTCATTCTGTAATGCTGCAGCTTTTTTTCTTTTCTTTTTTTATGGATTCTATAGCCCAACAGAATTGCAATTCCATCTTCTGCTAGTTTCCATTGCTTCCCTAGATTTTTTCACTTACTGCCGCTGAATTGGTACTAGAGCAGAAAGGATTCCATTTTCTATCTAATATCAGAGACTTTTTACTAAATGGAATGATTTGTATGTACTCATGTAATATGCAGAGATACGTATTCAGGGAAAAAGAATAGAGGAATGTTATTAATAAGCAAAGTAATTAATTTAAAATGTAGGAAATACCTTAGTGAAGACTTTTTTTCATGCAGGCTTAATTGGGCTTTCCGTGAGTGTTATCTTCTTTAATTAGATGATCACTCTCTCCTTCCCCTCTCAGAGCCCCTGCACAGAGTGCCCTGTGTTAGTGCATGTGCAGATACTCACAGCACGTTGTTACCGTCCCACTGACACAAAAGGGGATGCTGGTTCAAAACCCAGGAGCCACAGCTTCGTATGGGTGATGGATCCCACCCTCTGGAGGGGGCAGGGGTTATGTTTGGAAGGGAGGAACTCTGTGGGGAGGCTGACACGTTTCCCGTGGAGGCCCAGCGGCGGGGCTGGGCGCACAGGCATGCACACGTGTCTGGGGGAATGGCATCTCTCTCGCCTCCCTCGGCACGTTTCAAGGTGGATGAAATGACACTTGCCACCAGGGAACAACAAGCAGGCAGTTCCAGTGAAGAATTCCTAAGCAAGTTAATGTTGCCCTCATTTTAGAAGTGTAGGAGGGGAGATGCTGAGAATTCAGATTGAAAATTTTGTGTAGGAAAGTAGGTAGGTCAGACTTGTCTGAACGAGATGATTTTGTATGCTCAAAGAACTGTCCTCCTTGTCTTCCAGTGTAGCTGTGAGCTATCAGTTTGACCAAATCTCTGCCTCTCAGAGTAAGCACTCTGAAAAATGAATGAGTGCATACTTACGTTAACTTAAGTTCTCATACTTACCCTGTATTAAGTGGCAACTTTGTGGGATAAAGTCCAGGTTTCTAATGCAGCACTTGTCTGCAGCAATGTTCCCAATAGTTAACATCAACACACAAGTCTGTGTATAAGATAAAATGGTGTCAGTATTTTATTCTCCTTTTTGTAGGCTTCTTTATATCACAGGAACAAGACACATGTTTTTCCACTGAGATCAAAAACTATTTTCTGGGTAAGAGAAGAATGGTGTGACTTGGTAAGCCCTGCAAAATTCCAAGGTCTGAAATAGGCATTTGCTGTCTGCAGTAAATATCTCTTATGATCTCTTGTCCGATGATATTCTCGACCTAGTCCTGCCTCTGCTTTCTACTCCCTTTCCATGTTCCTGTCAGCTTTGCCTTTTGATTCCAGTCCCATCCTTTCCCTACTCTGCCTGTTTCTTAAATTTATCTGAATGTGTTTTTTAAATATGTAACCTCCTGGTTTTGGAACAAAATAGAATCATTAAAATTCAGTAGAAAGGTATAGGATTTTTTGTTGTCATTTTCTGTGCTACTAATAACTTCTCGAAGCAAAATTCAGATTCTGTCTTTCAGTTCTAATGCGTATTTATCAAATTTTATACTAGAACTATTGCTTTGTGGGCTTTACAGTCTTAGCACTTTGAGTGTTATTGACAAGAGTCAATATGCCTCTTCCTACTCTTCCAGAAACTAACTTTGCAAAAATTCAGCTGTGGATAAACACAAGAAAAATATGCTAGAATCATTTAGAAGAGTACCTTACTTGACTTGTTCTTTTTAATATAAATGGTAAAGTCTTGTATAATTCTGAAATTTACTAAAAGATACCTGGTGTGTAAGATTACCTGGAAAATGTGGTTCATCGTTAAGTCTGTAATGAAACAAAAGATGTGTAATTTTGCTTTGGGGGTTTTAAACATCTCTCCTTCATGGCACATGCTGCATTATAAAACTGATTTGTAGGTATCTCTGTCCACAGTTTCTGTTTCAGAACACCTAACCTTCCTCTGAACTAAAACAACAAAAACCCCTTTCTAATTAAGTTTAGCTGAGGGCAACAGGCAAGCAGTCTATTTTTTTTTTCCTATTTTTTTTTTTTTTCTGGAATGGTTTTGATATTCACAGTGGATTCACAATTCAACAGAGAATCATGGATAGAGCAATCAATTTGACATATTTTGGAATTGTATTTAGGTATGCAAAAGGGCTGAAATTTTCCTTCACCTACTATTCTTAAGTAAGCATGAAAATAGAAAGTGTTTCTAGTATGTGTGCAAGTTCACACTTGTAAAATATATGTTCCTTTCAAATAATATGCATTACAAGTTTGTTTGAAGAAAGAATTCCTTCTTTAAATAAGTAAATAAAATGAGGATGAAATATACCTGACTTCTTGCTGTTAAAAATTATGCATTGCCATTTTACCCTAGTAAATTTTAAGCAATCATGTGAAAATCAAGAATTCAGATTCTGTGTTTAATTTTCCAATACAGTGTGTAAGCAGAAAACCATATAATCCTGAATGAAAACACGGTCATTGAAGATTGTTTAATGATATCGTGAAGGAAATGAGGATCAAAGTGATGTGCTTTGTACTTTCTTTATTTTGCTAAGACTTAGGGATTAGACAACCCAGAATTACCAGAAATTCTTGTCTTCACTCAAACTGCCAGTCCTTTAAGTCTCTGGTGAAGTGAGCTGCTTTCATCTACATCACAAGTAGATGTGCCACTTGGGGACACGGTTTAGTCGTGGCTTTGGCAGTGTTGGGTCGTCAACTGTAGGACTTTGGAGGTCTTTTCCAACCTAAACAATTCTATAATTCTGTGAACTTTTTCATGTCTTTTTTCCTAACCTTTCCTACCCCAAAAGAAATTTAAAAAGCTGATTTTCTGGAGGAGGTACATAAATTCCTCCTGCTTCCTGCTTTGGGTAGGCAGTTCTTTTCTGCAGCTGTTCTTCCATCCCCAAGCAGATCAGATGTTTACTCCTTGTGGTTGCACGACGTATCCATTTCTTCTACAAGGCAGGATTAGTAAAGGCAGTTGATGCTACTTTTTGTTTGCTCAGGATTTTTTGGTCTTCATTATTCCTCTATCTGCTTTGAACTTGTGCCAGTAATTTACAATAGGGTGTTACATGCTTGTCAGGAAAGTTACTATACTAATTTGTGAAACAGTTCTAAGCAGGATTATCAACATGGGACTCTTCTTTTTTTTTTTT
>WEKY01052837.1:4150-31603 GCA_013390045.1 Picathartes gymnocephalus | reverse complement strand
TTTTTTTTTTTTTTTCCTTACTGTGTCTTTACTATAATTATTGGTTTTTTTCACATTAGCCAGAAAAATCAGGAATGATGTGCTAAGAGTGTGGATTCAGTCTTGGTGAGATGAATCCTAGTGTCTGCTTCAGAAGGTTCATTGCTTTTTTTTATAAGTAGCTTTTCAGTTTATTTGAAGTATCTAAAATCATTTCTTTCCCCTTAGAAATACATTTTACTGCTGAATTGTGTTAAACAGAAGTGAGTCAATTTATTTAAATTACTATTCTGTATGTTGGAGATAAAAATAACTATATAAATAAATTAGCAATTTCAGACATCTGTGACAGAATTTCCAAATGGAACAATGGGACTAGTTAAACTGAAAAAAAGGAGAAAATAATACATGCTCACCTTTTTTAATTCTTTAAGTTTAAATGTGAAATGCTATCTCAAAAGGCAAGAGTGAATCTCACACCTTCAGCATTTTAAATCACTGTTTTTGCATTCAAGAATGTTTGTTTGAGTTAGTTTAATGTCTTGACTTTTATTTAGGTAAACATAAACGAACAACAGCATATTATTCCTGAGCAGTCCGTGCTGATGGAAGGTACCTTACCACAAGAATATTGTATGAAAAGGTCAACACCTCAGACAAAACCAGATGGATTTTCTATAAGTAAAAGGTTCCATATTCTTCCTCCTTCATTCAGTTCTGCAGAACTTTCTTCAAAGGCAGACTTAAAGGTTTTGAAAAAGGTAGAAGTGCCCAATCTGAGACATTAGAGAAAGTCTGAATTTAAGAGAAAATACCTAAATTTTCCAGGTTTTATGTAATGGGGAAAAACCATTTAACTCTGTGTTTTCAAGAATTTTTAGGTATTTAGAGTGTGTTTGTAGACTCCTGTCTAGCCTCTGTTTCCAGGTAGCAACTTCAGGCATCATAGGGACTTCCAAAGACACACAAATTGTCTAGAAAATTCACATGCCCATGCAGATCTAGTCCAGAACATGTCTGACAATGTTCTTAATATATTATTTTTTTCTTGTTCTCCTCCTTATTTCCCCTTAGCCATAAAATAAGATCTCGAGAGGAGCTTTCTTCACACAGAATGCCTTTTTCAGCAAATTACTCTATGCCTTTAATTCCACAATGTGTAATTGAAAACAAAATATGAGCTCAGTAAGTTCTCAACAGGTTCAGATAGATAAAGTAGGATTGTTTTTCTTCTTTCCCTTCTGAATTTGATTCAAATAGCTTGGATACCTTACCTCTGAAAGGAAAATAGCTTTTGGAATAGTTAAGTTTTCAAGGTTGGTATTTTATGAGAATAAAAATATATGAAGATAGAAGACTGGCATAACCACAAAGCTGTAACTCAAGATCTCTCACCATTATCTACACTGCCAAGTGTAGATAAGCAGCACTTATGTCATTGTTGATTCTGGCTTACAAACATCTGTGTAATTTTTGTTACTTCAATGTAAGGTTTATTTTTTTCTTTTTAAAGCCAAGGCAGGAATATGATTTTACTTCCATTCTCACCTCTGCTATCCATTGCTTCTTGGTCATTGTCTTTTCCTTTTGCAACATACATTGATGTAATGAAGTAGATAAGGAATATGCAGCATCCCCAATACACATTTTTTGCTCATTTCCATTGCTTTCTGTCTGTTTCATTCCACACAAACTCATTTTCCCTCTCATTATTTTAGGTGCATTTTTTAATTCAAACAATAGTTTACATACATATGAAGTGTGAGTGAGAATGCAGTAGAGTTGAGTTTTAATCAAATATTTTTTTATATTTGGCTGTTATATTATTTTGGTTTATTTTGTAGTAACTCTTTCTGAGGATTTTTCCAGTTAATTATGAGGAAGAACTCTTTAAATTATTTTTAGTACATGGAATTGTGCTTATATGACTATGTGAAGATTATTGTATGGAAGCCCTAAATTAGCTTGAAAGAATAACTTGAAGTTAGGTTTTAATAGAATTTATTACCATTGTTAGTCTAAACCACATTTTGTCTAAACCACAATTGCAAAAGTCTGCAAGAGAGAAAGGCCATTAAATACACCTCTTGTGAGATAACCCATCTTCAAAATCATGTTATTGCTTCCACATAAACATTGAGAAGATGAAAAACAATGGAATCAGTTTTTTAATCCTTTGGACACCTCCAAAATTATCAGAAAAATAAAAATATCATTTTCAAAATTGTAAAAAAATCCTGGCAAATAGGTGAGTAGAGTTTGCATGAAAAGCTTTTGTCATTCCATCTGAAAAAAGTGAAGGAGGATTTATTTATAATTATTACATCTGATGTATTATTCTGTCCCAATATAACAACTGTGCTGTTCAGACAACGTAGATGAGTTAATATTTCAGACACACATAAAAAAAAAGAAAGTAGAAGCCACCTAACCTATAAAGATAGCTTAGGCTTTGACATCATTTACTAAGTCTGCCCCAAGAGTCACACCATGTCCCTGGGAGAGTTGTCTAAACTCTTCTTGAACTCTGCCAGGGTGGTGCTGTGACACTTCCCTGGGGAGCCTGCACCAGTGCCCAACCACCCTCTGGGTGAAGGACCTTTAACCAATATCCAACCTAAACCTCCCCTGACACAGCTTCAGGCTGTTTCCTCGAGTGCTCTCACTGGTCAGGAGAGTGAAGAGATCAGTGCCTGCCCCTCTGCTTCCCCTCGTGAGGATGTGGAAGACCAAACTGAGGTCTCCCCTCAGTCTCCTCCAGGCTGCACAGAGCACATGACCTCAGCCACTCCTCACACGGCTTCCCCTCAAGGCCCTTCACCATCCTCATGGCCTCCTTCGGACCCTCTCTAATGGCTTCATGTCTTTTTTATATTGTGGCACCCAAACCTGCCCCCAGCACTGGAGGTGAGGCTGCCCCAGTGCAGAGCAGGGTGGGACAGTCCCCTCCCTTGCCTGGCTGGCGATGCAGATGGGAACAAGGCTGAGCTTATGATTCACTGTTCCTGTTTACCCTTTCACGTTTTTTCTTTTCAAACTGGTGTGTGAGGAAATGAGAGAGGACTTGATAGGCATAATCAGTCATTCCCAAAGGGCAGTCCCATGGAAATCCAGCCATCAGCTCTGGCAACTGGTTGCAGAAGCCAGGAGAAGCCAGCAGCCCTAGGAAGCCCGTGGGCAGCGTAGCCTCTGCGGCTGGCACGGAACCTGCACGAGGGATATTTGTCTGGCTGTGCTGAGCAGATTCGGCTCAGCCTGTGGGATCTGACAATTTTAATCCAGATAAAATAAACACCTGCCTGTGAAGCATGGCAAAAAGGAAGTACATAAGTCTTCCAAAAAAGTAGAAATAAGAATACATTTTGCGACTGTTGTTTGGGAGGTTTTATCTTCACAGTTAATGAGAATTTTCTTTCTTTCTTCCTATATCTGTTTTACTAAGATAATGTTAGATATAAGTATTGGAAAACATTGAAGAGCACATGGGATGCTGTCATGTCATGATGTAACTGCCTTTACTGTTACATTTAAGATTCCAAATGAAGTTGTGTGGTTTTCCCTGGGAGAAAGCAAGCATGCTTTCAGATATTTGGGGTTTTTTCATGTTTACTTTTGTTTTTATTCCTTCACTTCAGCTCTGAATGTTATCAAAAAATAATGGCAAATGCAAGTTTGCTACCATCCTGTTTCTATGCATCATTTACTGCATCAATGGGAGTTCTTTTTCCTTGAAAACAGCCACACAACCCCACAAACCCACAATTTTTTTTTTTTTTCCAAGAAAAATCTTTGTCTTGCTTGCTCTTCTCCTAAAGCTTGTATTGACTAGCAGTGATGCAGAATGTCATGCAAATGCTTGTTACTACTTAGGAGCTATGCTTACTTAGCCTCAGTTCTATTAATAATGGTGTGAAAATAACAGTGCTATAATAAGCAAAGCCATAAATGCTGGTCTAATAATTTTATGCTGCCATCTAGTTTATAGGCTTTATGGAGACTGCAGTTAGAATGTTATGAAGAGTTATACAGATCTTTAATTGCACAATCTTTTAAATTATGCAGTCCATGAACAGTTTGTTTTTTTTCCCAGTGCCTCATACTGAAGCAGTTAATGTTATATCCCCATAGTTCCCCGATATCAAAGAGTTCTTTTAAGAAGTCTGTGTTTCCATATCAGCCAAGTTCTGAGGTTTTCTGATTTCTTTTTTCTTGATTTTTTTTTGCTTTCATAGCTATGTTCTGAAAATGGCTGTGTGCAAAACTGCCCCTACTTTTAATTTTCAAAGCAGTCAAAAGTTTTACTAGAAAAAAATTACTTACATTTTCTTAGTGGTGAGAGGGAGTGAGTGGTAAGTCAGTACATGCCAGCATATGATCTATAATGACCCTCATAAAAAAATCAAAAAGGCTTTCTTTTTCCTGTACCATTGATTGGTACTTAGGTATCAAGTGGTTGTGGCTCAATGTTTACTAAATGTGGTCTTTGATTAAATAAATGAATAAATAAATAAAATTATCAATTCTGATACCTGTTTTCAGGTATGAAATAGAAGTCCTAATGTATATAAGAAGAACACTTTATATTTGCCTACCTTTCTGAAAACATTATCCATGCTTGATTTGGTATGGATTTCACGGTTAGTCAGTTCTGCAGAACCAATTCCCAGAGAGGACTAGAGGTCAGTCTAGGGTTGAGCTCATGCACCTTCTGGGAAAGAAAATGACCTTTAACAAGCAAAATTTGCATTACATTAAAAGTATACCCTACTGTGCAAACTGGGTAAATTTTTAATGTATGTTGGCATGTATTTTTGAATACAGTGGAAGTATTTTTCACATCCAGAAAAACATTGTGTTTCCAAAGTGTGTCAGTGGGAAGTGAAAGGGGAATGACACGAGGACTAGAGACAGCTTATTTATATATTTTTTGTGAAACTTCCCACGAAAATGTGATTAGATTGCATGAATTCTCTTAAGAATCTGTTCCCTTTTCTCTCCCACCTCATTAATTATGCATGCAAGTGCCTGCAGTATATATACTTTGTGTACTGAGAAAATGACCCAGAGGATATCTACATTTTCCTTGGGAAAACAAGCTAAAAGCAAACAAGTAAAGTTTACCTCAAGATATTTTACACTTTGCTGAGATTGGCTGATGATGTACTCTGTTGTAGCTGGTGGGGAAGCAAAGTCGCTGAAAATAAACTCAAGATTGAAAGACTGTAATGACAAGCAGAAAAGAAAAACCCCAAAAACCAAAACCAAACACAAAATACAGAAAAAAAAATTAATATAAAAATTAAAATGATGCCCAAATTGACCGTTCTCTGCTTTAGCAGCTATGGCCAGCCTTTCTCCAACACACCTTTTCTATCACAATCCACAGAGATAGACAAAAATTCCTTTCATTATGTTTGAATTCTTTGAACTCTTACCTCAGAATAATATATTCACAACTCAATCTTTGGGGTTATGGAGTAAAATAATCTTCCACAGAATATCATTTCTGTGTTGTTTCTTCACTGTAGAAAGATGGACCAGGATTTTTAAAAATCTGAGTTCCGAAAAATGCCTTTGAGTGAAAAACAACAACAGATGTCTGATTATTCCATGGAAACCTTATTGTCATTCATTCTAAATCTCCTCTTGATATAATTCAACATAAATAACTCCGAATAAGTAAAATAGAGTATGAAAAATGTCATTTGACAGAGATAAAGTTATAAAGTAGTTTAAAGTGGTTTCAGGATTTTACTAGCTGAATTAAATGTTTACTGCAGGCGTGCGGATGTTTCGTGTGAAAAGAAAGGCACGTTGAAGCTTTTGTCATTTATATGCATTGGCATAAACACACAATTCACCTTCCCAATCATAAACAGAAATATATATCAATTGCATTCTAAGATGCTGAGAAAATACAGTGTTGTATATCACTCACTGCCATCAAGAAATCCTATTACATTTAAGAGAATTTTTGTAGGCAGTGATGCACCATGGACTAGAGCATAGGAGCAAAGTTTTTATTAGAAACCAAGCAAATTAACAGTATTTTGACTAATTAATATTGAAGGATATTGAAAGTGCTAGAAATAAGGGTAGACTATAAGACAAAAGGATAGAAAAGTAATAATCTTCTAGAGAAATAGCTTATTTTACATTACTATTTGAAAGAAAATTAAATTATTTACCAATACTTAAGGTTAGACTTCAATTAAAGTTTTATTTCTTCATGCCTTTAAAAATGATAATAAATGGTTAATGGCTAACAATTCTCGTAAGTACAAGAGTAACTAATGAGGCAACTCATAAACATAAAAAGTTTAGGTGAATCTTACAGGAAAATTTAGCGTTTATCATTTCCCATTTTTATCTGAATTATTTAAAGGGAAATGTTACATACTTGCATGCAGTGAAAAAAATTTATCTGTTGCATTTTAAAATAATGAAAAAGTTTTTCCACTGGACTAGAAATATCAGGCTTGGGTTACAAAACAGTAAGATTGTATTAAGGTATAGGCTAGAGTTCAATTATACTTTCTGATTTTCTTGGTAGTATCTATGTTATTTATGTTGGTTGTTAAAGTGTTTACATTGATTCATTTATTCCACATATTTTAAAAAAACCATTTTTATCCTTTTTTTTTCTTTTTCTTTTCATTATTTCTTGGGTGAGATACTGAAATACTTTTTGAAGAGTTGAAAATCACTTTTGTTTTTCTGGTTTTATCTTCCTCTACAAAAGATAGCAGTTTAAATCCAAGTATGAATAATTCTGCTATTAATTTTAGGGACTTTGGTTGTTTCTCCTTAGTCTACTAGACTGCTAGAGAATAGTACACTGTGCTTCCTGAATAATTCCTCTGTTGTGTCTAGATCCACTTGGATCTAAGGAAGAAGTAGGTTAATGGTTGTGTGCAGACTTCAGGGACCAGCTCCAGGTCTTTGGACTTCATCTGCCTTGGTTTAGTTACCCAAACTTTTAGTGAGCCTTTCTGCTTCTGTACCTCTTATTTGGGAAAGAGAAATATCAGAGAAATATCGTCATTTCAATGGATGAGGTATGAAACTGCTGTCAAGCTATTTGAGATATAATTAGGTTCCTGAGTATGCCATGTTTTCCTTAATGATATTTATACTTCATATTGATTTTGAGGTTTTTTTTAATAGTTAGGAAATAGTTCTAAGAATATTATACAGATTTAGCTCTCCAAAGGGTGAAACAATCCGCTTTCCTTAGGAAAGTATGTACTGCAATGAAATATATGACGTGGGCTATAAAACCTTCAAAGAAAACAAAAAAAATTCCATATAACGCCTTAATAGAAGTCTTAATGCAAGGTTCCTTTTTCCTAGTTCACAAAAAAGGAATAAATTGCAATAGAACTCTTCAACACACTTTTCAGCTTCAATGGATTGAGTTGAATAGGTCTCTTTTTACCTGGATTATTACTGCATGGGCATTGAAATAATGTTCCTTATGAGCTGAAATTTCATCTTTGATAACAAAGGGAACTGACAGAGCTTTTTAGAAGTTAACACTGTTATTATGAAGTCTTTTCCTATCTTAGCATTAAACTATTAGAGCCAATTATGGCATGTCTTTGTTTTGACAATTAATGCTTAAAACTAATATTTTAAAATGACTGTAAGTTAAGACTATGGTAGCTATTCATTCATTCATAGTTTGTCATTCCTTTTAGTCATATCCTAAAACTATATCCTTATAGGATCTCAAGGACATAAGAAGGTGCTTATTTGGTATTGCTTTTAAGATATTTATTGTATCAGAGAAGTTCCTGGCCCTGCACCATAAAACGGCACAGCTTTTTATAAATTTCAAAAGT
Organism: Picathartes gymnocephalus; assembly: GCA_013390045.1. Taxonomy (NCBI): domain Eukaryota; kingdom Metazoa; phylum Chordata; class Aves; order Passeriformes; family Picathartidae; genus Picathartes; species Picathartes gymnocephalus. Next base: position 23,780 of record WEKY01052837.1, on the reverse strand, counting down.
CTAATTCCAACTATTGCCAGCTCCTGTGTCACCAAACTGGAGCTTCCTACAAATACTAAGAGTGGCTGAAAATGTGCAAGAGTCACAGCTGTATGCACATAGCTCTTAATTACAAAGAAACAATTCATAAACTGAAAAAGAGTGGCAGAGAACATGGTAAAAACTGGTAGGAGGGCAAGTCCAAAAGCCAAAAGCTAACAAAGGAAATTAAATTTGAGTTTCCTTACTGATTCAGATGACTTTATCATATGTATTGTTGGTGTACTAGGCAAATGAGTGCTGGTACCTTATATTGTAACGCCATCAGCTATAGAAATGGAACAGCTATTATTCAATGTGTTTTCTGTTTAGATTTGTATTAGACCTTTGTATCCTTTAAAAACTTCCAGTCTATTTTCTATTTCCTGATACCAATACTGTATTCATTTGATGCTAGATCAGGCTTGTACCGTAAAAGATGAGGCAGGAGCAAATTCAGTCAAAGCCAAACACCTGAGGTATTGAGGCACGTACAAAATTTTGTACATTGAAAATATGATTTTTGCAGCAAGTGGGAGAATACCAAGAGGAAATAGGATCTTTCAGGCTGTTCCTGGGGACACAGCATGTTCCTTGTTCAGTATTTGATCTATAAGTTTTCACAGTTCAAATTGCAGTGATAAGCATGAAATGAAAATTAAAAGTGACAGAGTATGGCTGCAGCCTTTAAGAACGTTTGCTCATTTGCGAGCTTTTGGTGAACACGGGGTCAGCACGGTGTCCCAGAAAATGGCATTATATCCCATAAAATACAGTTACACTTATTGCTTAACTACCTGTAAAGTTCTCTGACAGAATCAAAGCTTAAAGATCAAACTTCCTTAATCTGCATGTGGCAGCTAGTGGAGCTAAAGTACTAAACACATTATTCCGTCTCTTCATCAGTAAGGCTACACACAGGTTTTACAGAACTGATTGAAAACCTTCAGCTAGGATCGTGTGAAAATATGAAGTGGAACACTGATTAAATAGTTATATTTTAAGTCAGTTACTTGAATATCCTCATTTTTTTTGTTCTCCAGCCTTCTTTCCAGTGAAGTTCAGCACTTTTACCTTCTGACTATTGAAACTTGTCAGAGAAAGCAGCACTTCTTTGGTAGTAGTCAGAGCCCTGAACGGCATGGGATCGTTTCCCTGGTTTGGTAGGTTCTCAGATTAAAAGATAGTTGATTTTCTTTTTTTCTGCGTTGTCTACAATTAAAATATGTCTGAAAAGTAGTTTAGGATAAAGTCTTCAAACAGAGGTCCAGGCTGCAGTCAGCAAAATTGTTTGAAGGGTAACAGTGTGACTTGAAGGACAGGCACATACCGAGGAGATTTCAAAAGACTGGAAAAGGTCACAGTAAGGGAGAAGGGGCTTACAGGTAAAAAAGACAGAATAGAAGGATGAACTAAGGAGGTGAAAAGGACAATAGGTCTGTAGAATATAATACATAGTGAAAATTGAATCCATAAAAGATGGAAAGCAACACAGGAATAATAAAAGTATACTACCTGTGCAGTACAAAGTCTGATGAAAAATTAAAGGGGAGATTCTTTCAAAAAAGGCTATTTGAAGACAAAGTGAGGCTATAGAAAAAATTTTTGTAGATCATGATCAGAAAGCTTAGAAAATACAGGAATAAAAATAAAAGGGAAATCTCTGAAGTAATATAATTGACAAGGTTGACAGCTTCCTAACCAAACTGAAGAAGATAATGAGCATGTGGAGTTACATATTTTTAAATCTGTTGAACAAATGTAATACTTGAGAATGCAAGATGCATTAATGAGCTTATTTGCAATGCCGCTGACCATGGTGAATTTTAGAAGGGAAACGAAGCTTTTCTGAGAAACATTGCAGGAAAACTAAGCCAAATATCTTTGATTTGTAAGAGCATAACTCTTACAAAGATGACTGATTTTTTATATATGTCAGTGTTGATTAAGTAGATTAAAATACTAAATGAAACACAGATATTGAAAAATAGCCATTCCAAGTACTTTCCTTGAGTTTCCACACACAAATATGGAATTAGGCACATAGTGATATATACACTAAAAAAAATGTGATGATGATAAATTACATTTTATAATACAGTTTTTGTTTTGTTTTTTTTTTTTAATTGGAGAAGCATTACCAGTAAGCAAAACTTTTTTCTGCGACTTTGCCTCTGGCCTTGAGAAATATTAGAGTTGTCGTGGTGTTATTTGCTGAAGACAGTAGACATCAGTGCATGTCATGTCATAGAAAAAAAGACACAGGATATTTCCTCTTTTGGGATGAATCTGGTGCTAGTTATAAAGCTAATTTTTATGTGTCTGGTAAAAGTGTGGAGCCAGGCTCTTTTTAGTGGTGCTCAGTGATGGGCAATGGGCACAAGCTGAAACACAGCTTGTGAGGAGTCTGTGTTGTTCCCTCGTGGATACTGGGGTGCTACTGGGATTTGTTCACATACACAGATGTGTAATTACTGTGTGTATATTTTTCTTACTAGCTTTAACCTATCAAAACGCATCAGCAAACACTTGTGTTCTTACGATGGCGGTTAACAGTGCAAACTGTCTTCAATGAATGAAGATTTGAATAATCAAAGTATGCTTTTGAATACCAGCTGGTAAACCTTAAATGATCTTGAATGTGTTTGGTATTAAAAGAAATTGATAGATAATAGTTATGATGGCACTAATTTTCAGAACTTTTAAGTTAACCTGTTCCCTTTTTTACATCATCACCTTTGAAATCACATTGGAATCTAAGTATTTGTATAAGGATTTTTCAAACAAAGGTGAGTTTTCATGATGGTAAAGGACTATCATTCAGAACTCTTTTACTTGATTTTTTTTTCTTTAAAAGGTGCCTAAGATTTTAACTACTTTTAAAAGCTGCTTGCTAGGTTCACCTTCTTATAAGTAATACCAGATTACAAAGTGAAATTACTCTTTTAGTCTTCCTAGTTATCAATTTTTATTCCTTTTCCCTACTTTATTTTTATCTATATCCCTAGAGTACCTGTTTTTGATAGAAAATGTTCTTAATCTCTAGACCCTGAATTCCATGAATCTCAAGCATATTGCTGTTGATGGTTCAGGCTTCTTAATGGTTATAAATATTTAACAGTAGGTGCCATTAGACTAATTAGTGGTAAATGCTCTAATCATTTTACATGTGGACCCTTACAAAATTTTCCCGTGTAATAATTGACACATAAAATCTGTTTAAAAACACCCATGAAATCTGCTCTACAAATAACTTCTTTCCATTGTACCATCTCTCAGCTGGGTTATTTACCAGTAAACCTTAAGATTTGAAAATTACATCTTCACATGTAGAATCCAGGTGGGGTTTTTTGTTGTTTTTTTTTTTGTTTGTTTGTTTGTTTTTGGTTTGGTTTGGTTTGGTTTTTGTTTTGTTTTGTTTTGTTTTTTTTCCAGTAGACACCTGAAAGTATAAATGTTAAAGCACCGAAATATATACCCACAAACTATATTTCAAAGTTGTGCAGTTGTTAGACTGCTACTTACCAGCGGTTAACACAGCAGTGCGAGTTAATACACACCCTGGGAGTGTGGGGGGTGTAGTGCAAAGGGGCTTTGGTCCCAGCTCAGGTGGTGGAGTGTGACTGCCAGACTGGCTCCTGGATGACCAGACAAGGAAGATCCTTTAACCACTGGAAACTATTAACCCCGTGTTTTGCAGATAGCTGCAGTTATGATGAAATTTATTGCTGATATATAGGATTTTTAGGTATGTGATTAGATGGTAGAATGAAGCAGCTGTTGATATGAAAACTTTGACAAAAAGCTAGCACAGTTACCTGTAAGTCGAATGATTTAATGCCAAATAGACATATTTTGAGAAGGCTTTCTATGTGTTTACGTATCTTCTACATGCTTCCCAAAGTTTCCACATAACACATATGTAAACTGAGTGGGAATTAGTCAGTAATTAGTGAGATTAGGGTGCAGGCATCATGGCACTAACATTCTGCAAGACGGTCATCTCCCCTTCCCCACCAAGAGCCATCCATTAGGATCTTGTCTGAAACCATTTGCTTTATTTAAACTGTTGAATGCTTATATTTTTTTTCATGTAAATAGGATAAGCTTGTTCTAGATCTGCCTTTTGTGCTGTATGCAGTATCTGCCTGACACTTAAAAATACCAGTCAGAAAGTAGTCAGCTGCTTGTTCCTCCATGTTTACCTTTCAAAATCGTTGCTGACCTTTTATAACTGAATTCAAGTGGTTCTTTGCATAGCCAGCTTTACTGAGCCTCGGCACTTTGCCTCTGTTCAGTGAGATAAAGCAAGCAAACACAACTTCCCCTGTTAGGAGTCGGTGAAAGTCAGCTGGAGGTCTCAGAGGAACAGTGTGGAAGGGGTGGGAGGTCTGCAAGGTTGTAGTGGGAGAGCAGGCAGAGTCCGTGGGCAGTAGTGATGGTAATATATCATATCATTTGCATTTTGGAGGGATCCAGGATACCTCTTGAATTTTGTGACTGTTTGAAGGATAGGTTTTCCTGCGGGTTTTGCTGAGATTTCAGTCTTTTAAGAATCCTCGTGCTATTTCAGATCACAAATTTTGCATAACTTTCTTATCTTCATTCCCTATTAATGCATTTTACTAAGACACAAAGACCTTATGAAATCAGAGCTGCATGTGTCATTTCAGTGTGGCTTTTTCAGGTGGCAATTACAATTTTCAATAAATATTTGTGAGATAGGAAGTAATACAAAGTTATGTGTTTCAGGTACCCTAGAACTTTTTGTCAAATGGATGAAGGCCTTGTGCTCAAGACAGGGTGACTTCTTGGGGAGGGGCTGAAATGGTAGGTTGAATTTCCACATAAAATAGGGACAGCTGTAGATGTTCCGTGGTAATTTCAGTCTTATCCTATTTCAATGTGTTCAATGAAATAAAAAGGAAATTAACAATACCCTGCTAAAACCCTTTCATAAAAGCATATTTTCAAAGTAGCAAGCTTACTTCAGGCTTCCTCATGAATGTAAATTTAACAGCAACAAAAAACTAAGAAAAATTAAACCTTGAGAATGAGTGGGTGTTTCAAAAGAAATTAAGAAATGACACTCTTCTTTTTCCTGTGGATTTTTTCATATAGCAATTCCATCAGTAATTCAAAAGCATTCTGTATCTATTGTGCCTGTATAACTCTGAACCCCATAACCATTCAGCTAGTATGAGTGTGTTTGAGTGATAATATAGAAAAAAAAATACACACACACACAAAAATAAGAGTGAACCTACCCCCGAGTAAGTAAAAGTGAATTCCAAGTTGTCTTTTATTACCAGGACTGATGAGGCATGAAAAAGAAAGAATCCATTTTGAGATACAGATCTCATGCTTTAGTTTTCAGGGCTGATAGATGAAAAACTTTTCACAGATATCAAACAAAAGCATATAAGGAGGTGTGGCTTGAAACACATAGCATGCTGACTAGGTTGCTAGCCACCCTCAACTCTCAAATAATAAGGAAAGTTTAATATATATTTTGTATTATTTTAATCAAGTATTTAACAAAAAACAAAACAAAACAAAAAACCAGCAAAATTAAAATTTTCACAAAATCATGTAAGAGTAAACCACAAAAGTTCTGTAGAGATGGCAAAGATTTTTTAATTATGCTTCTATGATATTATTAGAAGTTACACACTTCAAAAGCACCCACTTTTTACTAGGCAACTTAATCCTAGTTTTAGAGCCCTTAAAGAGCCTTAATTCCATGGATTTTCGATATCACTTAGGGCCAACATACACAGAGAAGTTGCCTCAGGGCCATGTGTTCCCAAGCCTCAGCTGCTGTGCAGTTATTGCCTTCACTTTGCAATAATTGTGATTTAGTCCAGAGCAAACGCACGGCCTTGGGAGGTAATTCCACCCACAGTTAGAACACCAAAGGGGCTTCACCCACAATGGAGACAGCAACTGTCAATGCCACAGTGCCCAGTAATTTCTTTCCATAATTTGTTTGTATATAATACGTGTACTTCTTAACAATATCCATTCCAAAAGTGCACATAGATATCAGAATTCTTAAAGCCAAACTGTTTGTAGTATCGCTACATAAGTATCTTTAATTGCCTTTTCAAAGGATTTGAAATGATATTTATTTATCACATAAATTCATTAATGTTTCCTTTTAATCTAAATATTGTACTCAGCATATAGGAAAAGAATATAAGTACCATGCAAAAAAAGTTTCCTTTTTTTCTATCGTGGAAGATACATTTTTCTAACATGGAAGATAAGATCGGCTGCTTAAATACATAGAATTAAAAACAGTCAATACAAGTTTCAAAGTACAAATCTCCAAACTTTAAAACTTTCCAAAAAAGTATTAGATTTAATTTGGCTAAATTTAATAAAAATTAGTCTTACTGTATAAGCTAGAGAAAGTAAGTTTAGACTGCACCAGAAAATAACCCAACTTTTTCCACTCTAAGTTACAAAGAATCCTTTTATCCATATGACTTCCACCATCTTTTTAGCTACAGAAACGAAACCAGGAGTATTGAAGATTTTATGATTATTAATTCTGTGGTTAATGCTACAATATTTATGTTTTATTGTGGAAAATAATTCTGATGATGAAATGGGAAGCTCAAGAATCATCAAAAACAATGGGGAAAACAAAGAAATTGAAGTAGATTGTCCTATTATAATACAGGAAATGTATAAATACTTTTTATCAGGTGATTTTCTAAGATTCATTTTTCCAATCTACAATAACTATTTTAGTTAAGAAAATGTTTTGTTTGTATTTTTTTATGCATTCTAAGTATGCTGGAGTTTTCTGTCTTTATGCCACTTCCAGTTTCCATGCTCACTCGAATTTAATGTCTGAGAGATCATATCAGTGAACAAAAGGAATTGAGTTGTGGTGTAATTTTCTTTCTAATTCTAGATTGGATCCTTGAATATTGATCGAAATTGTGATCCAGAAAGGCAAGTTATAATCAAATACTCAGGGTAAAAGTCTTAAAGAACCCATTTTCTTGTTTGAGAAGAAGAGTTTGGGAGTAAGGTTTGCATACTATCAGCCATGGGAGCAAAACTAGAGCTTTGGATTCCATTTACCAGGTTGCTGCCCCGGTCAGTTTGAGATGTGGTTGGTGTTCTGCATGAGCTGAGCTCCAAATTCCTGCCAGCGACATCTGGAGTTTTCACACAGGTTTAGAGCTCAGCCTCAACCAAGAAAACAAAATGATTTTTAGATACTGTTTCTCACATTTATTTATTTATAGAAGGAGTTTGAAAATCAGGGTATGTCTTTAAATTTCCATTTGGATTCAACTAGGGGTGAGATGCAGAACCAGCTTTCTGAGGGGTGTCTTCCAAACTGCTGGTTGTGGTGGTGCCAGCCTCAACCACAGAGCCCTTGCAGACGCCATCCTTGCCTGACCCAAGCCTTTGCGTCGACCACAGTCAGATTAATTGCATTTTCTAGAGAAAAGCGAGGGCTTTAAATACAGAACACTTGAGGAGTTCTCGTGGCGATATGACAAGGAAGCTGGGACGAGCCCGTGTGTGTTTCAGTCGGGGGCTGGATGACAATGATCGATGTCCTGTGGCGGCTGTCAGCTATCTCTCAGCTGAAGCATATGGCGTCTGACTGCGCCCAGAGCCAGGCGATACCTCACTGTCAGTGCCGGGGCGTGTCTGCGCTCGGTGCAGGGGGTACCTGATGGGACACCAGCATCACATTAGGGGAGGCCTGGGAGCTGATTCTCCTCTTGATTAATGACGCTAATTGAAGTTAAAGTCTGTGCACACATCAAGGGCAGAACAGAACCTTCCCAATTTGTCTCTTTCTAAACAGCTACACCCACTCTTCATGGAGAAGTTCAGCCAGTATGCTTATAAACATTTAGTTACTACTTTCTTGCCATGGGATGCTAATATATCCCATCATATCAATTTTGATAAGAAATATTCTACCCTTCTTTTTTTTTTTTAAGCAAAAGCTCTGGGATCATACATGTTGCATTCTGCTAAATATCTCTTTAAAAATACCCAATCTTTACTAATGATAATAGGAGTGACATCTTATGTCCTAACTGGTTATGTTGAAACTCAAAAGTTTGGATCAGAGTTATCAACACAGAGGGACAGTTTTCAACCCTGTCAGTAAGGAAAGGTCGGGTTTTGTGTTCTGTTTGTGGCAGTTCTACTGGTTTTCTGGTTATTGATGGATAAAGTGCAAATCTCTGTATTGATGCTTGGCTATGACCAGAAACATGGAGCAAATGAAGGAATTGTTCAGAATTTATGACTGCTGAAGAGAAGTGAGCTCTTAGAGCTCAAAACTGATGGAGCTTATACTGCTCTGATTTATGCCACTTCAAAAAAACTAACTAAAAATTATCAGTCGTTTTAAAGGATACAATGAATTGCCAATAATGTCTGGGTAGTTTGAAATCCCTGCTATTGTACAGTTCATATCTTCTTTATAAACTTGTTTTTTTTATCATAATGAATACTGAAGGCCTTTCACAAAAAAATTATGCATGTTTTAAGTCTGGAACTGTTTAAAATAGCAAGTAGTAACTGTTATTAGTGTAGATTTGAGATAAAACTAAAACCTTTTAAGACAAAATATTAATTATTTCTCAACCACAAAAAAAAAAAAATTTGGTCCATTTTTTTGCTTACCCAAAGGAACCCCAAGTAAATATGAAGACTGTGTAGATTACAAATCTGAGGTCTTATAAAAGCATTGGAAACTGGAGTTTTATGAAAAATACAGTTTGCGACCAATGTCAGAGCAAGACTTCTTCACTGTGAGGGTGACGGTGCTCCAGCCCAGGTTACCTAGTCTTCTTCCCGGGAGATATTCAGAAGCCACCTGGACACAGTCTTCGGAAACCAGCTCCAGAAAATCCTGCTTGAGCTGAGGGGTTGGACAAGATGCCCTCCAGAAGCCTCTTCCAACCTCAGCTATTCTATGGTCCTGTAAGTTATGTCAAATATTTTTATTTTTAAATTTTTTACCTGTTAAAAGTTAAAAAGCTCCTTCTGTAGCAAGAAAATCTGTGTATCAGGAGGCCTATTATAAGCATTCTACTTAAATTTGTATTTTTTTTTTAAATGAAAGAAATTGGTCGTCTCTTACCATAAAAAGGTGGTTTTTTTACTTATTTATGTAGTACTCCTATTTTGACGCATTAGATAAAAATATTTAGAAAATAAAACTAACTTTTTTAGTGCTTCAAGCAGTGAAAAATCAAATTTCTACAAGTATTTTATATCATTAGTACTGTTTTCAAGACTACCAATTTTACTTGCAAGTCTTTGAAAAGCATACACTGCTCTTTGTACAAGGCATATCCGAACATGGGGCACTATTTTAGTAGTAGTATCATTAGTAATGGCATTAATACCCTTCTCATGTTTAGAGTGCTAGTGTGCCCTGCATAAATCTTTATTCTAATGATTAAAAATTGAAAATTGTAAATTTCCAGGATATAAATGCTGGTTTGGTTTTTTTTGGTGGGTTTTTTTTTTTGTTTGTTTTTTTTCTTTGGTTTTTTTACTGGAAATAGGATTTTAGCTAGAACTTTACCTGAAGGATTTTTTTTCTTTAAAATTACTGGAAACTGGCTACTTGAAATTTTTTTTGCTGCCTCCTGTAGTGATAAGACTTAAAATTTGAGTCTCAAAGTAAGAGTCCTCTGTATTGAGGGATCTGAATAGCTAGACAATACTGAACCTGTGGAATGTCAGTTAATGGAAGTGGGTAGGAACTGTCCAGTTTTCATTTACAGCCAAGAACAATATTAGTACAGTAGGACTTGATAAAATAAGGTGCCTTATTCAGAGTAGTCTGTACTCCTATCTGTTAAAGGAGTCTGTATCTATCAACCTTGCTGTAAGACAATTAAGTGGCAAGAAAAATAATCACCATGCCTTCTTCTAAGTTTAAAAATATCACCTCATTCAAACCAGAGCCAGAGATAACTGCCCTGGAAAGCCGAAAACAGCAATAGTGTCCCTTGGGTTTGTAGCTCACTGCTTTTGCCTTTAAAACAGATAGAAATCTGTGCCCTGCATTTTTCAGAGATTAGATGATTATCTGGCCATGAGAGCAAGGGACGTTTCAGTGCCACTGGTTTCTAGGAGGAAAGAAAAAGGCAATGCATAGGTTGCAGGGAGACTGTATCCATCAAATTCCTTCTTTCATGTCAGCCCATATTCAGACAGGCAGCGTGTTGCTACTTTGAATTACTGCTCGCCGCACACAAGCAGAGGTTATATTCCCCTATGCATATATTATTATACAAAGAGGTTGGTTTCTATGGTAGCTATAAATCAGTTTTTTCACATCGTAAGCTGGTAAGTATTGTCTGCTCCAGGAAGTTACGCTGTGATGCAGCATAGGGTAAAATAATTTTACTGGTTGTTATGATCCAGTTATTAAAATCATTAGAGAGTTGACTCTACCAGAATTAAGCTGCAAATGAGACCATATGCCTAAGTTAATAGCATAGATTTTAACAGCAAAAGTAAGGAAGAGAGAGAGAGAAGGAAAGAGGGGAAAAAAAGGGGGAAAGAAAAGAGAGTGACAGAGAAAGATTAAGTAGAAAATATCACCAGACAGAGTACCATTAATCTGTTTCTTCTGATCTTCGTGGTTGTGGGGGTCCCACAAAATATAAAGTTCAATGGAATGCCCTGGCAGGGGACAAGTTTGACCCAGTCCCTTGCAGCAGGCTCTGCATCTGTTGCATCCCTTTGCATCACGAGCAGTGCTCTGCTGCAAGGCCTCAGCAGTGAGTCTGGGGAGCGCTTTGGGGGCTTTGATGCATTATGGCACCTCCTCAGCTGCCCCTGACGGGAATGTCCCGTGGATGTGGCCTTCCTGGGCTGGGCTTTTACAGCTGAGGCAGTTTGTGTGAGGGAGGATGGGTGTTCACTGCCTGTGACCAGAGGTTACCCTGCAGCCCCAGAGCTGTGCTCCTCCCTTCCTGGCTGTGGGGAGTGTGTGCCAAGGTGGCTGCACAAGCTGAGCCTGTGGGCTATGGCCTCCCACAGCCCGAGCCTGGCCCAGGCTGATTTTCAGGACAGCTGCTGGGTTTGGCTTTCTTGTGGGTGCATTCCTTGTCCTCAGACTTGTTTCCTTGTTCCTGGACCAGAGGTAATTGAACAATAGTGTCACCTTTATCACATCTGAAGTCACAGTCCAAGGTTCCAGTAATGAGGTATATTCAGGGACGGATGGGCTTATGTGGTCGCAGCTTCTTTATACAGTATTGCCATAACAGTCAGAAAGTCCTGCAAAACTATGTTTAAGACATTAACCATAAGATTTCAGTCTCACACTGGTCAATTAAAAATATCATACAAGACCACAGAGCTGCAGGTTTCCCTGTGAATACTGACTGGTTTCCCCATGTGCACTGACAGCTAGACATGGTTTATAGGCTTAAGGTACCACCACCGACACCATCTCTCTCTGGATTCACAGTACAAGAGATGACCTAATATTTGTTGCATTGAATGTAACAATGCAATTCACGGACACATGGCTTTTAAGCCTAGGTGCTCCTTTATCATGGAATAAATTTACTCAAAAAGTTCTCTCCTAACTTCTCTTTTGTGCCCTTTTCTCTTTTTCATTTTTTTGGTTTTTTTGGGTTTTTTGTTTGTTCATTTTTGCTTGGGTTTTTTGTTGTTGTTGTTGTTTTTTGAATTTTTGTTTTGTCTTTTTTTTTTGTGAACTAACTATCAGTGAGAACTAGTGCACTATAAATTCAAATCCAGTTTTCCGAATATTAACTTTTCCCAGACAAAGTAGGGTTTGGCTGATTAGGGTTGTTTCATTTTCAGCTGGTTTTTATATCCTCTACAGCGTCCCTGCATGGATGAGGCAGATGCGAGAAGGAAAAAAATCCCTTATAGTTAAATGAAAATATATAGAGAATTAGAAGGTGAAGTCTTCCACTTGTTTTGCCTCAAAAACACTAGTGAGCAGTGCAACAGGAAAACATAGAAACTGTAGGATTTCATATTCAAAAAGGAAACTGAAAAATAAGTGAAAACTTGAGGAGCAATTAGCTAATATTAAAAAAAAAAAAAAAAAAAAAAGTATATCCAAAGAAAGAAGCCTTTTGCCTCTGTTGCAGACTTATGGAAGTAATTATAGGTGATGAAAACATTACACAAAATACTTGATTTATTTACTCAATTGAAAATAAACATCCTTCCTTATTCTCTTAAAGCGCGAACATGAACAAGCATTGAGGAGCTACTAATAACTAAACATAGAGCATTTTTTTGTTTTGTTTTGTTTTGTTTTTTCTCACTCTAAGCTCTGAAGGAATGCAGAAGTAAAACAGCTTTTGGTGCCTGTATCATCTAGATCACAACGACATCCTACCAAAAATGAAGTCACCATCATGACCTTCACAAGGGGTCTGGTATTAAATTTGCACAATAGGACCAAAGAGCAATAAAGAAGAAATATAGAAAGAGGTTTCAACTCTTGGAATTGTATAAAATCAGAGATGGAAAATGGTTTTTTTTCAAGACTCAGACATTAAAAACTCAGTGTACTTAGGAAGAGGGGGGAGAAATAGGTTTAATGTGAGGGCAGAAACAATTCCTGTCAGTTAAATATGAGGAATAATCTCCCAGAGGAAAATGATGATGCTTCTATCATTTAATATTTTTTTAACTGGGTTGTGTAACATGTCCCAAAACATACATACTAAAGGGAACAATTCTGTACTGTGAAGCCATTATTCTTTTACTCTTAATAAACATCTTTTGTATTATGGTTATAAAACGTAAAATATACAGATATGTTTCCTTCTTGACAGCCTGAGCCCTTCTGTTGTGTGTAGCTCTTAGACGTATGCAGTGATCTACATCCATAATTTATTTATCCATGTAGGAAAAGGAGCCACAAGCTTTCTCAGTCAGAGACTTAATCAATAAGTCTCCGAATATATCACTGTGAAAGGGATGCTGCATTTGTTGACTTTAAAAGTGTCCAGGACTTAATCAACTTGATTCTTTCAAAGATATTATCTTAAGAACAGACTCACCTAGATCATTTACAGCATATAATTTGAATTTGCCTGAATGATCTTGACATCAGTGATCAGATAAAGATGTACTTACCTTGTTTCAGATGGTTTTAGTACATTGTTGTTTATATATTTCTTTTATGTCTCAAAATCTAGTTTAAATTAATTGGTTTACACTAAATATGACTATGCCAACTTCATAATCCCAAAGACCAAAAATCTCTAAAAAACTGTCCTGTTCTGCTTTTATTGAATTAACCTCATTTAATCATTTTTAACCTGTCTGGTACAGAAGAATAAGATTCCAGGACTGAGTTCTATCAGCCAAATCCTTTACTTTTTCAAAATGAGAGGAGTTCCTTATTTACAATAATTTGAGTAAGAACTCAAAGACATAAGGAAGGTGCCAGCCCCCTACAGTTATAATGGGGGACGGCAAGAGGGGGAAAGTAAGCATGGCTGAACAGCTAAGAATTAGACAAAGACTGCAGAACATTTTATTGGTTACACAGTTAACTAAATGGACTTAAAAAAAAATATTTTAAAAAGTTTACGCCTATAGGATCTTGATCCAGTACTTGGACTCACCAGCTGACTCACTATTGGATAGAGAAAGATGAGTAACTCTGATTTTTGCTATTTGCAGCTGTTCCATTTATTTTAGTTTGGATTTTAAAAAGCTTTTTCTTAATTTTGTGAATGTATTATTAGAATCAGTGACAAGTGAAGTTGTACCAACTTTTTATTTCCATCCATTTTCCTGAGAAAAAGCCTCCTGTAGAAAAGGAATACAGACTCATGTCCTGTGGATGCTTTTTCCAAGAGTAAGAATAAATAGTAACTCATTACACAACAGGAAGGAAAGAGGAAGGGAATGGGGAAGGAAGATCTATAGATTTTTAACCTGGGTTTCTTTCTAGTCATTATTATATTGTCAGTTATTGTGTTTTTTTAATAAGCATATTAAATAGTAGAAGCCTGAAAACAACTGAAAGGATGAAGATCTCTGTCTTCTCCCAGTAGTATATATGTAGAAAAGGGACTTGAAATCATCTCTGTTCTTACTGTATTTCAATGCACAGATGAATGATTACTCAAATTGCTTATTGATCATAACTAGAGGCTTTCACAACTAATTCCATAATATATTGAATGCATGTATTTCTGCTTAATTAGTCACGTACTAGCAGGATGAGATGTTTGTGTACATTATATTGATAAAATACATTACAAAATAGGAATCTAGCTTCTATCAAAGTACAGGCTTTAATAATAATCTAGACAGTAATGCCAGCATTAGGTCATTAATGTAGAAAGCAAGCCAATTTTGTCTCTTTGTCAGTGGCAAATGTAAAATATATTTCCCATCTCTTAAAAAAAAAAAATCACGGAGAATAATTTCATGAAATGAAAAATTTAAAGGAATCTCTTGCTTCACCAGTGATTACATCATTACTTCTATTATTATATTGATGAGTATATTATTCCTCTACTCACCTTTGTCTTTGCTTGATTAAAATGTATTTTCCAGAGTTCCACACAGACTACTATAGAACTCTGTGTAAGGATCTATGATACTACATTTTATAATAGTGGAACTGCTCTACTGTGGAGGGAAGTAGGGGCAGAAATACAGATGACAATATAAGATGAGGTTCCTTTCTGTCCAGGGAGACAGCAAGGGTTTGTGAAGGATAAAATAGATTTTTTTGCAATGTTGGTTTTTATGCAGTACGGAGATTTTCCTACTGGAGGCTGCCTGATTGTCTGGAGCAGGCAATGTAAGGAAGCTTAACATTTAGGATTTCTTCTTTAAGGCAAAAAGGAGTTTCAGTGGTAGCAATGGAGGAGCCTGCTGTGCCTATGTATAGCAAAATGAGAGAATGTTTAACAGTTGGTACATGCTGGAGTAAGGAGGATTATTTCAGGCATTTAAACAACTGGAATGTTAAAGGAAAATACCATATTGTCATGTCTGAGAATGTACATGCAATTTGCTCATTTGTTCTTTTTTTTTCCTAGTCTCATATCTGATTTTGATCAAAACTTGTTTTCAAGAAAAAGTGTTTTGCCCAGCTGAGGACAAAAATGGGGCTGTATTAGAATGCCATAGTCTCTTCTGTTCCCTCATGTAAAGGACCATTCAGAGACCATCAAAAATCTTATCTAATCAGAAGTGTCCACTCTCAAAAGAGGCCATAAATGACAGCATTAAACAGCATCCCCAGCCTTCTGACCCAAGTCCCGTTACTATCATACTACATTTTGAGAGATCTGTAGGGTATTTCCTGATGGCTTGTGAACCTTTATGTGTCTGTAAAACTGCACTTGAGAATAGCTTCAAAATTTCTATCTGAAGCTGTGATCTAGTATCATGTGACTCAATATGGCTTAAACTCTGGCCTCTTAAATAAGTAAGTTCCATTTTTAAAATAGTATTGGTATTTGAAGCCTAATAAAAATTGTCTTGAATGTGAGAGACATGAAAATGCACAATGAAACCTCTCAGCCGGTTCCATTCTGCTGCCAAAGACAAAATTTTACTTTTTGGGAAGACATGTACATGTGAGTAAGTCATAGATTTGTTCTTCAACCAAAACAAATTATAAACAATTCAGGAGAGCAAAGAGATAATTGCAATATTTATCACATAATGTAAGGATAGGAAAAACTGATTCTAGAGCACTCATGACAAGCAATCACCTTTTCCTTAAGACCAACACCATTATGATAGTTAATTGTGAAACATGGTAGTGTAAGTTACACAAGCACTCAGTTTTACTTGCAGTGCTCTAATTATTTAACTGAAGTACTCAGAATCTACATTGTATCTTTTCAGATATTTAGAAAAACTGTAGGGCAGCATACTTCCTACTATACTGAGAGAAACACAGAACAGACTTCTGTATTGATAGGCTGTGCCTTCAACTAAATAGATTTCAGGCCAGGATGCCCTAGGGCATAGAAGGGGATCAGAAAATCATGGGGAAGAATGGCAGCTGCCATGGTTTAACCCCAGCCAGCACCTCAGCCCTGCACAGACAGGCGCTCTCTCTGTCTCAGTGAGATGGGGGAGAGAATCAGCGGGCAAAAGGGAGAAAACTCACGGGTTGAGATGAAGAGAGTTAACAGGTAAAGCAAATGCCTGCAGGCAAAGCAAAACACGGGATTCATCCATCGATTCCCATGGACAGGCAGATGTTCAGCCATGTCCAGAAAAGCGGGACTCACCACTGGGATTTAACTGTCCAAGTTGTGTCCCCTCCCAACTTCTTGTGCACCCCCAGCCCGCTTGTTAGGATTGTGTGGTGACCAGAAGAGGCCTTGGCTGTGTATAAGCTCTGCTCAGCAGTAAGGAAAACATCCCTGTGTTACCAACACCGTATCCAGCACAAAGACAAAAATATAAAACACAGCCCCATACCAGCCACTGTGAAAAGATTAATTCTGCCCCACCCCAAAACAGTAATAATGAAGGAAGAAGTTGTCTTTTGAACCCTTTTTGAGAGATAAAGACTGGGGCTTTTTTGCTAGGTGGAGGAGCAACCTTCTCCTTTGAAAGCACAGTAGATGTTTGTCTGCTGAAAATTCCAGTTAGATTATGCATCTGAAGCATCATACGTGGGAGAGCAGCCCTTCTGTGCTTCCTTGGGGAGAGCTTGGTTTGCAAGCTAAATGCCTGAAAATAGGATTCTTGTAACTATATCAAGAAGTAGTTTCTAGGAGCCTTGACAGTTTACTGTTAAAAACTCTGGAGAGGCTTAAAGGCTGTGATTTAGCTTTTCATCTAAATTTTCTGATCAATAATAATTTTAAGAACTTCATCGTTTAGATTTGAAATATATAGGTCCATATATATATGACCTATGGATCTGGATCCTATCAGTTTGTTGAAATATTAAGTGAATCCCCTCTCTATCAGTGATCTGAATATAATGTGTTGTAAAAATTAAAGAATATAGATGTTTCTCAAAAGAAATCTAGACAATAGACATTGGTTATTTAGCATTGAATATAGTCCCATAAACTGCAGTAGGATTTGATGAGGTCATACTGTAAAGTAGATAATAACCAAATATTGCATGCTTCTTTTTCTACTCTTTGCAACTTTTAGGTACCTTATTTCAATCATGTCGTTTAAAAATATAAATTAAGTTGTATATTTTATGTCTGATAATGTTCAGGAGGAACAGAAAAAGCAGGAATTCCAGTATGGTGGAGACAATAAAGGAAAAGTGTGACAATGAAAGGCAAACAGCACCTGGCAGTTTTAATACAATTGTCTGGGCATTAAAACATTATGAATATAAATCTGTTTCTCCTAGTTAAAAGCAAACAAACAAAGCAAACTTTGTTTTCTAATGCAAACAGCATTATTTTAGGTTATCACTGTCCTTTTCATAAGGCAGGTCTTGGTGTTATTGGGTATCATTTAAATTAACCTTGTTGAGACTAAAGTTAGTGAGAGCATTTATCAGTGTGATATAAGAGAAGAATGTGTTCAGAACTGTTTTCTAGTTAACCACAATAACTTTGATAATTCCTGTTTTTTCCCATTTGAGTGGAAATTTCTGAATGGAAATGTGTATATATGGTGCATTGAGTGCTTATGCAAACTTCGAATGTCTTTAAGTCTCAAAATTAGATCGAAGCATATATCTATGGCAAAATATTTTTCTTTAGCTTATATTCATGCTAACTTGAATAGGGTTCCATAGCGTGTAATTTAGGGTGGCACTTGGGCTACTGTTTATTTAATTTACAGTCTTTCCTCTTCTATGTATTATTTTTACTCTCTGTTCACATTTTTCATCAGTGGTCTGAACAATCTACACCTTCTCCATTCCTACAAAGTGTATGAAGTTATATTTGAACTCATGTTTAGAATGAAAACTAAGTGCTCTTTATACCCTTGAGGAAGAACAGTACTGCTATCAGGAATAATTAAGTTTTAATTGTCATTGACAAGTTGCTATTTATGTGACTTCCTCAGACCTTGTTTACTTGTTCTTCATGCTTTCTTTCTTTCGTGTATCCAACATCCCAGATACATCCTTCTGAATATGTCAGTTTTGATTTCTTGGATAAAATAAATGAAAAAAAAAAACCGAAAAACCTTACTACCTACTAGCAAATGCCCTTACCTTTTCTGATTCCTCCAATTTATTTGAATTGCACAGTGTTTTAATTCTATCAACTAGAGTAAAGAACACAGAGGGTCAACAGACTGTTGCTGTATAGAAATTCTGTAAAAGTGTTAAAGACTTTATCCCTTGGCATTGCTAACAAATCAATATCTGGCCAGATTATGTGTTCTTTTTGGGGGAATACGGTGATGAAAAAAAGCTTATTCCTTTTATAAGTACCTATTTGCTTAACAGATTCCTTGGCCCTTTTAAACCTGATTGCTTTTTGAGTGTCGTGCACAATGCACACTTGTCTGTTTGTCTGATCAATAAGTATTAGATGTTCATCCAAATCTACTAGCTGTGTCAGCTTTTAGGTCCTTGTCCTTGGCTAAAATGTGCTACTGTTTTACCATTTGGGGAGGACTCTTCTAAATGCTGTGGAGCTTTCCTTTTGATTTGATGCAACTGCAAAAAGAGGTGTCAGTATGCTCCTTGGTGTGAGAAAAAGCTTTGCCAGGTTCTAGAGCCTTCTGTCATGTCACTCTCCTTCACTGTGCAGAGAGATTCTTAGCTGTAAATCCAAACAAGGCTCTGACCCATGAGCTAAATTCCTCTCCATAAAATCCCTGTTCTCCTCCTTTCTTCAGTTCCCAGCACCAAAAAGGAGAGAGTAAAAAGATTAAGGAATAGCTGAGGGGTCACATCTTCGTACTGTAGTTCAGCAGCTTTTCACAAAGCAGCAGTGCTGTGTTGGTGGCTCATAAAAGAGAAATATCTGCAGACAGAGCCCTGTAAGGATCCCTAACTTTGTCATTCTTTTCTGATACCTTCTGTAATATTGAGCTGCCCTGAGGGAATGTTTCAGAGCTCATTTCTACTGGATTATTTGTGAAAGGTGAAGAAACAGATGTGTAAGTTAAAGTAGACTGGGGATGGGAATCCTAAGTGATCACTGGCTGACCGTAACGCTTGGATGAATGTCTCTGTGCATACTCTTGGGTTTTCCATATACCCCCTTGTGAAATCTCTGCTTTTATTAAAATACTTCCTTCTTTCTTAATCAGAGAAAAAGTTAATTCAAGTAAAGTCATTCTAGAGGACATTCTCAGAAACACAAGGATAAAACAGAGGGTAAATGCCAGGGAAGGAGAATATATTTTGCTGCATTTACTCAGTTCCATTTTAAAATGCCACTGGTGTTTGGCATTTAGCCATTTGTTAGAGAAAACAGATTCTGAGTCTCAGAGTCCTAATGATGTACTAGAGATTAGAAGGGAAAATTATAATTAATTTTGTGTAAAGTCCAAAGGCAAAATGCACTTGAGTTAGGGAAAAAAAAAAGTTTGTCCTATTTCAAGTGCTGGCATTCTTCAGAGTGATGATGGGGACATATACAGGAAGAGAAGCTAATGAGCTGCTGTTTTCTAATCAAAG
>WEKY01052825.1:199869-218908 GCA_013390045.1 Picathartes gymnocephalus | reverse complement strand
AGAATGAATTCTGATCATTTAGCAAGAAAGGGTCATGCTGGGATTTAATAAAATATATTTAAATGTCACATAAAAGTATTGAAAGTCCACAATTTTGGTCGTGGTTCGTTGGTGGTTTTTTTTTTCACTTTCTGTTTTCTTTTCCCTTTAATGGTGCTCTCCATTACAACCATCTGATTAAATAAATAAATAAATAAATACATAAAGCACAACTGTGAGACAGCTTCAGGGAAGATTTGTATCCACCTAAATTATGAAAGTACATAATGAGAGAAGCGTGATTCATTTGATTATATATGTAACGAATTCTCAAAGACTAACAAATAAGATAGCAACAAGAATGATATCTTATTTATTCTAGATATGTCTTTCACATGTCAGCTCCACCTTCAGGTACCCCCTGCACCCATCCTTGGATTGATGATGACCTAAACTACTAAGAGACAAATATGTGAGCTATGATTTATCTATTAATGCCCTTCAAATATTCTGTAAACCAAGCAGGGATCCTTGCTGCTGTTCTTGAGCTTGAAGGTTGCTGGTGTTTGTTGTTGGTTTTGTGTTTTTCTTGTAAACTGTTGGAAAACAGCCTACTAATTATACCTTGAGTACTATACTTGGTTTCTTAACAGCAAACACTTTTATCTGGAACCTAACTGTGCTTCTGCATGGCCTTTGTGCTGTGTGACAAACAAAGAAAAAAGACACAGACACTACCTTGATAATCAAGATCCTCAGCAGGTGTAAGTGGATGTCAGAACCGAAGTTGTGCTGTTTTACACCAGAGGAGCATGGAGCCTTTTGACCTTTACATTTTTATTAGCAGATCTCTGTCATCCCAGTGTAATCTAGAGGCTCTTATTCTACCCCTTTGTCTTCCAGGAGATGTCTGAATAAGCATCGTGCTCTCTGGAGACAGAGGAAAGACTTTTCATCATCCAAAGGCCTGTCAGGTAAGTGATTATCTGCGAGTGTGTGCTTAGGCTGACTTGCCTCCATCACTCACAGCAAACATGAGGACAAATGCTGATCACAATTCACTGCACTTTCCTGCTCCCAACAGTGGGCAGCTCTGAATTTATCTGTTATTTCCAGATTAGCTGTACTCCAGTGCCCGTAGCTAAGCCTCGCTAGTACGAGGTGATACTTGGAATGTTTGGAATCCTACTGATTAATTCCAGCTAGAATCTTAACGACATTTCAGATTTTTGATTTCTTTGTCTTTGTTATCAGATAAAAGAATAAATAACTCTCTTTCCAGGCGGGACTGTGTAACCTGGACTGCCTTTTCACCATGATTTTAGGCTTAACTTTATTGTCTTTTTTTGACTTCGCACTAATGAATTTACAAAATACGCTTGCTAGATTTAAAAAATAAAAAACATTACAACTCTAATTCTTGTTTCCTATGAACAACATCTCCACACTAAAATGATGTACAAAGTACCATTTGTCATTTTAAAAGCATGGCTTTTCATAAGGCTCCTGTCATAAATAGGACACTTAATATTGGATTCATTGTTAAACCAGACGGCATGTAGAGCTGGCAGCATTTTGCAGCAAGGCACACAGCCTGTTTTATCAATGAGTTCACAAACAATCAATAAAATCTTGGGAAGAAAAGCACTCCTTCTTGCCCAAATGGCAAGAGAGATTCATCACAGGAGTTTTATCTGTGAATATGACTATGCTTCTTTCATCTCAAGCAGCTACTAAAACAAAAACCCTTTCAAGAAGTCACATTGTCATGTGGCGACAGTGGAAGTTGAAAGGGTTGTTTAGAAGGTTTTATTTTGACTACACTACACTGAGAGATAGGAGTTGTGCTATAAACAACCCATTCTGAGAAATGCCTCGGTGTGTCCAACTCATGGCAGCACAAGGTTCCAAAGAAAATATGACAGATTCAACAAGAACTATTTTCAGCAAGATTTTCTTCTCAGGTGCATTCTTTGCACAACCAGTTTCTTACGGATCCCCTTTTTCAAAACAACCATAGTTTATTTCTGCATCCATTATTCTGGCTATGATTTGAAGCAGTTTCAGATCCAGTGGCACTCCTTTTAAAAGCATCAGAATCCGACCCATCTTTCCCCCTTTAAATCCTCAGGTCCAGCTGTATTTCATACCTGCTTCTACTCACATGATCAAAATAAGCCAAATGCCTTAGGAAAACCAAAGTGGTTTGGTCTTTAAAATAGGGAAACCATCCAGATCTGTGACTCATTTTGATAGGGTGGCACCAGAGATAAATCAGATAAGTGTGTGGGTTCAAGCTGACCACCACTGCCTGGCTCACTGGGAAACCTGGATCCATCTGCACAGCCTGAGGACTGATGTCCTGAGCTGGAGAGGCTGCACACAAATGAGGAGTAATCACAGAACCATGTCCTTACTGTTGTGGTCCTGAAAATCAAGCTGCAGATGAAGATAAACAAGGTTCAGCTGAAAGGAGCAGCAGAAATCATGACTGCAATCCCTCCTTGGCATGATGGGGTTGTCTTAAGGTCAGAGTCACCAGCCACTGGACATTTTGCATATGATTTGAAAAGATATGCAGTGGGATTTTGCAAGGGACACCCAGTCTTGCAGGATGCCTTTGTTCCAGAATAGACCAAAGATCTGAGGCCTGATGGAGGTTTGGCTCAAAACATGCTCAGAAGCAGGCACATAAAAAAGCTGAAAATGGTGCAATTCAAATATCCTCATTGGAAGGCACAAAGACATCATTTGGATAATTATATAGGAAAAGCACTGAACTGAAGTAGTGAATTGTTCAAAGGTAGAAATGCTCAGAAATTTGCCTTGGGAATCCCCAATGTTTTTTGAACAAATAGATGTAATCAAAAATTCTGGATTAAAACCAAATAATCATTTTGGCTAGAGGTTTCAATCATTTCAAATTTAAAAATGTTTGCAGTTGGTGTTTTAAACAAAGAAGCTTCCTTCACTCTAGTTTTGAATGGATAATTTTCCTGTATTTTCTTGTTTAATTGAAGAATGTATTAATTGAAGAATTTTTAAGATTAAGCAAAATATAAATTTTCATTTCTTCTAAAAGTCCATTCAAATTGTTTTTCCAGGTTTTGACTAGAGACTGATAGGTTTGATTGAAATTATAGTACTCTCTAGAAATTATCATAGTCTAATTTTGGCATTTTAAATTTCCTTGGAAAAAGATTCTGACTGCTACTTACAGCACTGGAATTCCTTGTGCCTTTTTATTAACCCTCACCACTGACATGCTATTATTACTTATGCAAATCACTTAGCTTGCTCATACTTTGATATCTTCTTAGTAAAATTGCACTAATTTCCTAGGTCAGAGAAGGTTTCCAAAGAATATTTATTAGATACTCAGAACACAGAGAGTATGACTTCTCTGACAGTGGTACAAAATTTATGCAATTATGTTTGTTTCTTGGAATTATTCTTGATGCACAGCTTACTAACACGTGAAAATCGGACATTTAAGGTGTTAAACACTACAGTATTTATTATTTGATTCACTACCAACCTTTGAGTTACAGCTAGTGGTTGTGTTCCCAATATTTGAATCCAGAGCAGTGCATGTTCATCCAAATTTATTTAGTCTTTTAAGTCTATACAAACTTGGTGGTTTTTAATGTTTCTGAACCATATAAAACAATCTCGATTGTATTGTGGTTTGAGTTTAACACAGGTATAAGAAGTCCCCAAAGGAGATTTTGTACAAAGCTGACAATTCTTTAACTATGCTCAAGATGTGTTTTTCCTTCCATTTCTGTACCTGTTGGTACAGCATAATTGCAATCCTTCCACCCTGGAGGATAAATCAGAAGATCATGACAGTACAATTGGAAGCAGTCAGGCTTCTTCCCCAGATTGATATGTTTTACTTCATTTGCTCTAGTTCCCCTGCTGCTTTCCTACTTTTATCTCCAGATTTTCTTATTCTGATTGCTTCAGACCATATATTGTGAGTGAGTGATGTCAGTGGCATGCCTCATGCATAGAAACCTCAGTAGCAGCCAGTGAAACACAACTTGACAACATTCCTCAGGTTTTTCTCTATGCCCCATCTGGTGAAAGCCAAAATAGTTATATTAGCCACACCTTGAGGCTGGAAATGCCAGCAGTAAAATGCATGTTTTCCTGAGGACTTAAAAAACTCTGTGAACCTTTCGAATAGTTTAAATCCCTTATGAAGAATACTGCTAAAAGAAATTTGTAGAACTGAGCTTTCTTATTCAGAAAATTCATTCCCATGGTACATTAAGTAACAAAACACTATGTGTCAGGTAATCATGAGTCATCAAGATATTGTACAATACAAAAATTGCTGGTAGACAGATACCTTTGGAAAGTGACCCCATATTCTGTGTCAGCCTAGATCAATTACAAAATAATATCCATTAGGTTAAGCAATCTTTAAAATGATTGAGCAGGACATGAACAGGCTATCTGATCAAAAGAAATACACTAAGCAGCAACCCTTGCTTGTTATTAATATGGGTGAAGTTTATTCAGTAGGGATAAATTAAGTTGACATTGACTTTTAAATTGGTTAGCCAGTAATTGACATTAGAAGATGAGTGTGTTCCCCATAATTTCTACATTTATAAAGTTCTTTTCTGCCTTTTTTTTTTTACTTTCTCATAATTTGCATAACACTCATCACTAGTAATGGTCAGGCAACACAATGTGAGTAACTAGGAGGCAGCTCTAAGAGAATGGTGAGTGTTGTTAAATGTGTGGAGCATTTCAGTAGAGGAGTATGCTATATAATGGAAAAGAGACGATGAATAAATTGATTAAGATCTTCATAATTACAAGTATGAAGAATATTAATAAGATATTATTTTATTTCTCCACCAAGACAAGAACTAGAGATCTTTGAATGAAGCTACTGCAAGGTATCAAATTTAAAAAATACACTGTTTTTCCAGACCACATAAGGCTGATACAAAATCCCATGTTTCTGGGAAGTTTGTAGTTTAGTATTAAAAAGAAAAAGGGGTAAATCAGCAATTGTTAAGACCTGAAGCTGCAAGAATTCAGCACTCCTGGGAAGTGTGTCACAACCTGTTTGCAGGTCCTTATATCTTGCCCAGGGTACCTATAACTGGTAAATGTCATGGGATAGATCCTGAGCTGGATGAAGCTCTGATCATACTCAGCAGAACAGTTTTGTGTTTGCTTACAGACCAACACACTGCACTACTACGCTCACGAGGCATTGAACAGACAGAAATTGTAATGACATTAAATTAGGCACGTGTTAGACTGTTGGCTTATTGTATTTATCCTGTTTGTAATTATGGCCAAAATTCTCTCTTTCAGAAGCTGAGCAGAAGTGTCCTAATTTCTGTTTCCTGATTATGAAGATCAGTAAAGTTACAACTTGAGTTAGACCTGTGTTAAGCAGCCCCAGTTAATACCAAAGGTAAACACTTAGTGGGCCTTCAGCGGTGGATGGTTCAGCATCACCGAGTACAACAGAGTTAGGGAAAATGGAAAATAGCAGGTGTATACATCATCTTTTTCCCGAACTTAATCATGCAGCTGATTCACAGCAGATTGTAGCAGAAGTGGCTCTTTCAGAGGCACTGAGGATGGAAACAGCAGGAAAGTGTTTTTTAAGAGAAAGTCAAGAAAGATAACCTTTGCTGAAAAGTCACTGTGAGCGAAAATGCATGGAGAGAGGAACAAGACATGACAAGTTCAGATCATATGCAACTTTATAAGAAGTTAAATTGCTTTTCTGTGGCATTTCACAGACATGAGTCACTCATTTCATGATACATGAGTGTATCTTTGAGAGCAGGCTGTAGGAGATTGTAGAGAAACAGCACTATCTGGAACTATCCCACATCTTCTCAAACCAAAATCAAGTTCATCTGATTTCAGTGAGAAGCCTATACTATAACCATTTATGTTTGCCCAATTGGCTTGTGTTTTTAAGTCGAGTACACCTTGTTTAGCTCCTGGAATAATTATGTACTTACATAAACAAAACTTTTTTTTCAAAAAATGAGGGGAATAAAAGGATAAATATGTAATATTAATTCTTATAAAACACACAGGAGAGATAACATACAAGATACTAATAATCACCTGGTTATCAGCAGTTTAGTCTAAAATTTATTCATTTCCGATCACCTGTTGTAGACAAGAGTAAAATGGTTATTTCCTTTTTACTGTGTCAACTAATCTGTTAAGATTTAAGTACCGTGAATAGCTTGAAAAATTTGATTTCCCAACCTGGGCTAACTTACTTCGCTAAATTTACTCACTAATAAAATGAAATTGAATAAAAGATCGCCCACCCATGTTAATGTTAAACAGCATATCAGAGCCAGACTAGAGCAGTGACAATGTTGATTTGTGCTTAAGATAATGAAATTTGAAAGTCTAGAAATGATAGGGTTGTTTATAGCAAGTTCATCTCTGTAAAATAATTGCATCCAAGTTCCCATAAACATAAAAGAGAGATATTCTGCTGCAGCTGGTTGAAAGGATGGTTTGATTAAGGAATATAGATAACATTTACATCTTCAGAAGAACTTCAAAAGACTATCAGAGAAATCAGGGAATTTAAAAGACAGAATACAATTTCCAAACTTAAAAACATTATTTTTCCTCAGACATCTAATTTAGATTATATACCAGAAACCTATAATAAACCTCCCACAAAGAAATAATAGCACACTGCACACGCTATGGTTGTTCAACACCCCATTTAAATACAATTATTGGCTCTTTTCCAGAAGCCAGGAAACATGTCTTTCCATAGCAACAGTAAGAGAAAGGTCAGGATAATATTTTTGCAGCAAAGCCTTTCCTTAAGAAGGATTCAGGATTACACTGTGGATTACATGCTTTTGAAACATGGTACTTCCAAGTTAAAATCCACCTGGATCATCTCTTTCTGTCCCTTGGGATTAATTCTATTGGTTTGGAAAACCCACACCTGCCTCCTTATGTACTACTCTCCCCCAGTATTTAGTCAGAATACAGTTGCTTCAATTGCTACTTTAGCAAGTGTGTAAATGAGAAGCTGCAAATGTTCTTGCTAATTCATTGAGAGTATAGCTCAGGATGTACTTAATTAAAAGCAGTGAACTGAGCTAGTTTACCTAGTTAATTTCATTGGATGTGGTCTAGTATGCAAACTTTTAGATATGATAATATTTAAAGGATAATGTATTGTTCTTTCTTTCCTTTTTCAAAAATCTTTTAAGAGTTTGTTTAGTACAGTTTGCCTGTTAATAAAAAGATAATAGATTCTTTCCTAGCATTGTTTTACATTCTGCTAGGAGCTAGTTAATTATTATGTATAACTGGTAAACTATTAGCATCTGGTTTTGAGGATTAAGCTTGCAAAAACATATGCAGATGAGTCACTTGGTCATGTGAATGATTCCATTCAACTTCTGTTAAATGCTTTGAATCATGGTCTCCCTTGGAATCACAATCCAGGGAGAACAATGCTACAAGTGCAATAAAACAGCTAAAATGGATCAAGTGCCATGCATAATTGATAGCTTTTAAAAAGTCAACTTATCTTTGAGCAGCTCAATAGTTTCTTTGAATGACCTGAATATTTAGGAATTTTAAACAACCTCTTAAGAAAGGCAAAAATTTTCAAAAAGGGAAAAATCTCCACTAGATTCTATGCAAACACATGGAGACCTGTTATTTTGTGAAGTCACTATACTATTCAGTTTGCTTGAAGGTATAAATATTTATGGAATCATAAACATAGTAATCTATAAATCTAATTTGTGGGGGAAACACTCCTGGAGCTTGTTACCACGAAGGTTATCCTGACTGTTCACACTCTTTCAGGAGCATTGGACTTCTCTGGGTTCTGCTGGATAGCAGGATTATGCAAAATATTATCAAATTATCAAATCCAGGGATTATAAACATCACATATGACCCTCAGAGGCTGGAGGCCACGATTTTTCTTCATAGCCTGGAGGCATCCTTGCTCTGGACAGCAGAGCTAGGGAAGAAGGCTGGTGGCTTTGCTTTCTGCATTTTGGTCCCTGAGCCAAGATCAGCTCCAAACACAAGACATCTGTTGGAAAGGGAATGGATGTTTTAAAGAAACGTACTGTTAATACAAAATATAACACTTTTTATGAGAATAGTAACCCTTATATTACATTCTCCTTTTTGTCAAGAAAAGGAAGAGCGCTCAGAAGAAAACAAATAGCAAAGGAGTTTTCTTTACCTACTTTACACTGAGTTTTTTGGCTTTTTTTTCTGTTTAAAAAACCCCAATAAATTCTATGATTTTTCCATTCTATTTAATAATTTATCAGAGCTGTCTTGAAGGCCAGACTGAGCTGTGGAAGGAAACCCAGAAGTCTCACAAAGGCATTCCTACTGGTTTTTTTCTGTATGTCACAGAAGGGCCTGTTGACAGTAACACCATTTGGGGCACAAGGGAAGCAGACTCAAGGAACAGCATATTTAATGAAAGGGAACGTTCAGAGTAAAGCTGTACTATGCTTGAATGAACCTCTTGACCTTCTTCAGAAAATCATATTATCCTGTCATTCTTGTGAGAATGAATCTTTCCCCTCACATTTTTTACTTTTTTTGAGAGACAACAGTGGACTGGGGTACTCAGGAATCTTCTTGGGAACTTTGAAAGAGTTCCTGCATGCAGTAGCCAAAGGAGTTATCAAAGCATAATTAAGGTTGTAAAAGATGTCCAAGATCATCAAGTCCAACCTTTGATTGAATGCCACCATGCCCATTGCCATATTGCAACGGTCCACATCTACTCCTTTTTTGAACACTTCCAGGGATGGTGATTCCACCACTTCCCTTGTACTCCCATTCAATGCTTATCCACACTTTTGGTGAAGAAATTTTTCCTAATATCCAACCTGAACCTCTCCTTGCACAACTTGAGGCCATTTCCCCTTGTTCCATCCCAGGCTGCCTGGGAGAAGAGACTGACCTCACCTCACACCCCCTCCTTTCAGGGAGTTGTAGGGAGCCATAAAGTCTCCCCTGAGCCTCCTCTTCTCCAGGCTGAATGTCCTCAGCTCCCTCAGCTGCTCCTCACAGGATCTGTGCTCCAGCCCTTGCCCCACCTCCGCTGTCCTCTGGACGTGCTCAGGCACCTCAGGGTCTGTTTTTCAGCGAGGGGCCCGAAACTGAACACAGGATTCAAGGTGCATTAGTCTTGGCACGAGCAATAAGTCAAAGGATGTTTTCACTGACAGCACCTCAGTCTGCAGGAGCAAGGCATGGTGGGGTAGCAGCAGCTGACAGACAGCTGAATCCTACTTTGAATCCTACTTTGTGCCTCAAAGTACTGCTGATTTTATTTGGCTGTTGTTTGGGGGTGGGTTTATTTTTGTTTTATAGAAATTCTGGGGAAGGATCTTGTGTAATTATACTAAAAGAGACTTAACCTAGGAAGATTAATTAAGAATTTGAATTTTTTTTTCAAATGTCTTTTTAAATCAGTACTTCATCAAAATTAATTTTCCTAATAGTTCATTTTCACTATCATTTTCCAAACTAGAAAAGAGTTTTGCTATAAAAATGTCTGATTACACGACGACACTACAGGTCTAAATTCCTACTGATTTCTTTATGTATATATTTTTAACAATAATGTAGCCTGCTTAATAACTTATCATAAGCATAGCTAAAGATGGCCACTGTCCAAATAAGTCTGGGAACAAAGGAATCTCAAAGAAAAAACAGAAGTTTGTGAGGTAATGGGGGCAGCATTTTATAACTTCTACTTCTGAATATCTTCAATATGTTAATCACCAAATTTACTGTCTAGCAATGACTCCACTTGTATCTTAGAGTGTTTGAGTTTTAAATATACAAATCCTAAATGCTTTCAAGAGAAAAATAGTCACTTTTTTTTCAAAATCTCATGAATTTGTTTCTGCTCACTTTGAAGACAATTATGTCTTTGTACTCATCTCTCTCAGTTCTTCTCTGCCATTGACAGTTGTTATCTCCACAGTTCTTTCCAGGTAGCACAGAGGGAAAGTTTACTAATTTCTCACTCCTACCTACTACCTTAGAACTAGAAGAATGGAGCAGAAGCTCAGCTGATGTATCAAGTGGGCATATTTTGTGTCTTTGAGTGGATGAGGACTGGGAATGTCCTTTATTTTTAAAGAGTATATACAAGTCACTTGCCCCAAATCAGGTACCTTTGGTAAGTTTCTAGCAAAAAAAAAAATACAACAAAATGTTTGTTACTTGAAAAATAAGTCATAAAATAAAATGAATTAATCCTATAAATATGAGGTAGCATTAGGAAGAAATATCTGCATGTTGAATAAAGAAAGTTACCTATATTAAAAAATAAAGTTCACGCCTCCAAAAATCTTAATATATGTACATATATCTGTGTATGTGTATGTGTGGTGTGTCCATGGCTCCAAAACTTTTATAATACATTTTAACAGGATGCTCTAAAATAAGCTTGGTTTTGTTATTATTTTACTTTCTTTGACAGTGTTCTGACATTTTATATTACTTTTCTACCTCCTCTTTCTCAGTTTCCCACAGCACGTATCTCATATGATGCTATCTTTTCTCACAGATTCCTTGCCCTTAGTTCAAAAGATTCCTGGGATAGGGCAAATGTTATTATGGCATGTAAAAATGGCAGTTTGATAGAGTAAGAAGTTATTTAATTCTAAATAGAGATTCTAAATCTATTCCACAAGCACGAAGAATAATAATCTGAGAGGTTAGATTCAATTTTAAATTAATTCTAAAATCTTCAACTCGAATTTTAAATCAGTTCAGTCTAATAGCTTGTGAAAAGTTGGATGTGCTTTTAATTTCAATGACAATGAATGGCACTCAATATCACCCAATCTCCCAGTCTAGTATGGGCCCATAATATTGAAATCATCTGAGAAACCTCCTTTTGCTTCCAGTGGCATTGGAATGAGGCTGAGTATAAGATTCAAAATGAATAATACTTGACAGTCCTTGTGATTGCCCTCTTTTCTCTGAAAAATAAAAGGAGTATTTCGAGTAGATTAATTCATATCTCTGAAAAAAAAATGGTAAAAAATAGATCAAATTTGGTTTTTATAAAATTCTAATGTTTATGCAAAGTGTCAAGCAAATCAGCAAGCTTTAACAGCAGCAAGCTCAAATCAGTGAGGGTTTTGCTGCAAGTTGCTGGTCTAAGGCTACACTGCTGGATCCACAGCAAATACTGCAGCCTCAGGCTTTCTTGCTTCCACACCTGCACAGGAAGCACAGTCCAAAGGAAGCTGCTTGCACTAAACCTAAAACATCTGGATAGCACTAACCCATTTAAAAGAGAATTATGTCAGCAGAGGAACATCTCCCTACCCCCAGCACAGCAGTGTTTTGCAGTAGCCTGTTTTGATGTTAATTCACTTTGTGCCCTCTCCCTCTTAGTAAATCTGTGCCACCAAGAAAAGCCTTTATCCCATATTTATTGATCTAATTTTTCTTACGAAACTTTTCCAAACAGATATTTGTATATTGACTTCTCTTTTGCACAAACTTGTCACCTGTCACTTTTCATATGTCTAACCTTGAACAGAGCTCAGTTTTTAAAGTTGTTCTAAATTTTGATTCCGAAGAAAGTATGAGGTAACTCTTCTCAGTTTGTTAAGCCCTCATGCTATTCCCACCAAGAAAAGCTACAAGAAAAAGAAAGAAATACATATTTATCTGTCAGAGTTAATAATTATAGATATTGCTGGTTTTAATTAATAAAGCTCAACATTTAATTTAAAAACACACAAACAACAACAGTCTTGTTTACTGAATGTAAAGTGAAATACTATATGGCCTTATTCTGAAATTATTTACACACCATAATTTCTGTCTCTGATTTTGGTACAGGTTTAATGAGAATGGTTTTAACATCAGTCTTTTGGTTAAAGTACACAAAATTACTGTTTAATCATACAAAAAAAGGTGCACATTTTCTTGCATTGGCTATAGAGACTATTCATCTAACAGCATGTTTGGGTTGATCTATTAAAAGTGGTGAATTTTTACAGGAATATAGACCAGCAAAAATTCTGATCCTGTGTTAAATCAAGTCTACAGGAACCCCTTCTCCGACAGCCACTGGTGCATAGGGACAAACCTGGAGAATGACATAAACTCTGTTTCATCTGCAATTAGTGCACACAAATAGGAGGTTCTACAGAATGGAGCAGCTGGTCCTGAGAATTAGTTGTCCAATCTTTGATCTTCTGCGTTTTACCACGAGTCTGGTCCTCTGAATTCAACACCCATTGATCTTTGCATTGTACTGCGTGCTCTCTGGAGCACATGATCTGAAAGAAAACCTGTTCATGCACTCATTGCAGATGAAAGAGTCTCATGAAGGGATGATCAGGAGATTCACTTCAAAACTGTGCCTCTAACCTGGACCATGTCAATGCAGACACACTAAAAGTGACCATTCACAGACACCCAAGGAAGAGTTTGCCCTGCATAAGAAAGTAGTGGGGATAACTTTGGTGCAGTCTGAAAATTAAAGCATCCTCAAAGTTTTATA
Source organism: Picathartes gymnocephalus (assembly GCA_013390045.1). Taxonomy (NCBI): domain Eukaryota; kingdom Metazoa; phylum Chordata; class Aves; order Passeriformes; family Picathartidae; genus Picathartes; species Picathartes gymnocephalus. Next base: position 206,370 of record WEKY01052825.1, on the reverse strand, counting down.
ATCTTATGTATAACATGTTGGATAGATACTGGATTCAGTTTCCAGATCTGCTACTGATTTGCTTCTCCAATTGTCACCAGAAGTCAGTAAAAGTTCAGGGGGATGCCAGTGTAGTCAAATCTCTGGAAGTACTTGACCTTGTTGAGACCATGGTTTGTCTGATCCTTACGTCTGACTTGGTATTAAAGCCATGCTAATTTGTCGTTCTGAATAAGAATTACTGAAGGGAAAATAGCCCTTTATTCCTTAGTTTACAGTATTTACTTTTCTCTCTGTCTTGTAACATCTGTGGTGACAGAGTCATGTGTTATTCTGTTCAGGCTGTAGCTAAATTGCACACGAGCATCGATGAGACTTCTCATTCTGACCAGTCTAGGTGGAATCAATAAAAGATCAGGGAAAACAGAGATCAACTTAATTAATCTAAGGCTTTACATATTAACTACAACAGACTTAGCAGTGTTAAGAGTACATCTCTGTTTCCTTAGGAGAGTTCCATTACTTCTTATTCAAGAAAAAGCGTATTTTTGCAGTTTTTGAATATTTGACAAAGACAATCAACCAAGAATTTCTGGTGTTTCTTTGCAATGCATATATTACTAGGACAGAACAATAAATGTATCTAATATTTTCCTATTGGAATGAACTTCAGCTTTGTTATCATTAAATAAAACATCTTGTTTCATATTGAGTTTCTGATTTCAAGCTTTTATTGAACATAAAGAAAATTGTCAGTAACACAACTTATTTCTTTATAAAACCAGAAAAGGAGAGAGTGACAGGTACAGGATATGGGAATGCAGCAAAGTCAAAACAATGTAAGTTGTGGATTACAGAAGTATACTTAAAGTTATAAAAGTTACATAAACGGTATATTTTTAACAACTTGTCCTTTTTTTCTTAAAACAGTTGAGCTGTTAACCTAATGCAGGCAGCAAGTCATGGAGTTTTTTTCAGTTCCTTTACTCTTGACATCCACATTTCTATAGTGGGTATTTGTTTTTTGCAGCTATAGCAGTGAAGTTCAATTGCTGGCAGTATTATCAAAGATTCCAATAAGTGCTCCATCTTTACTTAATTTCAGTAAATCAGAACAATTCCCTAAGTCCATTATAAGATAGAATTTGGCAATTTATCAATGAAAAAACTTGGGTACTAATTTTCTCTCTGATTTTGAAGTCTTTTGACAATCAGTATTTTGTTAGAGTCTTGCACAACAACAGCTGAGATAAATGTAACAACCACTGACTAAATATTTCATTAAAGTTACATTACAACTTTTTAATTAAAGGCCAACAAATTTGATGTTTGTTGATAACAACTTTGACAGGTGAAAAACTGAAATTCATGCCATCGGACTACAGCAATTGCACTACAGTAGGGGTGGTATAAAAACTCATGGGACATTGAGGAGTGGAATTCTCTGAGTTCTGCCAACATTTCCTACATTGGCACTTAAACACTAAATACTCATCCAGGGGGATCCCAGAAACAACCTTTCTATGATGATGTTAGCACCTGAGCTAGTACCACTGTGTATGCCAATTCATCTCTCATCATCTCTTACTGGGTTAGATATTTTGTTGTCTATAATAGAGGCTGCAAGCACAACCAAAATCCACAGCACCATAAAACATACAAAACTGCTGTCTTGTATAACACGTAATCAATGTTTATTAGTGGCCTTAACTGGGTTTGCAAAGGCTGATAACTAGGAACAAGAGCACCTGTGGAAGTAATCCCCAGAAGAGTTCTGAATGACATTTTCATAGTCTACTCCTCCTGTGGCGGAATGATAATGAAACCTAGAGAAAAAGTCATGGACATTATTACCCAAAGTACAACTCCAAGGAAAATAGTTTTTGGAATGTGAGTGGGTCTGGAGACCATAGGATCCACCGGGTAGGTCAAGCTGGATCCGTGGCCTTTGTAGTCATGACTGGCCACGGCTGGGCTGGTGAGGGACACTGAACCAGCTGAGCAAGGGAGCTGCTGTTCAACCGGAATTTTACTATCTGTTCATCTTACATAATTTTTTTTGCTTTGAGTCATTTGGTTAAGGGCTCAACCTTGTGTGTTAGTCAATATAGCCTTGCTTTGGTGTTACACCTAGAGCTTGGAGTAAGGGAGAAATGGAGAAAGAAAAGGAGAAAGCAAACCAGCTTGCATGTTCAGATCTCCTCCAGGGACCTGCACCCAGAGGCATAGTTAGGAAACCCAGGAATGGAGAGTTCTCCCTGCCAAGCTGCAAAGAATGGTGGTGACTGCAGGAGTACACGCATCTTCTGGGTCCTTGGAAACCCTAAAACAGCCCAAACATGTAAAGCCAGAGTTTGTAATGTAACTTTGTCCCATATGCAGCTGAAGGCATTGCAAATAATGAGTGACCATCCTATGTCCAGTACCAACTTGCTAAAATACAAGTGGAATAAGATATAACATACAAATGTACGTAATTAAGTTTTCCAGGCTGCAGAATCCTCCTTTCTCTCTCTTCATTCTCTGCTACATGGTAACAATTTACTAACTACACCTTCCCTAAGTGATGTAGTGACTTCGGTCTTCTCATTTTGTCCTAGATAAAGTACCCTACAATCATAATTCTCTCACAAAACCAGAGCATATCAGTCTCCTTTCCAAATGCTTCTGCCCATGTTGTTTCATCTTCACCAAATTTCCCTGGCTGCATCAAATATTAATGTGCCTCCATTCCCTTTCTGTCGCTTTGGTGTCGGAGGCAAGAATTGCAACAACGCACCCCAGGGGTCATGCACAACAGCCCGTCTTTATTGAACTCCATTTCCCTTATACAGATTTTGGGGGTCCGCATGCTTGCTCATGATTGGTTGTTCCTGTTGCCACCTGGTTGATCATCCAATAGCTGACCTCGTCTTCAACTGTCTAGGCCTGACGTCCAGCAGTCCATACTGGTCAGGTTACATAACCCAACTGTCACATTACATAATACATTGGTAAAGGTACAATTAATTAATACCACAACACCTTTCTTCGCTTTTACTTTTGTGACCCTTCAGTTCTTGAAGTTCTCTTCAAGTTTCATCAAACTAGTTGTTAGGGGCTAGGTTTTTTCTTTCCTTTTGCTTCCTTTAACGCATAGAATTTTTTTCCCATTAAGTTGCTAATGAACTCTAATACTGGGTACTTAAGAAGAACAAAGGATTATGGCCAAGGCCCGAGGAGAGGGGCTGGTAAAAGGTGGGGGTGGGGGCAGTGGCGGGCTGGCGCTGGGCTTTGGAGGAGAACAGGGAGAGGTGCTGCACGGCGACGGTTTTGGCAGAGGAGTTTCATTGCTGCGGCTTGACCCCTGGCTTGGAGCTGTTTCTTCTGCCATTCGGGTGAGCCTTTGCTTGTGAGAGCAGCCACTGAACCTACTGCCATCTGCTCGGGTGCCCGGGATCCTGAGCTCGCCTCTCCCTGCCCTGCTGGGAGCCGGGCTGCCCCTACCCCGCCCCTGCCGCTCCATCGGCACTGCTCTGGGTTTCACTGCGCTGCAGCCCCACTCCCCCTGCCTGCCGAGATGTCCTGCAGTCGCAGTTTGCTGCTTCCGAGAGTTCTGCTGGGACTGCACCAGGACTGACGGCTCCAGGGGGTTTGTGAAGCAAAGCCTCTCTCTCTTCCCTCCCTCCCCGTCCCGGCCGAGCCGCCATTGCCACGTGCTGCTGGAGCTCGCGCCACAGCGCCCCCTGCAGCCGTGGGGGAATCATCGCACCTGCCCTGCCCACCCAGCGCCACCAGCGCCCCCTGCTGGCTGTGACCATCACTGCACCCAAGGGGACAGTGCCTGCAGGCCCAGGGGGCTGGGACTGGGTTCCTGGGTCTGTTTTGTTGTTAGTGCCATAAGAGTTGTTGTTTGTTTGCTTTATTATAAATACTAGTAAAGAACTGTTATTCCTATTCCCATATCTTTGCCTGAGAGCCCCTTAATTTCAAAATTACAATAATTCAGAACGGAAAGGTTTATATTTTTCCATTCCAAGGGAAGCTCCTGCCTTCCTCAGCAGACGCCTGTCCTTCAAACCAGGACACTAGTAAGTGAAATTCCTCTTGGTTTTAGCAGGATTTCATCAGGACCAAGTGAAGTACTCACCTTGCCACTCCTTTTGATTTCTATCTCATTCTTGTTTGCATGCTTCCTTCCAGACATTTTACTTAATCCAGAAATCATTCTCTAGTCCAGGTCAATTTGTATCTCACTGTCGCACGACCATAACACTTAGTTGGTCCCAATAATGCTGAACACAAAGATGTTTTTAAACTGACAATCCACTTTTGGTTTTCCTCTCTGACACAGGAGTGAAATGGTGCTGACCTGTGTGCACTGCCAGGGACTACCGAAGAATCTCACTCAGGGCTCTGAACTGGTGAGAGGATTCAAAATAATCCCCAGAGGAGCAGAGGTAGCACAGGTTGTTCACACCTCACTGGAAGGCTAAATAGATTTATGAGGTCTTTTTCTATGTTAATTCACTCACCAAAAACTCAACTGTAAATTTTAATCAAATTCAGGAAATATGTTCATGTGAGAAAAGCAGTTCTTCCAGCCCTGGAACTAACTCATCACAAACAGTTTGCTTCAACAGGATCCAGCTGTCAGCCAGCCCAAATGAGAGTCAGAAACAACTCTTATTCTTCTACTGTTCTTCAGAAGTAAACTGCTAAACCCAACTAGTTTCTTTAATTTTCTAAGATTTTCAGTTTTAATCTCAAAGGCCAATATTCCTTGGATATTTTTTAAGTGAATAAGGCTCCTTAAAATTAAACAAAGTATTTCATTACATAGAATGCCATAATTTATTACACCTTAGATATTTATTCCAACTGAGATGTTAGTCCTTAAATGAAGTCAGATATGTTTTGTAATCAAACCAAAGTATTAGTTCTTTTATACCATGGAGAAGCACCTATAAAGGCAAAGAATCAAGTGGACTTTACACAATTTACATATGCTGAAAGTCGATTATCCATTATAATTTCCTCTCACCCCACTGTGTCAGTCCTTGTCAAATACTCCCTATCCTTATCCCTTTCCCTTTCCTTTTCCCTCTCCTTCACATGCCCAAGACTTTCCTACACCTTCTACATTTTACAAATCTAAACTTTTATTTGCATCTTTCTAAATATGGGAGACTCATGTTGAGAAGGGAAAAGTTGTGAACTTTATAAGTCATAGAAGAAATATTAGTGAAAACAAGATCTCCTAAAAAGTTCTGAGTTTGCTGTTTTCCAAACATGTCATGAGTTCAGTACCTGCCAAACAGACCAGCCCAATGCATCCTCCTGCTGACACGGTGCTGTTTGAGGCAGGATGAAGGAGTGAAGTATCCCAGTGCTGCTCACTGCCTGGAACACCTGCAATCAATTACCATTGCTGTTCTGCTGTGAAAAGGCCAAATGCCTTGCTTAGCTGGGGTGACGATGGCATGGTTTGTGTGTAGTTGTCCATCAGACCACATTATTAATCTCTAGGCAGCAGCTCTATTGCCCTGAAATAAATTTCCTCTTTTTAAAATTCTAAATGTAGTAGGTAAGAGCATGGTTTCCCTTAACCACATGGAGTTGTTCAATATATTTCAGTATACTTTAAAAAAGAAGATGAAATATTATTTCATTGCATGAACAAAAACCAGCACAAGACCCTGAGAATGGTGGTCGCATTTTGAGGAAGCAGATTAAAAGCAAAGGTGGTCTCATATCTTATGAGTTAAAATAGTTTGACTCAAGCTATGCTTAGAAGGGAGAGCTTCAGGGGAAAAGGCAATGCCCAAATACTCATGTACTAAAAGAAGTGACTCGGGATTTGTCCTGCCTTCTGAGTACCAGAACATTTCCCATGAGGTATTTATTATACTGATGGAGAGACAAGCCTAGAATGACACACAGGGCGTGAGCTTCTAGCGCCTGACACTGATCTCAGTAAAGTTGGCAGTTAGGCCCTCCTGGGCAAGCTGGGGTGAGTGGGGCTGTGTGAGGGTGGCAGTGGTTTGTACCAGAGCAACCAGCTTTGCTGATGATAAACTAATCATATTGTCAAGTAGTAAAGTGGTCTCTTGGCCCTCAGCTGTGTTATATTTCATGCCAGGCAGGCTTATCCTGGGGTAAAGAGAACAAACATTTAGCAGAGCTCTGTGTATTCCACTGAGGCTTTGACCATTCCTGGGTACTCAGCAGGCTTGAAAAGGTCTTTGAGGTGCATCTCAATCTGCACCACAATACACAAATGTGGAATTGCTGGGTTAAAAAAAAAGGCAGCTAAGGACAATAAGGACAGGGATTCCTTCTTTAAGGTGAAAAAGATACACTACACAGGCCTCTTACTGAGAAGGGAGGGATTGATATATTTTAGAAATTATTTTAACTATTATTACAATATTATATTAGAAACATAAGTAACATATTATTATTATTATTATTATTATTATTATTATTATTATTATTATTATTATTATTATTATTATTATTATTGTTATTCTAAGAGTTTTT
>WEKY01052825.1:175718-199788 GCA_013390045.1 Picathartes gymnocephalus | reverse complement strand
TGGCTATCCCCAGTTTTTTCATGAAAAGATATTCTGTGATGCCTTTTTTAGCTAGAGCATAGCCTGAGCACAGCTTCTCAGCCTGTTATAATTAAAGAATCGTCTAAACTCTGTGGAAAAAAAAAAAAAAACAAAAAAATCAACAACAAAAACATATGTAACAGCGTAAGTATTGTAGTAATGTGAGGTTTCTTCTTCGTAACAAAATAAAAACTAAGTTAAAATCTAACATAGTTTATTGCTTGTATTTTCCATCATATTGTTTTGTTTCCTGTCTGGAATAACTGGAAAAACCTCTATTTAAAAATGCACACCTTTTCTTCTGGTTTGTTTTCTGATGTTTTACTGACTACCAAGGCTATTTTGACTACCAGTTCACAATGTCATACAGACTTTATTTACCCTCAGCATCTGACTATTTTGATTTCTATTTATTATTTCTTTCAAAGTGATATTTAGATTCTATAATGCAGGGCTCTATTTGAATATATAAAAAGAAAAGGATTTCTAGATATATCAATTGCAACTTGAACAGGCAGAGAGAAATACATTTCCATCGGTTTTCCAAAATAATAATATTTCAGGCCAGTAATAGGAAGCACAATAATAGAAACAGATTGAAACACTTTCTAAAAGTCCCTGAAAGAGGGACAGAACAAGGAATATTCAGAACCGTCTGGGTTGGGTGGACCCAAGCCAGGCAAACTTCAAAACTGGGAGATGATATTTCCACCAGTGCTAATGCACCTTGCTGAGAAGCTCATTATCCTCAGGACAACACAACTGCACTGCTCTCAGGTCTCAAGGTAATGTGTCTCCCCAGCACTGCATTAATTTTGTGGACATGCAGCCTTGGTTTGGCACTAATCCAAGGATTTCTTCATGACACAACATTTTCTGCAATATGTACAAGCCCACAATAAGCCTGTAAATGTGCTATAAAGTTCATTGTAGGGGGGGGTTGAGCCTTACCCACAAAATCATCCATCTTCTGATGATGCACTTGGTTCATTTTATTGGGTACTCAATGTAGGACACAAATATCAGATCGGATGGTAATTTCTTACCACAGTTTCTCAATGTAATAATACCCTACAGAAAATAGTAGGGAAAGAAAAACACCTTGTGACCTTGCTCAGTTCCTTGCATGTTTGTAAATGGAGAAAGAAATTCTCTCAATTGAAATAAAAACCCTAAATCAAGGAGAGTGTAGAAATGAAGCAGAGGAAAGCATGTCCTCAAGAATTTTGACATAATAGAGGTCTTCTGTCCATGAATGTCTAGATAACTTTGGGAATAAATTTAAAAGCCAACATAGTGCTATAAAGGTAGGATGTAAATGTAAGGAAGTAATAATGAAAACTCTGGCGAGACTTCACTTATACTGTGCTCAGTAATACTTACCACATCATAAAAATCTGATTTCTTTAAAATGTTGTGAGAAGGAAAGAGAGTTGATCCTAGTAATAAAAGTTATGAGCTGTGAAAACAAGAACAGAAAAGTTCTCATTCTGAAACAGTCACAGAAAAGGCAAATAACCGAGACACAAATAGTAAGTGATGAAAGTGAATTCACAAAAAGAAATATTTTAGATATATGCAGAATTACAGGCATTTCCCCATTTTTACTAATTCTTCCTTACTTTATTTGCTATGACATATAACACAACTCTCTGCTTTAAACTGGGAGAATTTTACTGATTAATACACCTAGAGGCCACAGAGAGTTTCTGTGCCAGTTCTGCTTCTCACTTGCAAACTGGAGCTTAAGTAGGACTTCAGGTTATACAGAAATAGCAAGTGGCTGAATGCTGGACTGCAAGTGGGCAAATCACTATGAAAAGAAAGCCACACTGCTCACTGTGAGTGCAGAAGAGCACAGGTGCTATCAGTAAAGACATCTCCTGAGAAGGACAAAAATTAACCTGAAGTCCATTTTTCCCTTCTCTTCTATAAAAGTTATTTGGGAGACAGTTGTGACAGTTTTCTATAAAACACAGGAGGAGAAATTTTGATTTTCTTGACTTTGGCAAGATTGTCTTATTTGGGTATATTTTCTTTCCTTCATTTTGATTATATGGCAAGGCAGTAGAGAATACTTGAAAAGAGGGTTTTTTAACACTAGTGGAAAATTAAAAACTATCTTTAGTTTTAAAAAAAAGAAAATCATAAACTTGGCTTGTTTTGCAAAAAGGTCATATTCACCTGTCTGATTGTAGTAAAAAAACCCCAATATCAGAAATCTCATACATTAATATATGTTTGGTAAATATCATTTGTAAAGAAAGGAATCAACTACTACATCTGCCTTTTCTCTTTCCCGTCCTCTCTTCACTCCCAGTGATCTTTGTGCCTCATTGGCTCAGAATTTGGCAGGTATTTACACTGCCCACACCCTGTAGCACCAGGAGATGCTCTTTTACAGAGTAGCCAGAGCAGGGAGTTAAACCTCAGCCCTTTAACACTCCAACCTCATGTCCTTGCTAGGCACTTGCTGGAGTTGGGGTGTGTGCGCTGCAGTTTTTTTTCCTCTAGGCCTATGTCCTTGGAGTTAAGATATGCTGAGCTTCATTCCAAACCTTGGATGTTCCCAGTGACTATGTGTGAAAATGTAGCACTCTCACAGCGCTGTATTCTGTATTTCACAGTCACCAGAAACCCAGGGTCTTTCTGTTGAATGGGCCATGTGCTTGAGCAAACCTTTTTAATCAAGTTCTAAGGGCAGGGGATGATTTCTCACTCAAAAATAAACAGATGTTGAGTTAATACCAGCCATTTCAATCCCTCATGTAGAGGAGATAAATGTGCATCGTGCAGAGTTGGAGAGAGAACATCAAAAGAAAAATAGCATCATGGGAAAAAAAAGAAAATGGAAAAAAAAGAAAATGGAAAAAAAAGAAAATAGAAAAAAAGGCATGATAAGCTAGTTATTGAAAATACCATGGAACCAAAAATAAAACACAGAAAAAAAATTATTTTAATATGCATCGACAATAATGGTAAAACATGAGAATTATGTTCTGCATACTGTTTCGAAAATAGAAGCATTGAAACCATTGTAGCAGAAACATTGTGAGGGCCTTCTTGTGTTGTAATTAATTCTAAACAAAATGGCTTTTTACTTGTCACATGATGGATTTTATTACAAAATAACCCAAACCTAGAACTCCAAATACTGATATTATTATCAGCAGAAAATGAATTGCTAAGTAGATTAAAACTGTCATATATAAACAACACCCATACCCCTGCCGATGTAAATAGGGTTAGCTCCATGCAAGGTTTCCAGACTGTGTCTTCTACTTCCTTGCTTATTTCTTGCCTCTTAATCCTGTGGATTTCACAAAAATCCATCATATTTAATGTTTGTTTTAACCTTTAAACACCTCAATGGCTAAAAATCCATATCTTTGTTGCTGCATTCCCAGAGGTTATTCCAGTATGAAAATTCTCACCTTTCCTGATTTTCTCTTCAGCTCAAATCCCTCCCTGATTTTAGTTAACAGGGACAAATTCTGCTTCTGCTTGCCCCTGTCTTAACACCACTTCTTTCAGCACATAATTTCTTGTAAGAAAGATTTAAGATTTTTGTCATAGAGTTCACTGCAGAATAATTTCTGTGAGTATATGTGCACACGAAACTGAGCAAGCCTTTAAGGAATATGGGGTCTGCCTCCTGATTTACCCATCAGGTTATTTTGGACTGCCATGAATCCTGACTATCTGATCTGGCAGGTCCCCTGTGTGAGGAGCAGAGTAACATATTTACCAGCAACTGTATAAGATGTTGTACAGTTAGAAGCCCCATGAGTCAATGAATGGATTTTTATCAATATAGTCAGGCTTTGGATTCTGCTTGAAAACTGCAGACAGAGAGGGAGTGGGTAGACATGAATTCTCTTCCTTGCAGAATTCATCTGTTGGAGAGAAAGTGCAATTTTTCAAGAACAGAAGGTGTGGGTGCTACTTTAGAAGTACAGCTGTGAGGAGGAAATATGCAGTGAAATACTTATATTAAGATATCTCATGCAAACGATACACGTGGGTCCAGTGTCAGAAACACTGTAGATCTGATTATGTGAAAATCCGTGTGAATTGATATCTTACAGACCAGTTCCAAAAGAACAGCTAATTTCATGTAAATTAAGACTATGACAACACCACCTTTATATATGAGTAATATTTCTTAACATGGAAAGTAATATTTTACTGTTCCAGATAGATTAAGAACTTCAGTTCACATAGTATAGATACAGTACAAGTTTCCCAGTTGTATTCTGTCAATGAACAGTCTTCTGTCATATCCATATTCTGATTCAATGGCAGGGATACAAATGCATGCACACACTGAAACCACATAGTTACTTGAAATAGCTTGAAATCACAAGTATCTATTCTTTTGTACTATCTAAACATGTTCCCTCTGAAATGAAAAAGGCTTGAAATGCCACCACTCCTTGCTGTTCTGGGGACTGGGAAGGTTATTGTACCTAAAATTCTTTGCAAACTGCAAGATTTTTAATGACAGTACGTAAACCACACTCCTGTGACTGTCTGCACTTCCAAGACTCTCACTGCCAAAATATGCAAACTATTTATGGATTCAAGAACAGATATTTCTCCACAAGAACACAGAATTTCCCAGACATACAAGGAAAATATACCTCAATGTCATCATTGTCCATAACTTTGCTAAATGCTAAATGTAATGGCAAATTTGTATAATAAATCAATAATATCACGCTCTGGTGTTTGATGTAAAGGACGGGCTTTCCAGTTACATCATTGATGTCCTCTTTTCTTTTTAATGTCTCAAACTTACTCCAGTTTCCAATGCAGTAGGAAGAAATCACAGTTATTTTAGCTAGGTTTCCATTTCGAGCCTGCCTGAGCTCCCTGCACTTAAATTCAATGCCAGCTTTTCCCCATGAATATATGCTGTTAAAGAAGAGAGCTAGAATTCATAGAGCTGTCAAGTAAGATATCCATTAAGATAGTAAGATGCCAGTGTTCAAACTTCGACATTACAGCATTAAATCTCAAAGGAATTCACTTTGGTAATGAGAAACAAGACAGGAAGGAGTGCATGATGCAGGCGGGTGGGAGATGGGATAAGAATATGGAACAGTATGACAGCAAAATAGAAAGCACAGATTGAGGTACCACAAGGAATCTCAGTTCCTCAGCTAAGACTTGTCAATGAGATTTTTAGCATATGATATGCAGTTTTAATTAAATTATGGCCCAGAGTCAGAGAGGAAAGCCAAAGGCCCAGGTTTTTTTTCATTTTTAGAACAGAGATCTTATCTTCTACAGTATTTCATGGACTTCTAATTAAATATGGATTTATGGTTTTAAAGTACCTGGAAACACAGCATGACTTTTAGGATTCATGCTTTGCTGGACTCAGAGCAGTACTGTCAAAGAATGAAATTCCAGCTCTTCTTCATATGTTCGGAGAGATATGCGTAAGGTGTTAGGAAGAAAGTTTAGCTTGAGCACTGTGTGCAAAAAATGTTACTATTCTTCACAGCAATAAAGAGAAGTGTCACTTTGTGTGCAAACATATTCAAAAAAACTTTACTTGTGCTTGCTTATAGTAGCAGGGCACAATTTTATACAAACCTAATGACTTCTGAGTACTGCCAAAATTGCTATTTCAATCTGATGGTTATTTTTTGCTGTGCCTGCCAAATCCTATGTTTTTCGGCAACTCTAATTGCACTTCTTTCACACCCCATCACATTATTTCAAACAAATACATTCTCTCTTCTATTTAAAATGTATAATATTCCTTTACCAATAAAAAAATTCTGCAAATAGCTTTACTCCTGGTGATGATTAATTATTTAATATATTTCAAGTAAGTTTACAGAGTATAGGCTGTGAAAGCTGGGTGCAAATGAATATCAGCACCTGTTTTGTTACGTTCATATAAGAAGAGAATGTGGAAAAAATTAATATAGTGTGTTAGCTGAGACTCTTTTGATATTACAGTGAGCAGATAACTTCTTGAAGGTCAGCTTCTCCTAAAACTTCTTTAAAATTCTCACAGGATGAAGGGTTATGGTGCTCTAGTTAACAAAGCAATGCTTATAATAACTGAATATATATATGCATAAACTACAAAATGCAGGAAGTGAGGCCCTAACACTAAACCTTCCAAGACAGATTTACTCAGTAAAACTGAGGATAATATTGTTGTCTTAGAATTGAAGAGGCTCGTGCTCACTTAGGACAAATGTCTGGTGCATGTGTATGATATGCTTCCAGAATCATCATAAATATGGGAGTTTCTTGTCAGGGCAATGTGCTGAAATTATTTGTCAGCAGGATGTATGGCTGTTAAGGTAAGTTAGAAATGGTTCCTAATTTTTTTCAACAGTTTCTAAGTGGAGATGGATAGTATATGACTATTTAATTTCATATTATTCTGCAGAAATGGCTGTGATTTGGGAATGTCAGAAGCTTAAAATAAGAACAAAAATAACAATTAAAAAAAATTAAAAGTACCAAGACTCACCTCAATATAAACACATTTATTTTCATGGAATACACTGATGTCTTTCTCTGCTTGTAATCTCTTTGTGAAAAGAAAAAACTATTCAAAATAGTGTTCCTCACAGAAATGTCCTGGTATGAATTCACCAACTGCCCAACTACACCATCACAAGTAAGAGGAGAATCAGTCTTGATGCTGTACTGCAGCTTGTTTTCATTGATTCTTGGAATTTAATCACATTTCAGCTGTTGTTTCTGTGAGATGATTTGAAAACCCATTGAATTAAATTGTATTACACCTAGACACTGATCTTTTTTTTCACTGCAACTGCACTCAAAACCCAATTTTTATGTCTTAGAAAGATAGAAGTATTTTCTGGTGTCATCTAGTTTAAATGGCTTTTTTTGAATGCTCCTTTGAAAATTAGGTCTGGAAATCTGTTTTGAAATTCAGAATCCATCAAAGTCTCTCTTCTGTGAAATTGCTGTTTCTCCTTGAAGCTTTCCATCCTCAGTGAAAAGGTTTCCATTTGACTTCATTTAACAAGTAACTTACAACCCCTACTATTTTGCAGAAACATTTTGATTTTTGAAAGTGCAAGTTCAGTTTGCAATATTACTAATTAGGCAAAAAATTTCTAACGTAAGCATTAGAACACACTGTATTAGGGGCTACCCAAATAAGCTGGGACCTTATCCTACACATTCAGTCACAAATCTACAGAGGCTTTTGTCTTGAATAACAAATACAAAACTCGATGTAATTTATACAGATACACTCTTCAAAATGCAGGCCAAGATTTTGAAAGCAAAATAGTTAGAAAGAATTTGTCTATATGCAAAGTCGTAAAAAGTGCACAAATCCTCCACCTTTGATCATTATGTATTTATTAAATAAATTTATAGCTACCTTCTTAGTCATGAATTTCCAGCCAATATTTGAGATGTGCTATTTTCCTTCAGTAGTTATGGATCTGAAGTGAACATTTAAACTCACATTCAAGCATTTATCAGAACAGAAGTCTTAGGCCTCTAAAACACATCTGTTCTGGGAATGATATTTGAAAAAAAATTACTGAAGAAAGTGAGAAGTTTTTCCATGTAATTGTCCCCAACATTTCTTCTGGCAGTTGGGTAATTTATGTTCTTTTGTTCTTTAGGAAATCCTTTCAATCACCAAAGTGTAGACCTTGACAGCCACAAGTGGTCAAGATTAAACCTCTCAAACTCCTTGCCAGTGATCTGTAATTACTAAGTCTGTACATGAGTCCATTGCAAAGTTAGTTTTAACCACTTTCGCATTTCAAAAACAGGACTGTGAGCATGGCCGGTTACTCAATGTACTCGTTGGATCAACCATGTAAGGGCATTTGCCTGAAAGATCTCCACGGATTGCAATTATCTTCTCTTACGCTAATTCCTGTGGAAAATATCCTTGCAAGTTTTCCTTTTGTCCCCTCTTTCATTTCCTGAGTCCACCTCTTCAAATGGTGCAGGTGAACCTCAAAGGAAAGTGATGCATTTAGTGACAATAATGTCTCAGACAAGCAGAGGTCAAACTTTCCAGTGCTTCATGCAAAATGCTAAAATCCTCTGCATTTTCTACAACTGAGACCACACAATCATATATAATTACATTATGCGGATTGACAATGAAAAATTAATTTAAACTGGTGTGCTCTCAGCCATGCAATTTTAGAGTAGTCTAATTTTTCTAGGAACTATCCCTAAGGCAAGGCTTACATTGCCTAGAAAGAAGAGAGGTTTAAAATATATCAAAAATTTTCAATCCTCTTTATCTGCTACTTCTCCTCCTTAAGAAATTTCATGCCCTCAAAGGCTTCTCTGAACCATATAACCTGATGTTAAGAGTTTAGTGTATTTAGTCAGGAAATAGAAATTATGTCATTTGATTTATACGATCAATTACAACCCAAAACACAGTTCTAGTATTCACTGTTCAGTTATCAATAACAGTTCATGAGAAAGTGAGAGGATAATACTCAGAATAAAAATTTGTCCTGTAAATTACAAGTACAAAGGTAATTCCAGAATTCTTTAAGCTGATTGCACATATTCTATGAGCAAAAAGGAACATTTTCAAGTCTTATTTGCAGTTAATAGTACACAAAAGTCCATTTGAATATTCTTTAAAATTTTCCCCTCTAATTTCATATATAATAATAGTCTTTCTCAACACAGAATGTTTTCCTAGGCTTTAAGAAGAGGTCTTTTATTTTACATTCTGCCCTAATAAAAATTTAAAAATAAGCATATTTATTTCTGCAAGCCCAGCACTTCAAAATACACCGTGTAAAGGACAAGCCAAATGTTTTTAGTGTAGGCAGGGCTTCCATGTGTTTTTTTCTCTCTTTACATTTTTTTTTTTTTGTGATGTATTTGAAATGCTTATGGAATCTTGTAACATTTAAGAATATCTTTTGTTTCGCTTAACAGGAAAGCACATAAGCCCTTATTAAAGATGATTTATCGTTATGATAACAATAGATGTTGATTTTCTTTTCTCAGGCTGCTCTATTTTTTTCTTAGAGAACATTCAAAAGCAGAAGAAAAAAAGTAATGAGAAATGCACTTGTAAGATGAAGTTGTCGAATGTTTTGTGTATTAACTGTACTCAGCCATTCACCACTGCTTCTTAGCAAAGTATTTCTCTGAAGTATAAATCAAATCTAAGAAAAGTGAAACACCGATTCTCGCATGGAGGATGTCAATTGAAATGCAAGATGTGTAATTTTGGTGTTTATCTGCATGCACATGCACACTTGCAAGCATGTTTTTACTTTGCTCACTTAGCTGACATATTAGTCCACTAGTCATTTCACTAGAGGGGAGCATTTGTCTGTCATTTCCCAAAGTATTTAATGCAAGAGGAATGCCTAACACACCCAAATTTGTCTCCTCTGTTTTGTCTGAGGGTAAAGAGGAGGGCTGGCTTGTAGATAAGATCTCATGAATCACTCTAAGGACTGCACAGCAAAGTCAGATATATTGTATTTCCTAACCTTAGAGCCACTGGGAAGAATGTCCTCCTGTGCAGCACAGAAATGATTCATTTGTGCACAGGCAGGACCTCAGCCACTTGTCCACAGTTACACCCCGGGTAGTGAGGAAACTGTAAAGTGAGGCAACAACTTTAAACAAACAGCACCAGGACGTTTATTATCTACGCTCTTGGTGATTCAGCAGAGAACAAATGCCATGCTGCGTGTGAGCCACCCAGGGCACATCACCCTTTGTGTTCCTTGGAGGAGTGACTTTGGAAGCTGTGAGCAAACCCTGTGTGCTGACACTTTTTGCTGTGACAGAGCTGCAGTCCCAGCAGTTTCAGAAGGTCTTCCCTTGGCAGCTGCTGTCCCAAATACCCTTGCATGGCACAGATGCCGCACCATGGGACAGATGACTTCTCCACGAGCTCAGGCTTCACAAACATCAAGCTGGTGCATATCCACTGAAAAATGCAGGGCAACGGAAGCAGTTGAGCAGCTCCTAAGAAACTTGGTAAAAAGTTTTCATTTAAAGCCTATCACATACTCTTACCACATTTGACTACAAATATTTATGAATACAGGAGACTTCTTTTAAACTATGTACTTTTTATTTGCCAAAGTCCCTCTTCTAAGAGTGGGTCTGTGACCTAACTTTTGGGTGCCTATGTTTAGGCAATTATAGAACTAGTTAGGAAGTATACTTCACCATGATTAGCTCTAAAATGCAGTGGCCGTGGCCTTTCAAATGTCAGGAAAAATCCTGCTGCAGAATTCCTTTTTTATTAGAATATATTGAAAGATACTGCTTGTCTAAGATAATAAAAATCTAGTATAAGAATAAGATTCGTGGTCTGAGGAAGTGTCATATCCCTGAAAATAGCATTTCCTCATTTGAGCACACATAAAACAATTTGGGTTTTGACAACTTTTGGTGTTTTACTTTTCTGTCCTAAGGCAGGATGGAAAGGTGTTTCAAAAATATTGGAATTCTCATGATATGAAAGACCTTATTTTATTTTAATAATTATATAAAAAACATAGGGTCTAATTTTTTTCCAAAAAGACAAGAGCTTTGTAGTAACCCTTGAAAAACACCTCCTCTCCAATGTTTCTTTAACAGGAATTAAATAAAGAGATCCTGATAGAATAATTGCTGTATTTTGGTTTCATAAGCATCATTAACTCCACCTTAATTTTAGTAACCTGATGTTTGTTTTGGAAAAGTAAAATGTTTGAACCTTAACAGGTTGCAAAAGTATTTTTTATCTTGCATTCTTGGTTTATCTGAGGTATCCATCTGCATTTCTTGTTCCTGACATTTATGTTATAATTGAAACTCATCTAATTGACTGTAGTTATTCCAAGGATATTTCCTGTAGTTGCTTTCAGTGAAACATGAGCTCCTGAGCCTACTTTAGTGATTAACTTGTATAATTAGTGTTTGTTTGCTGGGGGAAAAAAATATTATTTCAAAATTTTCCCTGTTGGCTACCGGTCAAAGCAACAATTTTCTTTGAGACTAAAACAAAATAGTGGTATATTCTCTGGAGAATTGTAAAAAGCACAATATATAGTTTCTGCCATCTGAACACATCTCAACAACACTAATGAGTTTGACTGCTTTTGAAGGACTCAAATCTTTTGTCATGCTGAGTGATATAACTAAATTATGACTTAAGATAACAGCAATAAAGAAAAGCTTTCCCCTTTGCTGTGTGGCTTTCTTCTCTGGTTTGTGTGAAATCAGACTCCCAAAGAATTTATCTTAGATAACTTTGTCCCAGTTCACCCTTTCAAACAAAACTTTGCCTCAGACCCTAAAGACACTGATCTCATCAAGACTCCTGTTGTAGGAGGAATTTCCCCATAAAAGAGCAGCAGCCCACAGTATCAGCTGCTGCTCAGAGCCAGCACCATTTCTGGGTGCAGCTTCTAAAGAAATAGGTGTTTGAGTCTCATGCCTGGTATTCTACAGTCAGCAGAGCTTTTGCTCAAGGACTGAGGGTGTCCCTTGTCCTCCCAAACAACACTGAGGGGAACAACCAGTAAAATACCTGAGGAACTCCTAAAGGAAAGTTAAAAACAAACCAACATGATTTGGAAATTAATTTTTTGTAATGTTCTTCTGTTGGAGCCAGAAGTCATAGAACCCTTTCAGCTGAAACAGTGCAGCTTTGGAGGGTTACAACTTTCACTCCTTAACCTCCATCTTCAGAGGAGCAAATATCTCTGTGCTGGGGGAATGGCAGGCCTTAAGACCCAGATCTTAAACCTTGGTTTTCAAAATAATGGTCATAGAGGCTGAAAATATTTAGACATGTAATAGTAGTTTACTAAAAAGTTCTGGGTGCAGTTTTGTTTGTGCTAACTTTTTGATGCAGCAATTGGATCTTGTCACCATGGTAAACAAGCAAACAGTCTGCTAGGTTAACCTGTGCAGCAGCTCCTGTGTTTTCTTTCCCACTTTGGGTGTCTATTGGGCTTACAGGAAGCAGAGCTGTCTACTTTGCAAAAATAAAAGATTAACAGGTACTTATTGGAATGTGATCTCTTCAGAACTAAACACTAATAGAGGTTGAAGTTAATTATGCATTTAACTTCTGGTTAATGTCTAACCAGCCAGAGGACTGGGTGTACTCCTGTCATTTCAACAAAATATACCGGGTGACTCATCTAAGCAATGGATTAGCCCTGTCTTGGGTCTACAAAAAGGTTTACTATTTTCTGCTAAAAAAATATGTGCTGTCAAGAAAGGTAAATGGTCCGTACACCCCATTCTATTGGCAAGCCTTGAGGTAACTTTGGTGTTCGCAAACTCTTTGAGAATTAGATATAATGGTCTTGAAATAAAATCTGACAAAAATATTACTTAGTACCAGCTATCCTAATAATTTTTCTTGACACATCTCATTATTTCCTTTATAATTTCCACTTGGACTTGATTAAAATTATCTTGTTCTGCCTCTCTTGCTAAGCTAGCCCTCACGACTCACATGTTCCTGATTCTTCAGAATGCATAAACTATTTTTGTCGCTATATGAGCTGAATATGTCTGAGGACAATGAGCATGAAAGAATGCTGAACTTCACTCTCTATTCTTGTGAACTCAAATATTGCATTCTCACGAGATCATCTTTGGTTTTAAATTTGCATTATCACCGGTTAATTAAAATGTTGCATTACAGAGTTGTTCTTGTTTCTTAGGCATGCGGGATATAGCTGTGTTATTTCCCTTGCTCTTAAATTCCACTTTGAGATTGGTGTTTGCAAAATAGAGTTTGAATGGTCTTTTCCAAATCCAAACAAAAAAGTGTTTTACTAATCCCCCAATTTTCTAAATGTCTCATTCAAATCACTCAGGGATATACCTTCTCCTCAGTCTTTGCTTTTTGACCCATGACTTAGTATGACTTAACTCCTTTTCCTTTTAAAGTATCATTTTTCAGATGATCAGGAGGGATATTAGCTGATTGAACTTCACATATCTGTGTTTCCAGTGCTATAAGACCTATGGACATAACTTACTGCTGGGGCATTTCAATTCTCTGGGTTAAACCAATGAGAAAACACTGCAAACGTCAATCTTTTTCTCTTTTTCTTTTTTTTCCCTCCTTCTTGTAAAAATAACCTAAATGATACTTATATAATGATAGCTGGAGGGTTATCAGAGATTAAGACTTTTGTAAATAACTCACTTTTTTTTTCTAATGTTAGTATAAGAGCTCAGATAAGAACAATAAGTTGAAGTAAAACAATTTCTACTTTTCTTACAAAAAAGGAGAAAAAGCAACTATCAACTGCAGAAAGCTGAGCATATTTTGTCTTGTACACAAGAAATCTGAAAATTAAATTTTTATGTCTTTTTTTTTTTCTGTTCTATATCAGACCTTTTTTTGTTTCTGCACAGGTTTGTTTCAGCAAGACATGAGTCAATATTTAATATAAAAGTCTGACAGTGTGTTATTGGTATCAGTATTATAAATGTTTCTCTAATGCATTAGGCAAACTATTGCAGGATTTGGTTTCATTCATATAAGGAGAGAAGAACAGTGCTTGTTGAGACTTTGATCTTATCCTTATCAACATTAGTTCTTTCTGCTTCTCAGAGAATGTGCTGCACAGAAAAGCAATAATCACAAGCTGCTTCTTGGAAAATGTAGAAAATCTTTAAGAGGTTGGGAGAAGAGGTAGTACATGTTTCTGAACTGTGTTGAAATATCTCCTACGCCTTTTCTCCTCCCTTTACTATGAGCATTTTTTAACCCTCCCAGGTGGTGGGAAATATTTGGACGGGGAGTTTCTCTGTATACTTAGCAATGTGGGAAAGCTATGAGAGGGGTGTTCCCTGAAAGCAGTGACTCATCCCTCGTGTTGAATACAGGCTTTGTTTACTGTGGAACTACTGAAATAAATACATTTTTATTTAGGCATAAAACTTTTGCTATATTTACCTAAAATTTAAAAAATCACAAAACTACTTGAAACGATACACCTACTAGTTTCAGGAATTGTCCCCTGTTGTTCTGCACTTTGCCAAGCAGAGCCCTTGTTTATGCAGGCCCTGCATGTATTGGCACTTATCCCAAGCCTTAGCAAAGTTTACAATCCTCCTCTGATAACAAAATTCTGAACATTCCTCCTCTTTGCTGGTGGCTAAGGGAGATACCTCTCATTCTGCCCAGCCAGTTAATGCTTAGAGAATTTTTCTCGACTCAGAGATAGAATCACTGGTATCTCTGGTTAGCCAGATGGTCCTGGATCTCCAGTTTGTTCTCTCATTTTCAGGACAGAATCTAAAGAGCATATTGCTTTGTAATGCTAAGGTTAAGTGTTTTCAGGTAAGCACTTTCACTGTTACTGAAAATCCTTCATTTTCTTTAAAATGTAAAACTTCTTGCAGGAGATGGCTCTCTCCCGTTTCTAAGCTATTAAGGTTCTCCCTCAGTCCAATAATTATTTCGTTACTCCATACAAGAGGAAGCAGAGTTTGACAAAAGAGCCTTTTTTCTCTCCCAACTGACTATAAAAGGAGTTTAATCCCTCACCTTTGTCTTCTTAATTCTTCCTGAATTAGTCACCTAACTTAGACGACATGAATATTTTGTGTTTTACTGAGGGCTGAAAATTCCAGCTGGTGTCCAAACACCTGAATGTTGATGTTGTAATGTTGGATTTAAGGGCTTGCATGACATCTAAGCAATACACATAAGGGTGTTTCCACAAGAGACTCTTCATTTAGATAAAATTACTGTGATTAAGACTAATGCAAACCAAGATATCTTAACGAAGATCAATCTACATGTTTTAAATCTTTTGTAAGGTTCATACTGTGTAGGACACATATTAAAAATAAACTCACATTTCTTCAGCTGTATTCACATATCTTTGGGTATACATATCAGGTTATATATCTTTAGGTGCGTGTCCATTCAGAGAGCTTTTTCTTTAGTAAATGAATAAAGCTCTAGTGATTTTGTTACCCAGCTTAAGACAGGTGCCTAAAACAACTACTATAGATTACACTGAAATTTTTTTGTCCATTGACCATGGAGAGAGGTCAGAAAATTAACAAAGTAAGATTTATATTACAGTATAAACTGAGGTTAAGTGAGATGTGTCTTACTGCATATTACAGTTTGGAGGTCACAGTTCCACTATTTAAATTTTGCATAGGACCAATATACATTCTATAAAAAACAACTGTTTTTATAGAGGGCAACCTGGAGTGAAAGAGCTTGCTGTCCTATAAACATGGGTTCCTAGACCTCAGACATATCAAAGGCAGTAGAATAGTTTGAATAGACAGGAGCAAAATTGTCTATGACTGTGACAGTCACAGTCTGTGAGGAGAACAGTTTGTAAGGCTAAAAGTGTGTGCAGTGGAAGAGTGTTCCTTTATAATTTGCAACTGCAAGCTTGATTAAATTCAGATAAATGATTTAATACTTACAGTGAAGTTCCACATGAAATGCAAGAATGGTGAAAATATTTTAAATTCTTCCCTAATCTGAATAACCTTTCCAGCATTATGTAGGTCCCAAGAGGAAGAACTAAACAACTTCATAATTTAATTTACTAAAAATTTCTTGGCAGGAACGTGCTGGAATTATGAGACTAATTTTTAATATGCTGGCATAACAATTAGTAAATTGACTTGATAAAGAAATCTGTTGCCTCCCTCTTTTTAAGCAAGAAATCAGTTGTGTGTTTCCCATTTGTTAAGCTTAAATAATAGCACTGTAACTGTTCACCTTGTCTAAGTAGTCTAATATTTTCCAGGTCAAACAAGTTCGATCACACTGTGATTGGTTCAACCTTCTCTTAGAACTCCATTTTAAGGAAATCAGCCTTCAAGGAACTTACTTTGAATTGAAAGCCTAATTTTGCTTCTCTCACTCGTAGCCTAACAGTTCCATCAGAGCTGTAACTTTGCTCCTTTTATGGCCTTAATGGCTGTTGTTATCTGGCACCAAAGACACAATTCAACTTTTTTCAAGCTTCTAGAAAAAAAACCACAATGCAATATTGAGAGTTCCTCCTTTGCATAGGAAACCCCATTAATAGCTTGGTTCACATATTAAAGTCAGAGTCACAGCATGTCAAATCCTTTATCAATCACACATCAATTTCCCCCTAAAATCCTCAATGACATAGCTCAGAGCACAATCCAGCAAGAGGAGCTCTGTAATCAAATGCAGTGAATGTTTACTGGAATATACATGTGCATGTGTGTATTTATATACTTATATACGTATGCTAATTTTAATATTTCCATTATAAACAACAACAACTTGCCCTATGCCTATTTATAATGATCACAAAGTGTTCAGAGATACAGCTAATAACACATTAGCACTTGGCCAGCTGGAGAATTTGTGACGGCTGCCAATTACTTAGAATTCTTCTAATAAACAATAGTTTCTCCCCCTCTTGAAATATATGGAAATGGGCTATTGTTAAAGTGCTGCTGTACTGAAATGGCACCTGGGTTTGCTCTAACGTGGAACACTGCATTCCAAGTGAGAAACAAAGCTACATGGAACTTCGTGTCCCAACCCATTCTCTGCAGAGTCTATGAATCTATCCAAGAGAAAAAGAAGGGGAAGTGGGGAGGGGGGCAGTGTGACAGAGCAGCAATCTTCACTGCTTTCACTTGGGCCATGTTTACCTGCTACTCACTTAGCCCACACAAAAGATTGAGCAGGGTTTGTGAAACAAGGAAAATGCTTTTTTTTTAACCATTATTCATGGGATCTACATATACATTAATACAAGAACTTGCCCCAAGGGCTCAGAAGCCTCTGTACCAACAACTTAACACATTCCTGGGGTCACTTAATTTATTCCTTTCAGTCAACAGCTTTTTTCCAGTTTCCCTTCTACTGTATTCAGTAATTGGGAAAATCCATAGATTTAGATTCTGCAAGTCATGAGCTAGCAAATGGGATTTTAGTCCTAAATTTCCATGTAAATGTCTCCTAAATTCATGAAACAGTCAGTTTAATAGTCAGTAGAAAGGCGAGTTATGGCAAACCAGAATGCTACTGCTGTGGTATGAAGAGCAAAGCAGAACTTTAAAGATATTTATTCAGGCAAGCAAAGGATTATTTTTCGTTACTTCTCACTGAAGCAGAAATTTCAAATTTCTATTCTGTTTCAGCAAGTGTTTTTAATGAGGGAGAACCTCAAATTTCCCATTGTTCCTTTAAGATTTATGATCACATTTAATTGCAAGACACATCCCTAAGGACAAATACAGTGGACAGAAACTACAGAAGTCAATATATTGTTCTGAGTTCTTCTCTAGATATCTATAGGTAAACACATATCACAACAAAACCTCATTTTATAAAATACATATTAAACTTCTTCAGGCATAAATCCATTCAGACACACTGATATTCAGCACAGAACCAGTAGGGTGGTCCTTGAGGCTGAAAGGTCTTATAAAGGATTTATGCAAATTATTTCTCCAATGTACAGATTTTTTAGGATTTGAATTTTGGTTGAATGTATGTGCATGTAAGATGTTTATATTCCTAATGTCCCTGTAGTGGGAGCTCAGGTTTTGATTCAAATTCCACGTGTGACACTGGAATAAGCTCCCCAGGGAAGTGGTCACAGCACCAGGCCTACAAGAGTTCCAGAAGTGTTTGTGCAATACTTTCAGGCACATGGTGTCATTCGTGGGGCTGCCCTGTGCAGGGCTAGAGCTGGACTTTGATAATCTTTGTGGGTCTCTTCCAGTTCAGGATATTCTATGATGTGTTTGGAATTGTTCCAGAAGAAAGTTTTGACTCAAGCCCACCTCTAGAACACCTACTTAAAACTAATATATCTTCTTACAACACATAGCTGAAGACTTTTTGGAGGTCCTAGAAAACCCCTCTCAGCATTTTACCCATGTTCAGAGGTACCCATTATGTTCACTGTAACTGGCACATTAGATGAGCATGACAACATTCCTTTCTCCAATCTCTGTGTTTAAAAAAAAAAAAAAGAAAAAGAAAAAAAAAGCAAGCACACCAAATTTTCCTGAGGTACTGTAACATGCCTTTTTTTCCTGGAAAAAAACATAATTCTGATCAAGGCCAATTAAAGAGATTAGAGTTAAATGATTTACATGCTGTAATAAAAAATGTCTGCTACAGTCAGCGTTCAGATCTGTTTATCTGCAAGGCTTTCCCATAAATGCCTTTTGCCAAAAAGCACTGGAATGACCTCCAAGACAGGGTGCTTAATTTGGCTGTACTCTTGCTTCTATTTTAACTCGACTTTAAATGGTAAATATTTACTAATTGCCCTCTGGGTAAATAATTAAGAAGTCTTGATCTGTTTTGCTAGAGTTCATCTGGCAACACTTTCAGATTACAATCTAGGCAGGTTTACCTTAATTAAATGTCCTTTTCCTGTATCATTTTTTAGAAGCAGAAGTTTCTGAGATGCGCAGCTTAGAAGTGTGTGGAAGGAACAGACCCAGCAGGGCCTCAGACACGCCTGCCTCTCCACATTGCCAGCTCCAGCGGAGTCTGATTTCAGGTATTGCTGTTTTATTGTTCCTATAGACTCATCACATCCCAGTGGCCACCACTGGGACTTTCGAGTTCCTCTGTGAGCTCAGTGACTAATGTCAGGGAATCTTGCAGGATGATGGACAGGGAGCTGGGGACCACATGGGACTCCCAACCCCAGGCAGGAGCAGTGTGGCCAAGGGACACTGGGAACATCCCCAGCCCTGGCGCTGGGAACCTCCCTGAACAGCCGTATCCTCAGCCCTGACAATCAACAGCAAAGCTGGGCTGTCACACATGACAGCCACGTGTAACCTGCTGGTTTTCATTTTCTTTCAGCTTGTCCAGGTCTGGCCAGATTTGCCCTGTGATGGTCAGAATGGTCAGATTCCCCCATGAAAATCAGTTCTCTCACCAAGCACAGAGTCTTTTCAGGCTGTCAGGAGAAGTAGGTCTTCTCAAAGAAAAGGGCACAGTATATTTGTGTCTCAGTGCCATATATTACAGGACTGGCAGCAGCTGAACAAAAAGAAAAAAAAGAAACAAACAAACAAAAAAAACCCCCAAAACCAAAACCAAAACCAAAAACAAAAAAACAAAAACCCCCAAAAAACCCAAACCAAACCAAAACAACAAAACAAAACAAAACAAAAACCAAAAAACCAAGAGTATTTTAAAGGAGCGTACAAATGCTTAAAAGAGATAGTAGATGGCCACTGTGCTTGTTCCACAATTATTCAATGAAAAGGCATAGCTGGGCTGTAGGAAGTTTAATGAAATGATTGCTCAACAAGAATTTTGCCTTAAAAGGGAATTGTGGGGTTGCTTAAAGTTCAGAATAGAAGTAAATTCTTTTAATGTCAGGTTAAATCAATAAGAGTTCCACATCTGGAATATTGCATTCATTTTATTTGTAGTCCCTCTTAAAAGTTCAAGTACCAGTTTATTAGATATACAAGGAAGAATTAGAAGAAGCATTCTTTAGTTTCAAGAAGAAATCAACAAAAGTAAAAGAAAATAGAGATATGCAGTGAATAATTGCAGAATGTTACTGAGGAAGGATTGTAACCCTTTGTCAGGTCTTATTTTATGGAATCTCAAAGCAATTACTTATTAACATATAACGGGAACAACCATAAAACATAAAAGATTGCATTAAAAACCCATTTACCTATGTTTCATGGCATACCACAGATAATAATCTAGAAGCTGCAGAAAATAAGGTCTCTTGGTGTTTAAACGATCTTTTTAAATCTGTAGCATGGAACTGTTTACAGTCAGTTATGATTGTAACGGATGCATGGATGTGAGTAGAGAGTGATCCAAGCTAACAGCAAGTTGTATATCACTTTAGTGACTTAGGGCATTTCACAAATAGTTTGAAGTTCTAAGATTCTTTCCTCCTTGGATCAAGCCTATTTTTAATTTGGTCAAGTATTAAATGAAAAAGAAGGGCAAACAGTAACAAAGAAAGCTATACCAGTTAGATAGCTCTTTAATTTTATCCCACACTTACATATAATATAAAATTTTAGTAACTGTATGTTATACTTCAGGGATTTCTTTTTGTCTCAGAACAGAAGCACTAGACAATATCTGATGCATCCCAGTATGAAAGACATGCTATTAAAATAACAGTATCTGCAATGGAATCCAGTGACACTGAAAAGAAAGACAAGAAAAAAGATGACAAGCCTTGTTAGGGCTTCTCTAGTGACAAGGGCTTTCTTTCCCTGATGAGATGAAGACATAAAAAATATGCTAGTGAAGACATTTTCAGCATGCTTTTATTAATACATTGAAATGATTGATCAGAGAACAGAAAAATGTGCTGAAGTGTATTAGAGTCAAGAAAAAATTTTATGATAATTTCCCATCCCAATATTTGTTAAAGGCAGATGCAAATAAAATCCATATTAAAATATTTACAAAATCATTCCGGTATAACCTATCTTCTCTATTGCAGCTTCTGGTCATTTTGGTGGTAGTGTTGGGATTTTGGGGGCAAGGGAGTTGAGTTTCCTTTCCTACAAGCATAAAAGAACCAGCAACCAAAACCAATGTTTGATTGGCAAAAATGCATGGAAAGGGATAATTTCTCCCTTGACACATCCACAATTTATCCAGACATCTGGGCAGGAGGAAAAGAGGAGGCACTAAAGAGGGTCACAAAACAGGTCAGTGGCAAATCTGTGAAGAGAAGCCGAGCATCATGTCATCAGCCCTAAGGCTCTAGGCAAGAACAGCTTACTTGGGAAATTTCATTGATATCTACATGCTTTTTATCAAAATCCACTCAACTGAAATAATATTTTGCTCTAATTCTCTTAGGCCAATCAGGCATGCCAAGATAGTTCATGGCTTGAAACTGTAATACTGCGCTGCAGCTGCCTCCAAAAACACCAGAAAAAAACGTGTATGTGTTGGGAAGAGTGGGGGCTGTTAGAGTTCTCCTGTGGTAATATGAAAGATGTTACATGACTGCAGCTTCTCTCTTGACTGCTGATCCAGTCTGTAATCTGATCTTTGAGTAACCCTGCTTTCAACCACCCTGTCTCTAATTATTCATCCCCTCCCCAGGATTTTAAAGTCTTGGTTTGGACAGGTGATCATGTAATCAATAGCCAAAGAAACACAACTGTGGCAACCCAGGTTAGTTTTCATTAAATAAACCATTGCATGCCCTGTGGCAGGGAAATGGGGCTTTTTTCTTTATTGGACTTCCTCCAATATTTCTAAATGTCTCAGGACAAAAACTTGCAACTCAGAGTGCGTGGGAAATTCTTGTTGAAGTCAGTGTGTGATTTGCATATGATTGTTATATGACCCAAGAAGTGTGTAATCTACTTGTGTTCTGGTTTTAATTAGGTACAGACAGCCTGTTTCCAAAATAAATAGCAGTTCCAGTGACAGAGGTCTTTATCCATCCAGAGCAAAACTCAAGCCAAGTTTTCAAATGTGTTTTATGTCTTTACTTTTACCTTTTGGAATTTTTGCTAGTCAAAAATAGAAGTGCCATATTTTATGGATTGTGTACTTCCAGCTGTGTCCCAAATGGTGAATTCACAATGAAGTCTGCTCATAAATGGCTTTTTCTGTTTGATTTTTTGATTCAAAAAATATGTTATCTGGTCACTTGACATAAATTCTTTAAACATTGATACATTAACCTGCTGTATTTACTCCTACAAAATGAATAGAATTTTATAGGAAAAGTGTGGTATTTTCTCAAGCTATTTTAATAGAAGATCTCATTCTAAGTCTTCAACTCAAGGTGCTACTCATACCGTTGCTATAGAGCATGAATCAATAAATATTTTCAGTTATTATCCATCAGTTGTTTCTTATGAAACAATTTTATACAGGATGTGTTTTACAGAACTATTTTATTACACATATGTTCTAAACACATTGTAATTTATATGTTGTTTCCCTTGTTAAAAAATTGTTTCATTGGCCAAAAGTCTCAATAAAAGTGTGATTTCTTTATCTTCATGGATATTTTGCAAATTTTTATTCTTTCACTTGCCTTGCTTGTTTTGAAGTTGACAGAGTTAAAAGTACTGGAAAAGGAATTATAGATTGAGCAGTAATATCAGTAAGGGTCTAGACTATTTCAATTAAAATAATGCAGGTTCTTTCATTTTCAAGAATACATGCTCTTTATATATTTACATTTTGACAGTATTGTTCTCATCAAAGCTTGTGCTGATATTTTCTTTGATGTCAAAAAGTGCAGTGTTTGGTTTCAAGACTCCTAAAACATTAAGCATGTGGGAGAGAGAGAGGTGAACAAGGAAGAGTAGCCTTAAGTAGGTATATTTGCAGTTGGAGGATTGGAAGTGCATCATGAGAATTTTTTCCTGTACTCAATGGCCTATTACAGAGGCTTAAAAATGAATTTGAGGACGAGGTGAGTGCTGAGTAATCCTCTTTTCCTGCACTCTTGCAATTCCTGGGAATCAGCAGCTTAATGCCTTCCTGACCCAAAGATTTTATCTACATTCTTATTTTAATATCCACTAATGGATGTGCTCAACACTAAATTGTGCAGTTCATTCTTGAACACAGTACACTGTTCTCCCTGATAATAACCTGTATCAACCCACTCCACTGTGCAGTTCAGTAATGCAGCAGGTAGAAGCACTCCTTTTTTGTGTGTATTTGTGCTTATTTTAAAGAGTCAAATCTTGGAAAATACCCCAATATGTACCCCTTTGCAATGGTACTATAATTTTTACCTCTGGAACTTCCCTTCATATCACAATTTTTATGCTGTTTATAAGATTCGAAGCAAAGAGTAGAACACAACGAGGAAACAGTGTGTTTTGGGTCTGGCTGAGGCAGAGTTCATTTCCCCACACCAGCCCTCACAGTGCTTGGTTTTGGCAGCCAGAAAGGGCTTGATCACACCCAGTGAGCTGGCTACTGCAGAGCAGTGCCTCCACAGCACCGAGGCTGCCTCTCTACCTACCATCCCTGCCCACCAGCAGCCTGGGGGTGGGCAAGGCCTCAGGAGGGGGCACAGCCAGGACAGCTGACCCCAACTGACCACAGGGATATTCCAAACCATATGATATCTGCCCAGCAATAAATGCTAGGAGAAAGGAGGAGGCCCAGGGAGTGTTTGTTATTATATTTGTGTTCTGGTGAAACCGCTACCTGTACTGAAGCCCTGCTTCCGGGAAGTGGCTGGACATTGCCTGTTGATGGGAACTAGAGAATAAATCTTCTGTTTTCCATGCTTCCACTCACAGGCATTAATTTTGCTTTATTAAACTGCATTTATCTAGACCCATAAGCTTTTCTCCATCTTTTCTACCCTTACCCCCATCCTGCTGAGGACTGCTAAGAGTGGCGTGGTGGGCAACTGGTATCCAGGCATGGTAAACCCATCACATGGTGACATATCCCTACTGCAGCTTCTGTCAGGAATGTTAAAAATAGGAAAAGCTGGCTCAGAGTTCAAAACTGTCAGGTAAAATCAGAAAAAGACAAACCATACCAGTAGCATATGTGCTTAAACACGATCTATGTAAGTTTTAAGTGAGTTCTATTCAGTAAATCTGTTTATAGGAGATAATATGGTAGTGCATTGTCTTTGACAACATAATTTGACCTCTCAGTTCACTGATGAGAAAGAACGTAAGATATATTCCTATTAAAATAGTTTACAGTTAGAATATTTTTTAATTTGATGGCTACTGCGCAGAGACACCTCAAAAAGACCATCTTTATTTTTCATAGCGCTTAAATCCATATTCCTATTGACCTGTTTTGCAGATGTGGAAGAAAACGAAAAGATAGATTGAAATCCTTGTTTCCCATCTGATTAAAGCTGGCAGAGTTCTTTCTTCTGTTCAGGCAACTAAATGTTCTCTTAGCGGAAGAAGGTGTCAGAAAAGATTGAACATCTGACTTTCCTTTTAATTCTTTGAATGTCCCCTTCTGGTAAAAATTCAAAGCAACTTCACTAAAGTATCTTGAAAATACAGACCCATCCTTTGTGTATATATACCTGTTTCTAATGCTCAAGTCTTTTTTTTTTTT
>WEKY01052825.1:116617-175694 GCA_013390045.1 Picathartes gymnocephalus | reverse complement strand
ATACTAGTCTTGAGCAAAATCCTCCTTTCCATATTACTCATTGAATTGCTCGGTTGCTTTCCATCTTTTTTCCACTGCAACATGGTTGCAATTCTATGGTGTTCTCTATTTGTAGAAGGTAGAGCTGATTGACCTGATAGAATTTAGCAACCTAAATACATACTATGATAAGTAGCATAGTCATATCTCTCATTACTAACAAAAGGGTAGCACAGAAAAAGATTAATTAATTACAGATTAAATTTTCTGTAAGTTGTTTTTTTCATTTCTTCTAATGATACCAAACGTGCTAATTAGTCATAAATTTACCTCTTAGAGAACACGTCAAAAACTAAAAAACTGATAGTGTGAACACATTTAGCCTATACTTTTATCCTAGTAGCCCTGTTTAATACAAATTTGAGGTTAGAACAAATGGCACCATCCTACAGATGTAGCTCTAACACAGTATGTGGTTTATGCTGAGCCATTAGAGCTATTAAAGCACATTAACATTAAGTAGTGTAATAACATGAACTGTGCCTCCTGCATTACTGAAATTTGTCTCCCCTTAGTACTTTTATTGTGGAATTCTGTATTATTTATTACTGTTCACCTGAGACAATTTCAGTAGTGCCCATTTGATCATTTTGGTCTTGATTGGGTTAGTCATAACTCTCTGAAGGAAATTTGGGTTGATTAAATAGCTATCTCAGGCTGAACAGGTGAATTCATCCGAATTATGGAAGCACCCACTAGCGCTTTACCAGATTGCAATCTGAATAGATACTCTATTATTGCTGTACTGAGTGCTTTTAGATTAATAATTTGGAAAAAAAAATTGAATACTTGTAAGTGCTTAGCTTCTTTGCTTCACATGTTTTTTGAGGTTTGTTTTTCAGTTGCTTTTTTTAAGAGATGTCATGACTTATGCCAATATCATTGAGTGACAGAGTGAACTTTAACGAAAAACAAGGGAGTTGATATAATTTCCCTTAAGGAGTTTAACAGAGAAGTGACAGCATCAAAATGAGATTTTCCTGTTTCAGTCCAATCCCTTTTCAGCACAGTATCTGTTGCTTCCAGTGTTGTATCTGACCCTTTTATAGTTGAGTTTTATGATAAAGTTGAAGAGTTGAAATCTAGTCTTTTATTGGGAACTTTAATATTGGCATTTTTTCCTGAAGTATTGCTGAATGTCTCAGACAAAATACTGACAAATAAAAATATATTACACCTGAACAATGGAAAATCTTTTCACCTTTAAAAGTATTGTTGTTTTCTTTTTCCTTAAATCATGAAATAAAGTCCAGTTCTAGCAAAAATGTAGAGTGTATGTTCTTATTTTATCATAGAATAATTACATTAAAAATTGGACAAGATTCATTTACTTTCCCTTTCAGCACTGAGCTGCACTCAAAAACCAGAGAGCAAACTGATTGTTAGCCATCTGACAGTCAGTGGCGAAGATAAAACTCCCCATGAAAGATTTCTTTTTAAAAGTCTAGAAATAATGTTCTTTCTCATATATCTTAGGCTACCTTGCCTACCTTTGTGTGCATACTGTACATTATAGATTTAATTGAGACCACAAAGGGAAACAGACTTCCCTATGTCCAGGCTTTGGTCACTTAAAGACAGCAAAAGAAGAACTGTGTTTTAAATAATGATATAACACATTACAAGAAGGAGCTATACTTTATCTACCTTTTCTGTTTGTCAGGAGGGAATTTCCTCTCTGTAATTCACAGAGGGTGAGCAAGTTCCTTGCAATGCTGTCGTTTACATTGAATTCATTAACTCATTCACAAAGACTTGTATTAAAACTCTGATGCTCTAAATATATTAGATTTGTGTCATACCTTAAAGATATGAATATAGTATCAGTATAGAAGTGAAAAGAAAATGTAAGCCACAAAGTTCTTACCAACAGTAGATCCTGACAGGCTTTTTCTAATTATAAAAAAAAAAGGAAGAAAAACCTCAAAACCAAACAAACTAAAAAAAAAAAAATGAAACCCCAACCAAACAAAAAAACCCAATTGGTTCTTTACCCAATGAATGAAGCAGTTCTCTTCTACCAAAATTTTTGTCTATGATTCAGATGTGTCACATAAAAACTATCACTGATCTGAAGAATGCACAATTTAAAGAATTATAATATAAGTAGGGAAATAAGAAAAAATTAAATGGCACTGGGGACTGTTGAAAAGGGAAGCATAAAGTTGGAGAGTAGAGGCTGAGTTCCTCAAGGATCAAATTTTGGTTTCATTAATTATTTCATATAAGTATTAAAAGCATCCTGAGGAAAGTCAATAGTGTCATAAAGCTGGGAGCAGTTCCAGTACCAGGGAGAACTGAGACTATATATGCAGAACATGCCAGACAACCCTGAAGACTAGCAAAATGCTAGGTCATGCACTTGGCAGGATTTTATGTTACTTCCTATGTGTTGAATATAAATGAGAAAGAGGAGG
Source organism: Picathartes gymnocephalus (assembly GCA_013390045.1). Taxonomy (NCBI): domain Eukaryota; kingdom Metazoa; phylum Chordata; class Aves; order Passeriformes; family Picathartidae; genus Picathartes; species Picathartes gymnocephalus. The sequence goes on along the minus strand of WEKY01052825.1, from coordinate 173,238 downwards.
ATGGGTTAATGACAAGATGTGGCTATGAAATATGACATAGCTATGAAAGAGGCAAATGCAGAATTGTCTTTAGCATGACACTAGGAAGCTTTTAAGGCATCTTTAGGCTGGGGGAACTGTACTATTTTATGATTACAGGAAAAAACCTGTTAATGCTAATTTTAAAGGACTTTGTGAGACTTCACCTGAACTACTGTTTTTCTGTTCTGGTTATGCATACATAAGAATAAAGGAGTTCTATCTGAATCTTGTACTTATGGTCTGCTTGTGCCATTTGATTAGAGGTGAAAAACATCTACAAGAAAACTAATAAAGCCCAACCTGTTTGTGTACAGGAAAAAAAACCCAGGTGTTTATCTTGTTTTTTAAAGGTGATATGCGAATAAGGAATAATTCAAGTTGCTGGTGCAACAGAAAGTGGAAATAAGTATGGATCTATTTTATGGTAGAAACTAGAATGAGATTCACATCCACCACAGCAACTGACTAACCAATGTCTCTTTAGCTGCATGCAAGTAATAAGTGATTCAAGTGCAGCTCTCTGCTGGAGCTATAAAATATGACCTGCAACAAGGCTATTCTGGTTAATGACTGCTTAATACTCCAATTCCCTGACTGCCCATTCCTGGAAGACAGCAGGAAGCAATGGGTCCACCACTGCAATGATCTCAGAGTGCTCCCAGCCAAGCTCCAGCTCACTCATCAAAGCTGGTTTTCTCTGTGAACAGGCTTGGAACATCTCCTCTCTAAAGGTTCCTGAGGAATGTGGGGCAGGAGAGCTGTGATAAAGTCACACGGTCCTAAAGCCAGGAAGTCTTATGTCTTTTGGGATCAAACCTGGTGAGTGGAAATACATAAACGTCACCTGGTGCACAGCTGAGTTGCCCATGTGCTTTGCTGTCCCCGAGCAGAGGTGTTACTGACTGCAGGTGTGACTGAAACCGGTTAATTAATAAAAGAGGAAAAAAATAGCTTTGTGGGTTCTGGCTTGTTTCTGTCATAGAAAGGATATCATGTGACAAGGATGCACATGCAGGAAGGGCAGCTTCCGACCTGCTATTTGAAGTTAAGTGGAGTAATGTCTAAAACAAACTATACTAAAGTGCATAAGAGCTGGAGTGTTAAACGAGGCTTTAGAATTTTAATAACGTAGTAAACCAATTCATAAGGGATTGATAACAACAGGTGAAGGGGACTTTGCATCTTCCTTATTTGAGTTAGTGAATTACTTGACCTTTCTACATATCACCTGCTGTCTATATATTCCTTATCTGTGCTTGCTTCCTCTTCCTTATTTTATTAATAACCAAGCTAAATGACAGCTCTGGTGTACAATCAAATCTGTTGTTAAAAGTATCTTATTGAAAGCCCTTGTTGATGCAAGGGACCTTCTGTGGAAGGTTGGACACCTAACTTCTAAATGACTAAACATAACTCTTATCCTTATTGACTGTCAGCGATGTCTGTATTCTGGAAAGAGCAAAGAAAACAATGAAAGGGAAAAGGAGATGAAGAGAAATACCATTTAAGTCACTGCAATACTGTTTTAGAATGGTGTATACATATATTAATATATTTTTACTTTTCATTTTTCCAATATATTCTAAATTTTAAACAGTTTTGTTCTTTTCCTTGGATGCCATGGAGGACTGTATTATATTGTTATCCTCTAAAAGTCAGAAGAACGAAAAGAACAAAGTAATGAATATCTGCCAACAGCTACACTTACTTTTAATGAGCAACCCAAAACCTATGAAATAGTAAAAAGACTTGTGAAACAATCAAAAAAACAGACAGAAATCCATCATTTCATAGTATTCTGGTTTGAGCTGTTCTGCATCACATTAAAAAGACTCCTATACTGTCCTGACCTCACTAACCTGCAAATTACTGAATGTAGTCCATGATAACTTTTTGTACATTTTGAAGAATGATGATTCTCAGTCCGTAAATTTAAATTTCATTTATTATAAGGATTTTTTTCACTCTCCAAATTCATCCTAACCACTTTTTAGAGTCATCTGGCCCACTAACCTCACCCACAGACGACCCAAAGTTAATCAAACCCCATTATTTATTGCGGCAATAAGGTGGGGGGTGGGCACCAGGCAGAATTAGCAATACAGCAAGACCTTGTGTCCCTTTTACTTTCTAGTGTTACACCTGGGGCAGGGGAAAAAAACAAGGAATGAACACAGGACATGATCTGAGCTGTCTCACAGCAAACTGGCCTCACTAATGAGGCAGGGGTAACCCTATAACTACGTAACCCAATGAAATATTTGCTTAGCTGAATACTACTAATGTAGTAAGCTGAAATGTTTGCTGTCTTGTAGCTGCAGTATAACATACAGCCTAGACAAAGCTTCAATGCCTAAAAACCAGTAATGAAGAAAAAAAACGGAGGAAAAATAGTTTTCTTACAGTTGTAAAAGCTGTCCTTTATATTTTGCAGACTGTCAAATCTGGCAAATTTACCTTAAAGTAAATGTCTTTAATACCTGCACAAACTGCAATAAATACAAGTGAGATGTTGTTGGAGAAGGAGGAAAAGCACATTTGCCAACTATTTCATTTTCTCCCCATCCTCTCTTCATAAGTGAAAAAAGCTAATATCTTGAAAGCTTATGAGCTGAATGTCTGTATCCCATCATGAATACTGTTATTGATTCTGCTCAGAAGCAAAGTGAGTGAGGCAAAGCAAGTGAAGCAAAGCAAGCATTGGAATGTAAAACAGGTGAAATAGCTTTTGACATCCACTTCACAGTTTATTTTACACTGCTTCAAAAGTAGCTGGCTTTCCAATGCCATTAGTGGTGTTTAGATGAACGGGCATTGCAACAGCAGATGGAATTCTCTGATGACAAATACAAGGTAATGAACATGGGAAGAAATAATTTGAACTGCTTACACACATTACTAGGTTTTAAATTAACTGTAAGCAATTACTCAGGAAAAAGGTGGGGATCACAGTTGAAATTTCTGGCCAGTGGACTGCAGGTGATTAAAAAAGGAAGTAAAATACTGATACATATCAGGAATGAAGCAGAAAATAATTTATCTACTTGTGTATTTGTTTTTATTATTCCTAGTCACCACAGTATTTGTGAATCCTTAATGCAATGTCATTAATATTGAGAAATATCTCTGAAATAAAATGGAGTCTCTGATGTTTATGTGTGCCTGGGCTTCAGGTGTTTGTGTGTGTTTGTGTTAGTGCTTATTTGCATGCACATTATCCTTCTCTTACAGTTATTTTACAATGAAATAAGGGATAAAAATATCAGTCTTTGGTTAATATGCCATCTGTTGTGATGATACCATATAACAAGGGGTGTATGTCTGAGTTTTATTTGACTGGTATATGTTTACACAAAAAAAGAAATAGTTTTCCTAGGCAGCCAACCTGTTGCAGGACAGAACCTGATTACCCACATTTTACTTGAAGTTATTAAATAATAGAATGCTGATAGATTTAGGGCAGAGTACACTACCAAGATACCTTTGTTTCATTTTTAAATATATCAGTTCTCTTTTATTTAGAACTCACATCGCTTTCTTTTTCTTGCTATTCCCTCACATATGAAAATGACTAATTTTGTGCTTTGGCTGTGTTTATGTTTCTGAAAGTTTCCTGCCAATTGAATCCCATGAACTTTCACAACATTGCTTCCAGTGTATGACAGTGTAACTTGCAACAACATTAGTTCTTCTTAAATTCAACTGACACCATTACTCTGAATTAAAGACAATTAGGGAAACTGCAGTAGTACTGTTTTTCTAGCAGAAATTATTCTGAAATACATGAATAAGAATATTCACAGAAATTGCCCTTTTGAATGATACATTTGGATAAATTCTGATGATAGTGAGAGATCTACACTGCCAAAAGGTAAAACTGATTTGATTTTCACTTTTATTCAGGACATTTCTTTAACACTTTTGATTAATTTTCTATAATACTTTACTAGTTTATATTATTTACAAGTGAAAAATAGTTACAAGCATTATAAAATTTTTAAATATTGTTTGAAATAAGTGTCTATTTGAACCCCAGAGTTTTAAGAAAAATACTTCTCAGGCAATTTTGTCCTGGGGATGAGGAAAAAGGACATTGAGCTGAAACAGCTCTCTAATCCACCATGGAAATTATTCTTTATTCTCCCTCTATCTTTCTTCATAAGTTATGTGTATAAAATGTTGAGAGATTTAAATTACACATTGGTTGTTTGTTATGACTTTAAGGGCAAAAGGCAACCAAATGTCTATAATTTTTCAAAAGAGGGAGCCAAAAGAAGATTTAGACAAAAATGTACCCTGCAGATATAGTGTGTATTGCAGAGTACGGTACTTGCACCTTTGGGAAACATGAAGTGACATATCTGTTGCAACTCAAGTTTCCTTTTTAAGAATGTCTTGAATTTTCTTGAGCTACCTTAAATTATCAGTCTAGTAAAATAGTCTCTATGGAGATATTCATGTGAAAGCATTCTCTGCCTCTGTGTTTCCCCATACTTTAAATAACATGATTTAGGGTTTTATGTTGAATTAAAAGAAGAAAGAGAACATTTATTAAATGAGGGTAGCTCAATATGGAAGTAAGACTGAAAAGGACATTCTGTGTCATCAAGTCCAGTTCCTAATTATACAGTTATGTTCGTAATGGTAAATAAAATATGACCAGAACAGATCTTTGTTGCTGACACCATATGACAATGAAACATTCATGTTTATTTCATGCTTTTTCTTACTCTCCAAAATAGACTGTGCAAGAGGAATGCTCCACAGTTGATGCAAGCTCACTGACTGTCCTGGGAAATATTAAGGAATTGCTAGAAAGTGCCTGCCAAAAAAATGCTTGGGATCACTTTCAGAGTGTAGACAACTGAGTTCCCATGCTCAAGAGTGTTTCTTCACTAGTGTAGGTGTAATTAATACCATTATATGTTGATTTGACCATATTAGGACTACTAATTTTTTCGCTCTTCTTAGGTCTGTTGAGAGGCTGTTCTAGAAATTTGCTTCTTCAGTGAATAAAAATTTATGTCTAATCTCCAGTATAAGTTTATTCATATTAGATTATATACCTTAGTTCTTTTTAACAATGCTATAAAATAATATATTAGACTATAATCTGTTTTATCAAACTCCTGATTTATGTGAAGTAAAAACACCAAGACAACAAATTCAGAGCCAAGATGTTCTGAATTAAATATTTGACCAAGGTTTCTGCCAACTTTTCCTGTAAATCCACTTAGTAATAGTGAAAAGGTTGTTCTGCATCATAATGATCAAGCAGAGTACATTATTGAACCCTGTGAGCTTTGTTTGGACTTGTGGACCCTAAGGACATAATGAAGAATGATGAAGTTATGTTAAGGGTTTAATAAGGAAATCTATTTAGCAAATCTTCTCATGCAATAGTTTCACAATAAATTATCATCCTCTTTTATTTTGAATGGCTTTGGACTCAAAATTATTGATCATGAGTGTATAGAGGATTTATAAGGATTTCAAAGTCATAGCACTGAGTGACTGATTCTTAGCCTGAGTGTTCATTCCTCATTAGAATATCCCAATTAACACCAGTGGGAAGTTGATGTGATTAAATGCCCCTCGGTATGGAGAATCATGTCTGGTGCAACTTTGCCAGCAATTCATTACAGTCAATTTAAAAGGGTATGAAAAATGCACAAACCCTCAACCCAAAAAAAAAAGTTTTATTAATACAAATTTACAATGTTAATGTAAATTTAACACAAACTGATCATATTTTGGTGAAGCAGCTTATCCTCCTTGGTATATTGTATTCATCTATCAGCCTCTACTGAAAATACACTTTTTTGGTATGTTTTCTGGCTGTTCTATCTTCTGCAATATGACATAGACCTGAAGAGTGCATATGTGCATATTCATGCACATCTATGGCCCTGTGTCGGTGTCTGGGTTAAGAAAATTACTGCACAAAACCGAAAATTAATCAGTCTGTTCTGCTGTGAGTAGGAATCATGGCTCAAAAGGTATAACCATAACCCCCATAACTATAGTAACCAAATCTTCACACCCAAAGACAATTCCAATTTTTGTTGTATCATTCAACACAGACTTTATACCACAATAACAGTCACATTTTAATATAAGCAAAAAAATTTAAAAGCGTATCTTCAATCTGTTTTTCTTGTCCAAATGAAAATCTTTCCATTTTACTTCAATATTATGTTTTTACTTCATTATACAGATGTAAAAAGAGGACAGAAAATGAAAGATTGGATTGTCCAAAGAGCTGGAAATCACACTAACTACTGAGACCCTCATCCAACACCATTGGAACTCCAAAAGTCCTTACTAACTGCAGGAAAAGGGCGACAGCAAATCTGACTGGATGCCTCACAGTGCAATATAAGGTCAAGAGAGTGGATACTCAGATTCTTGTTTCCCCACACACCAATGGTTCGTGTTCCCATTATTCATCTGGCTTCTGGTTATTATTTCTGCTTGCTTTCCCTCTGTATCTCTCTCCTGCTGTGCTATATTAGAAAACTGAAGTGCCTGCTGAGTTCTCACAAGGCCGTCATTCTCTGGTTTTCGCCTCAAACAAACAAACAAACAAACAAAAGAATAAAAGTTCTTTTCATAGAGATATGGGGATCGTGGTAGTTGCAGCTGGTTGACTTTTTTTTTCCTAGGGGCTGCTAAAGAGCTGTGCATTTTAATTTATGGAAAAGGAGAAAAGCATGTTATTTCCATATTTAAAGAGTTCTGGTGATTTTGTTCTGAAGAATTTTCATTTTTATCACAATGTATCTTTTATGATTAAAAAAATACTGTTTTATCGAGTGCAGTCATTATTGAAGTTTAGCACAGTTCTACAACTAATGCATGATATTTCACAGACAGACAAGTAGAAGTTTTCTGAAGTTTCCTGGAGATGTTGGAAAAGCTATTGTAGCAACTGAAAGCTGCTGAAATATTACTGTATGTTACCCTTCTTATTTACCATCCTTTAAAATGACAAACTCAACACAGCTGTCTCTAGGATTTTAAAACACTGACCTTTTTGAGAGCCTTTCTTTCTCAGTGGTTGAGGGATGGCAGGTATTTCAAGGGGTCAGTTTGGCTTAGTGAGAGATGTGCCTATAAAGGAACTTCTCATTCTGATGGAAAGTATCCAAACTGTGCCCATGGAACCTAGACTGCTGACCCCATACCAGCTTTTAGCACTTTGACACTAAATAGGATTAATTTAATGCAATGTACTGTTCTGAACTGATCAGCCCATGATCTTTATAGTCTGCAAAAAATCCAGTCAATACACTCAGTGCAGTCCCGGGTGCAATTCATCTCCTAGGTAAATATCTGTCTGAAATAGCTCAGGTGAATCACATCCCTGAGACATCTATTTCTCTCCTTTGACTCTTAAGAGAGATTTAGGTCACTGGCTGTGATGTTAACATCTGCATCATGGCTGTTGAAAGGCCAGGGAGGCAAAATCCAGCCAAAGTTCTCTGAAAAAATGGACTTACTCTCTGTTCCCTTCTCGTGGTTAAAAAACATAGCTGAGACAAATGTTCACAAAGAACTGTTACTCTTTGGTTGACACAAAACTGCTGTTTTTCTGGCTTCCAGAGAATAAAGACAATTCTTTTTACAGTGGGCATCACACAGCCACCCTGGGTGGCAATTCATGCTTGAGCTTACTTTGGATCTGTTCTGATTGTCAGTGAGTTTTATGGGCATGATGAACTGTATGTTCATGACTGTAGATTTAATGAACTCAAGAAATTGAGTGATATGATAAAACCAATCAAGATGAAAGTCCAGTGAGATGCTTGCTTCCCACATGCTCTTGACCTTTAGGAGAAAATATGTGCTGTACAAGAACCAAAAGTTAGAAATAATCTGAGTGATCAGAGAATAACCTGATTTTCAAGGCTCCTGAGCACAAAATTCTTTGATTCTATAAGGGAAAAATGCAGAACACCAAATTAAGATGCTTTTAAAATCTGTAAAATGTGTTTCCACAGGCACTGAAATGCCATAATCATATAGCTGTTGGCTGACATGATTACAGAACATAGTCAGGATTGTTTGCCTAGTTTAATTATATAGTTCCCACACGAGTTCTTTTACATAAAAACTTAATTCTTCACTTAATCTACTCCAATATTCCTCTCTAGATATCTCTTTTGAGAGATCTTTATCTTAACATTTTTCAGAGACAAACTGTTTCACATTCTATACTGAATAATGTTTAATGCCTTCAAAGCATTTCCCATTCTGAAAAAATGGAAAGAACAGAGACTAATGTCTCTCCTGACCAGACTGAGAACCATGGCCTACACATGGAGGAGCAGAAAAGGGAAAAAAAAAGGAAACCTTGGAAGAAATGGATGAACCAAGTGCTGCCACCAATGTGGAAAATCACTGCATTAAGAGGAATTGTTTTTCACAGTTCTATCTTTCAGTGATTTGATCTCACTGCTAAGGTTTCTTTTATATATTTCTTTATGGAAGTGCTCAAGTCCAGGTTGGATGGGGCTCTGAGCAACCTGCTCTAGTCAAAGGTGTCCCTGCCTGTGGCAGGGGGTAGAAACTAGATGATCTTTAAGGTCTCTTCCAAACTAAACCATTCTGTGATTCTATGATTAGTCTCATTGCAGCAGATTGGATTATTCACCTGAGATTACCTGTTGGACACTGTGAATTGTCACCTGTGCTTCTAGTTTTCCTTATTAACTCTGCTGATTTAATGTAGATACAAAAAATGGCACAGATCTATTTAAGAATAACCCACAAATATCATACTATTACCCTAGGTCCCTCACGAGTTTACTATTCCTCTCCTGCAAACTCTCCTATCCTTTAATATATTTAAAAGTTATTTCTGATATGCAATCTTCAAACACTAAAGATGTACAGAAATGTGATTGTAAAAATACACATTTGGGTAACAAAAAAATTGTGTGAAATATCCTACAAGTAATCTGTGATTTTCTGATTTCATCTTTCTCATCCCTGCTCAATTTCATTTTGATTCACCCGTTTCCTTCTCCTACTCTTTGCCCATATCTTTGTCCCTGACACCTTTATTCTCCACCACTCTCTCACTGAGCTCTTACTCATTGCGTTTCTACTCAGTGAACTTTCGAGCATCTTACAAATCCCCCAAGGTTTTTTTTTTTAATCAGTAAAGATCTGATAGATCATTAAAAACAACAACACAGCAGGCACCACCAGAATTAAGGAAACATTTCAAAAAATAAATTGCAAGTGATGAAATTTGAAGACTCAAAAAGGAAAGTCAATTAGACACATCAGAGAGATCAGAGAGAGGATTGAGTCTTGTGAGGGGAGGATGTTTCTTTCCCTTTAAGACATTTTAGGGGTTTGGGAACCCAAACCAGAGGTTAGTTTTTGGCCCCTACCTCCTCACTTTGTGTAGTGGGGTAAGCAGATGTGATTTACAAAGTGCTTTCAGGGGTAAAAGCAGTCACTGTGGTAGGGTGGTCTGATCCAGATAATTTAGGTTAGTTTTAACGTGACCAAATGCAATTCTTACCTTGCTTCAACTGAGTTTCCCTCAGATTTTTTGCCTTATGCACTCAACTGTCTTTTGAACTGAAATTAAGGCTCAACTATCTGTTTTATATGAAAAAAAGTCATAAAAGACATAATTGCTATAATGAAGTTGCATTGCTGCTCTTTGGGATTTACACCAACCCTTTTGTCTGATTTGTTTAGGCAGATAGTGCTGAAATGACAGTGTATGCCTCAAGAGAAATAACTTGAGATAAAATGACCCTAATGTGTAAGAGATGAAAAGAAGTAGAAGGACAGTTAATTATCTATACACACATGGCTGGGGCTTTGCAGTCTGTAAAGGGAGGACTCAGTTTCACCTGACAGCGGCATGCCTCTACAGTACATGTTGATTTTTTTTCAAAATCTTTAATTCAATAATCTCAGAAATCATTGTTAGCATTAAAAAGTAATCTTAAAGCATCCTCATGGTGCAGTTGATACTAGAGATAGCCATTCAGAATTCTACAGTGGACAGATCCTCCTCTGGTCCTCTGTTAAGATACCATATTTTCAGTGCAAATAACAAACCAAAAAGGAAGAATTGGTTTGGTTTATCAAAATCAAAAATATGTCTTTGAGTCTTTTGCTATTGCAGAGACTTGTAATAGAGTACCATTTCTAGGAGGAAAAACAATAATTTTTTGAGACTTTTTTGTGTTTCAGGATTTATCTTTATTCAGCTCAAACCTGTTTTCTTCTGTCTCTCTTTTCCTTCCTAATTCCCATGGCAAAAAATCCAGAGACTGAGAAGAGGGAGGTGGGACTGTGAAATACATGAAAGAAAAAGAGAAATGCTAACAATAGAGAATAAAAGAGTAAGATGCCATTTCCTTCCTCAATAACAGTACCTTGGCTACCTCTAGGACATTTCAATAACCCAAACACAAAATTTTTGTTGTTTTTTCCATATTGGCAAAACAAAAAACTGAACAAGGCAAATGTTTCACTGTTACTTATCTGTTTTCTCTCTTAAAATTCACCTAATATATTCACTGAAAATGACTGCAGTGTTCTACACATCACTTTGTTTTTCCAGTTCTGGCTGAAGCTGGCCATTCCTTTTCTTCCTGCAAACATCCAAGAAGCAAACCATCTTGAATTTGACGGATTACTTGCTCACAGCATTAGAGAAGGAATAATTGGAGTGTTATTTTGAGATTAAACTAAAGATGTTGATTGAGGCCTTGTAAAGATAGGTATGTTACAGATTGGCTGGTACTCCCAATTGATCTCTGAGACTACAAGATAAAGTTGTTCATAACATCTCTCCAGCCAGACTTTGGATGTCACCCTTCTGGTACAAACCCCTGACAAAAATAGGAGAGGTAGTTAAACAGATGAAGGTTGTCCAGAGATGCAGCTCAGTCTTGATCCTTGAGTGTTTTCCAGGCCCTGAATAATAATCAGGTTTGATCTCCTGTCAGACCCTGCCCTGAGCAGTGGATTATACTGGAGACCAGCTGAGGTCCCTCCACACCTGGGCTATCCACCCATCCAAGGAGCAGTTCCAGAAGTTGCTGCGTTTGGAGCTGCTCTAATCTCATTCAGCAGATCCCAGGGCAGCATGTGCCATTGCAGAGCCAGGAGGGACACAGGCTGGGGCAGTGCCAAAGGAGGCTGGGCAAAAAACAAGCACACATATTCCAGAAAATGAATAGGTAAAATAAGGAAGGAGAGGAGCTAACAGAGCAGGGAAGCACATTAGTAATCGCCTTGCCAACACATCCTCCAATTTGTCCTCTGAAAGACAAGGGGTCAGGAGATAACACTGCATTTTGACAAAAACTGGAAGTCAAAGGTCGGTACTTTCCAGACTTAAGCAATAAAATTAATTATTCCTCTTTTGTAAGCACATGTGAGAAATATTCAGCTTCCAAAAACACCTGGTCATGAAAGGAAAAGCTGAAAGGAAATGGAGAAAGATTTTGACACATTTTATGAATGAGAAAGAATTGCAGACATGGTGCTGCAGCAACGATACTACTATCCCTTCTCAATGACAAACCCAGATTCCTCACATATTTTCCATATTTGCATGCATAAAAATAAATATTTTTTTGCTGCATAGCATGTTTTTCTTTTGACCTTTAGTTGGAGCTATGAGCTGGGCTGGTGAAGTCCCAGCACAGCAGGAATCCCCAGGTCTCTCTAGTTGCTAGGCAGGGAAACCACAGGGAAACCTTTACCAGCAGCTGTCCAGGTGTCACCTGCCATGGTTTAGAACTCCATCAGTTGCCTACTTGCAGCACACAGTGGGCTGGAGCCCACTTTTGCATCACCAGAGTAAAGCCAACATAGCTGCTCAGAAGGAAGACTGAGTATAAAACATGAGCCATAGAAACAGTAAGAGTAGAATTTCCTTTACTGATATTAAAAGTCTTCATGCAGCTCATTTTATGTGTACATCTCAAAAGGGTTTAAGTGGGATGAAAGCAGTGCAGTGCAGAGCTGTCTCTTTTTGGCTTTATCAGATGAGTCATTAAGTCATTTTTATGAGAAAGGGGAAAACTGAGGCAGATAGCAGTAAACACAGCATGTTAATGGCTTAACTGGCTGACTACAAACAATTAGAAAGGAGTTTATAACTGCATATTGGCTATCTGCATCTGCATATCACTTGATCCATTTACTTATACAGAATGCCTTTGCCATCTTATGTTTGGGGGGGTTTGCCATTAAAAAAAGAAGCTCTTTAGGCAGGGACTGTGGTTTTCTTTGTAGTAAATACTATTAAAAAGCCCTCTTGCCATTAGTGACTACATCCTTGAATTTAATTTTCCTATATGGGCTTATATGATAAATAACCTATTTTTGAGACTGAATAGTTATTATATCTAATGGTTACATCGTTTAACTGTAATAACCAACACTAAGAATGTAAGTAATAAATAGACAGCTGTTTACTCAGTGCATTTTTTTATTGTAGCATTGTGAATTATTGATGACATTTTCATTGATATATTAACCTATTGGAAATTAGTCATGAAAGAAATCCTGCAATTATTTCATGGTCTGCAGTGTGAGGCGTAAAGTTGAACTATCCTTTGCAAATTCCAGTGGATTCTTTTTTCTTTTTCTGGTAAAGAGTGTTTAAATTTTCAGGCAGGAAACATCTACTGTAAAAGGAAAAATGTTCTGCATCAAAAAAGCAAAGTCCAAATGCTTCATGCAAAAATCAGTCCTTTGTCTTACAATGAAAATATTTTTTTTCACTTTTTGATAATTTTTTGCTTCTGTGTACATTTTCTGCGGAAAAATTAATTCTGACCAGTTATGATCATAGTGGTAAACACACAGATTTTTCTTAGGTACACTTCACTGGCCACATAAAGACATCCTCTACATCCTCAAGGAACAACTACTTTCTAAAGGGAAAGCTTACTTTTATTCCTTTTCACATTGTCTTTTTAGATAGAATTTTTATATTAGTCTAACATGCTACTGTTGCAAGGTGCTCCAATCAATAAATTAGTTTTTAAAAGTAGGCACAAAGCTACTACAACAAATTAACTTATTCACTGGGACAAGAGAGAACATACTGTTCAAAAATGTTTGTCTAACATCAGAAGGGAAATTCCAGCAAGGTGGAGTGAAAGCCACTTTCTTTTATCAAGTCCGGATAACCAGAAGCACCATAATGGAACTCCTGTCTTAGCTGATACTTCTGAGCAAACTACACTTGAGATAAAAGTTAAGAACAACACAAAGAAGAGAGAAACAATTTTAATGGAAACGCCCCTTTCCTTTCTGTCTCTTTCTAGTGTTGGTAAATACGTGAGTTACCTTGTAGGTTTAATAATTGTAACCCAATGAGTAAAGAAAAGCAAGGAAAGTACCCTTGTATTTGTCTAAGAAAGGAAATTCAATTTTCAGCACAGCTGAATAATCATGGCTGCCATGCTACAACAGTTTGTTGACTAAAATAAGCATATAAAAAAGTGACTCTGTTATCAATGATCATTGATCCATTCTACAAGCAAAAATCAGCTGCTAAGCCTAATAATCCCCTATGGCATTGTGCAGCGCAAAAATGAAAGCAACAACCACACTGCTGAGTCAATATTTACGACTCAGTGGGATTTAGTTCCGCCAGGAGCAGAAATGTGTGGTGTGGCAGTGGTTTGGAGCCTCTGCTGGGGTGCCCCAGCCCCCCCTGTGCTGCAGGGAAGAGGCCACCTGGCCCCCCAGGTGCCCCCCAGGTGCCCCGTAGGGAATGACAGGGTGCCCATTGTCTGGTGGAGAGTGTGTGTCTGGTGGAGGGTGGTTGTGAATGGTGGTAATGGGAAATAGCTTTGCTTTAGGGAACAGGATAGCTCATGTTTCTTCTGTTGTGTTTGCAAAGCAGAAATATTTCCCAGCTGATGTAATCAAATCCCAGCATTTGAATGAGTTCCCCTGGCAAATTGTTTAACTCTTTCCAAAGCTGTTATTAATTTGATACCCTGTGGTGTGACACGAGCATCACCTTCGAAGTTCCATAATAGTGTTTTACCTTTTATTTGAAACTGCACCTACTAATATGTTGTATGAATTTATGGAATAATCTAAGTGGAATCACCAGAACAACTGTGTGGAATGCTGTCACTCTCTGCATGAGCAACACAGCTTGTACAAGCAACTCAGGATTCCACCGATCTGCTTGTGCATGAAGACTGGCAGGACCTGGGAGAACTGGTGCATTTCTGCTAACAGAATGAAGGAACAGCAAGGTTTTGGGGTCATTTAGTGCTAGAAGAAAGCCCAAATTCTACCAAAAATATGTCTATAAACCATGCTCAACACCACACTATGAAACTGCAACTTCAAAACAATGACTGCTGGTTTTTTAAGATTTGAAAAGCCAAGGCCCGGTCTTTTGCAATATGAACATAGATATTGAGAAAGCAGGGATGAGATGTATGCAACAAAAGAAAAGAAGCTTTGAGGTAGCACCAGAAACAAATCCATGGTCCCTAATCCTTGTGAATCTGTACTTTTCCATGCAAACCTGAATTTTACCACCCCATTGATGACGAACTGGGATCTAGTCAGGGCTGGTATTTTTCCACTGACCTAAAGAGTGAAAGGGCAGGGCATGATCCAAAGAACAGGCAGGGGGTTGCAGACAGCTGCCTCTGTTGTTGCCACTGACTCCAGACTGGGGGTAACAGGAATTGTGACTTTTGGGGATTTGCCATCTCTTTCAAGCACATGTTTTAAGCAGAGGAGCACGAGCACTGTCTGGCTGTGTGCTCACTGCTACAATGGCATGTCCAAACCTCACTTGCATCTGATTTGTCTAGACTGCAGGTAAAAGCCTAAGTGCTAAAAACTCAATTGCCCCGTCTGCATTCTCTACATTGAAAAATTTCATTGAAATTCTGAGAAGTGTCCTTGATTCTACTTTCAAGGTAGAAATAGGAAATGCATGCAAATATTTTAAGCCCTTTGACATGCTGCCTGTGTCGCTGTCACCTGCAGAGAGGGTGAAGGAGATGTGCAGTGCTGTTTGCTCTGCCTATGAGAGTAGCAAAGGCTTTTGCTTGTCTGGTTTTAGTACTAATCCAGCATGACCAAGACACATATGTAGAGTTAACATCAGGCTCTTCTAGCAGCCACAATAGTTCAGGACTCTGGCCTGACTGCTGGCTCAATATTCCCAGAAAATCCAAGTTAAAATCAAGAGATACAGAATTATTTTATTTTTTTAGAGTTTGAGCCTTTTTGATAAGTTGTGTTGTCCTATTAAACACAGCCTGAGACACTAATTTTCTGCAGTTAGTAAAAGTGCCAACCTCAAGCATGAACAGATATCAAAACACCAAGGTTAAATAAAGCCACACCTGCAGAGAATACTTGTGGGTTTCTTTTTTAGGATGTTTACATATTGACATTAAATGCAATTCCTTTTCATCAGAGTCCATTCTCATTTCTGTTCTTCACTATGAACTATGAGTATCCACTGCTGCCTTGGAAAGCTTAGTCAGCTTAGTGATTTTCAGCTTATTTGGGAAATTGTCAACAAACAGTGAAATTTCAAAATATCTGTTTCTTGGTCAAAGACATAACTGCTGTCAAGACTGAACCTTAAAATTTTCCATAGCAAAAAATACTACAGTAAAAAAAAGGGTTTAGTAAACATGGAGATCATCACTCCATTTGCAAGCCGTCATGCTCTCTCCTTGACAAATAAGACACATGATTTTATGAGAAGGGAAAAAAAAAAAAAAAACAGGGAAAATTTTAAATCCCTTATCAAATAAAAACTTTTCAGGAAGTCTCTACTGGAATTCCTTAAGGAAAAACCTACTGAAACAATCACAGCATCACAGAATATGCTGAGTTGGGATTTCTTGAAACTTTTTTAAAAATTATATTTGATAATTCTAGCTCATGCTTAGTCAGTCTTTGGACCAGGGACAATGCACATAAAACCCATGCATAGAGACTATACATCAGCACCAGCAGGTTTGTGCTGGGGACCCATTCCTGTTTGACTGCACTACTTGCTAATTATAGACAGGTTGTTGTTCCACGGCAGTCTGAGAGCTCTGACAACTCAGCAGTGTCACCCAAAGCATAATAAGTAGGAATAACAGGAAGGTTTACTGCAAAACCTCACTCCTCATCCAAGCATAAACACTAAGAGAAACACTTTCCTGGAGAGCCTGTTCCAGTGCCCAAACACCCTCTGGGAGAAGAATCTTTTTCTAATATCCAGCCTAAACCTCCCTGACACAGCTTCAGGAATTCAGGTCCTGTCCCTGGTCACCACAGAGAAGAGATCAGTGCCTGCCCCTCCTCTTTCCTTCATGAGAAAGGTGTAACTGCAATGAGGTCTCCTGTCAGCCTCCTCTTCTCCAGGCTGAACAGACCAAGTGACCTCAGCTGCTCCTCATACAGATTTCCCTCATCTTTCTTGCTCTCCTTTGGATGTTCTCTCATACTTTAATATCTTTCTTATATTGCTGTGCCCAAAACTGCACAGAGGACTCAAGGTGAGGCCACACGAGTGCAGAGCAGAGCAGGACAACCACACAACAAATGAGTCCTTGAATGACCTTAAAAAGAATCTTGAATTTTGTTCCAAGTCAGATTATGAAGACTTTGAGTGTTATCTTGTTTCTGTAAAGCTGAAGGAGGTAACTGAGAGTCAGTCAAAATGTTTTGTTGATGATTTTGTGAAAAATATTTTCATTCACCTAAAACCTCTAGGCAGCAATAGTTTAGAAATCATTTAGATTTCAAAAGGGATTTTCAATAATTAGTTTCCTGATTCTAAAGAGAAAAGCTTGGAGACAGACACACAGGAGATGGAAAAAAACCTCTGTGAAGGAATTTAAGAGGTAATAGATTCAGAGGAGGAGGTACATAATTTTGCATAACACAGCCCATGTGCCCTCAGGGAAGGACTGGACACTCACTAAAGATCAAGGAAAGAGCAAATCACTCACAACTGAGCACCGAGCAAGACTTACAACATCTCAAAATGTTTTTCTTAACTATTGTTTGTGGCCATTTTCAGACTACTATAATTCCTTGGAACATACAAGAAGAGGGAAATAGCTAAAGGAGTGTGTTTCTGCCACTTGTTGCAACTCTTGGCATTATAATGTGGTGGTATGAGCCCCTATTTTATGTGAACCAGAGACAGAAGAGACGCGGTTGTGGAGGAAATGGGCAGGAGAGAAACTTTTGGGATCCTGAATATCCCCTGCGCTGTTTGTCTCTTTAAAACATCTCTCTGCAAACAGTTGCAATATTTTTATGGCTGTAGTTTGGACACAGTTTTAATCTCAATTTTTTTTTTTTTTCATAGAAGAATCATCTGTCTGTCCTAGATCACAGAGAGGGCAAAAAACTAGCACACATTTGTAGTTACTTGGCTGAATAGCACCCATCATTCTGGCAGCACTTTGCTCTTATCTGTTAATAAGTAAATGGAACATGTTCTGCAAGTCTAAAGGAAAGAGTTTATCACCAAAATTACCAAGTAGGTATCACATCTCTTTCTGGGGGACCTCTGCATGCACTACTCACAGAGGTCCATGTGACCTTCCTACTGCCAAGCTCAGCTGCATCTATTTAAAAAGTACAAATATATACATGCAAACTGTTTACTATTTAAAACATGCATATTCCTGTTTCTTTGGTGTCACAATTTTTTATTGTCCTAAAATTTCTTAGTATCATAGTAATGATTACTAGTTAAGAAGGAAAATTCTGAAACTGGGAAATGTTCTTTTCTGAAGATTTGTAAATATAGATATTTGAGTGCAGTAACTGTCGGGGCACACCAAGTTAAATGAGACCTTTCTTGTTTTCCTAGTTTAACATGACTGAGTTGTTGCCATTAATTGTTCTGTGTTAGTAATTTTTGTTTCATTGATTAGGTGACTCAGTGGTATCCAATCACATAATGACATCTTTAGAAATAGGCTAGAAGTCTGCAATACTAATTAATATGAAATATTATCCAATGAGAAGTAATGCAAGCTAGTACTTTGTTGAAATACAGTTGCATGCCCACAGGTATTGGATGGGGCATAAATGATGATTATTTTTACTATTAATGTACACAGCAGCTCATTAATTTCTTTAGAAACTGTTCTCATTTCTCTTTTTTTTGTGACATAGTGGCTTCCTCTGCATGTGAAACAAAGCTGAAGTGTCAGTGCTGGAGAACACTGTTATACAACTCTGGGAACCTAAACTCAAAATTAGGCTTTGGTGTTGGTGTAGAGCATAGTGAAGCAGCAGCCATGCCACTAATTGAAGATATATTGATTTGTTCAGCCTAATCTAATCATAGTCTTTATAATAAATCAGAATGTGTTTTGCAATTAGGAAATCCATACTAAATAACAATAGCACAGTTATCTTTGTAAGCT
Organism: Picathartes gymnocephalus; assembly: GCA_013390045.1. Taxonomy (NCBI): domain Eukaryota; kingdom Metazoa; phylum Chordata; class Aves; order Passeriformes; family Picathartidae; genus Picathartes; species Picathartes gymnocephalus. The sequence continues at coordinate 154,786 of WEKY01052825.1, read as the reverse complement.
TACTAACTGTGCTTTAATTCAGAGTTGCTGTTCATAGAGATGCATTTTATGGCTTTTCATTTAGACCTCGTTCAGGACTTTAGTGGCCTACATTACTCTGACAAGATTCACTTAGAAAATGTGCACCAAAAAACCTATCAACATGTTTGTTCCTTCAGGATTTTTCAAAATCCTATTTTTTATTTACACTTTCCTTCAATTTCACTCTGCTGCAAGCATTGCTTTTAAAAGTAGATACTAGAAATAAGCATCTATTTAGACATCTATCTTAAACTCAAATTCATGGTTACACATAAAGGCATGAAACTCTTTTTTTGCATGTGGCTAACAGTTAAAAAAAGCCCTGTCTTGTATACCTGTATACCTCTTGTATGCCTTGTATACCTCTTCTTACCTGTTCCCTTCTAACCCTCAGGAAGTAAAATCAGTGTCATTGCTGGGCTTGAACATGAAGCTGCATCTCCGTTAGTGATGTCTGATCAGTAAAACTGAAGATATTGAACCAGAAAACTATTTGCTCTCTACCAGTTGTACCATTTCCTTTACAAAATGCCAGTTTACATGGGATAATTGTAAATGCAGAAACATGATCCATGCGTGTTTTTCATGCAAAACATCTGTATGCACTAAACTGTGCATAACTCAGAGGCAAGAAGGTAATGACTTAATAAGAGCTGTTAACACAAATAAGGGGATTAAAAGCCAATTTCAGAGCAATTAATTAAATTGGGATTTCTGTTATGGAATAAAAAATTAATTGTAGCATTGTAAAAAGAATACCTGAAATTAACCTTAGGAGAAGCACCATAATCTAATTTGAATTTGTAATTCTCCTTAAAAACTATAGAAGAAATACTGCATGGTTCTAGTTAAGCTTTTAGTCACACAGGCTCAATATATCTGAAGGCAGAACTTGCCGTTAAGGGAGGGTAATTCCCATTTCCACTTTGTTACTCCTGCACTAGAGTAAAAATGGCCTGATCATGGGTGTAAAACCAATTTGCCAGAGCAAAGTGTAAATTAGGAACAGGATGAACGTTTCAGTAATGTTATTGTGTTGTGATTCTGAGATATTCTACATCAACAAGTAAAGACAAAGGTAAAACTGAAACAGCCTTTAAACACTTAGTAACATCACCATTTCATTCCACTGTGCTTTAGTTCTATAACTTAGATTTATCAAGAGCAGTCAGAGTCCCTTGGCAGAAGATAATATCACTATTATAACATATGGTAAGACTGAAATTGTGCTCATCCTTTATCTCTAAATATTTTGCTCTGGTCCTACCTCTAGCATTATGGTAATACTGGGGGTTTGTTGATTTAGTTACATACTCAGGAGTCTGCTCTCCCTTTGAATGATGCATATAACTTCCATTAATGGTACTGGCACTTGTGTGTGCATGTTGAGATGGGAATGCTCCCCTCCAGAAATTATATAGGAAAATCCCTAAGGCGATAATATTTTCCACAACTGCACCATTACCCTATCAGAGACTAAATAGTTAGTATGCACAGTAATTAAGCAAGTACAACAGGAAAATTCAAATTTCAGGAGTCTGGGGTTTATTGTTACAGATGTTCTTCAGAGCAAAGTCTGCTCAGCAGTTCCTTGGGTCATAAATGTTTAATTTTTAATCTATTTCTTATCAGTTTTGTGTAATGCAAGCTCCTTGTAAATCGAAAGAATTTTTACAAGTGGCTTTTTATGTCTTGGAAATTTAAAGTAATAGTGGTTGTTTAGCATTTTTCTGCTAAAAATGTCCTGCCCAATAGAAGAATATTGTTATGTTTAACTTGAAAAGTGAATTCATTTGCTTTTGACTAGTGCTGTGCATTTGACAGTGAACAATTAGTAGATGGATTTTTTTAAAGTAATCTAAGCACTTGATTCCATACAGTCAACAATGTGACCTTAAAAACCTGTCCCGTTTGGAAAAGACCCTCAGCTCCTGAGTCTCACTGCGAAAATAAATGCTTTGAAAATGTCCTCCTATAGAGCTCTGAGGGCGCACATCACCCTGAAGGTTCAGATCTGGTGAGCAGGCACATCAGATGTACACTTCCTATTTATGTTGCTGTTTACAGATGGTAGTCTGTTTGCACAGATTGAATATTCTCCTGTGAAAACCACAGAAGTTACTTTGCCAATGTATTGTTGGGCTCACTTTGGGTTACATCATTTATTTGCACTGAAGATATCTATTTAGTAGACTCAGGAACTCAAAACAATAGCTGTTTCAGGTGATATTTATCTTTTGTGACTCAAACAGCTGTCTTCTCTATTTGCATGATGATATAGTTTGTTAGTTAACATGAGCTGATAAAAGGTAAACTGCTTTTTGAAAGACTAAAATATAATAACATAATTATTGTGGGGGGAAACTCCTGGTGATTTAAACATATTTACATTTTATCTTCTGCCATCTGCTCTAAGCCAGAAATATGCTCATCCACATCGTGTTGTGTGCTCCAGTCACTCAACCCACCAGACGGGAAATTACTGTCTTCAGCCTCACAAAGTTAAATATTCCTGTGGCCAATGCCTGACCCAGCACAGCTCTCTTTACACTACATTAAAGAAATAATAAATAAATACATTTATACACTGAAAAAGTCTTAATTTTTAATATACGGAGAGAGATTATTATATTTTGTATAATGCAGTTGGCCTTTAGTCAACAGTGTAACACAAATTATAACCTACAATTAAGTAATTATTCTTTGTTGGTCTAGATGGAATTCTGGGGAGGAAGGACACAAGTATTTACTTATTCCTCCTATGTGCTGCAGAAAACAATCATGATGATAGAGTGCTAAGAAACCAGTTGAATATTTCAGAAATGCCTGGGTACCTAGCTAGGTCACTTTGTTTTCCACAGGATTTAGAGATATATTGCTAGCTCTGGATCCAAAATAGATGTTTTCCTGTGCATTTATGTACCCAAATACCTGCTCTGGTCAGTCCATTTATCCCAGTAGCTTTCAAAATGAATTTGGCACTTTTGAAATTCATGTCCTCTAAAGCTGCAGTTCCAGATCTAGAAACGCTATCTAGGACTTGACAGTGAAACCTGTTCTTTACGTTCATCCTTTTGTAATGAAGTTTGAAGACAGCTGGTCTGGGTCACAGCACGGCAGAAGTGAGACCAGGGCTGCTGGAAGGTGGGGTTTGCAGTGCACAACCCGGGGCTGGACACGGGAGAGGATGGGGGCATGGTAAACGTGGCGGGTACAGCAGGTCTTTGGGGTTAGCCCAAACTGAGTGTAACCCCCCCGGGTGTGCCCGCAGAACCCCTCTGGGTGTGCCCGCAGAACCCCCCTGGATGTGCTCGCAGAACGCCCCTGGATGAGCCTGCAGGCAGCGAGGTGAGGCCTCCCACATCAAGCACAGGTGCTCGGGCAGCTCCCGTGGGAAGGAGAGGGAAAGAGGACCAGGCAGGTCTGCCTGCTCTGCTCTTGTAACTTTGAATCTTGAATAAGATGAGGTGCTGGAGGCTTTGGCTTTTCCCTCCAGTCCGTGCTGTGACTTCCACATTTTGAAAAGGACAATGCAGTCAAGCAGAGTGAGCAGAAATACATCCTGCTCCTGTGTGAAATGGATTCCAGCTTCAGTGCCCCACCTATTGCTTTCAATCAACTATATTGTTGGAAACTGAGCTATAATAACATTTTAATGTTCTCCAGTTATTAAACAGAGGGGAATAATTCTCCTTGGTAATCCAAAGCATTCAAAAATGAGAACCACAGTATCAGATTGGCAGAAAAATTGAAATATTTATATGTAGTAAGTTTTGGAGGGTTTTTGTATTCTGGTTCTTACCCACCTTCTGATTTTTTCAAGTGTCCTTAACATTGGAAACTCCTGGGAAGGGAAGGGAAGGGAAGGGAAGGGAAGGGAAGGGAAGGGAAGGGAAGTTTCTAGGTCAATAAGCAAAAAGCTTAACTTCCATCAGATTTTGTGGCAAAGGCACAAGAGATAGCAGAAGCCTCACCCGTAGTTCCCTTGGAAAATGGTAAGTTCTCCACATATTTGCATCAGCTTGTGCAGCTGGGGTCAGGGTCAGTGCTCACAAACCCAGCTGATTTGCTGCAAATGTACCTTTATCTTGTTGATGTACCTGATGTTAGAAGTTTTTAAATAATAGCAATGTTTTGTTTCATTTTTTTTCCCTTTTGTGGAAAATATTTTGATTTTTTTTCCAAAATGCTCCAAACTAACAAAGGTAGGTAAACCTGCAAATATTTAGCTGTTAGAATTGTGAAAAAAACCCTGAATTTTCTTGCCTCTAGAGAAAGTACTTTGCTACTTTTTGGTCATAAAGGACCAACAAAAAACAAAGTCATTCAGACAGATTACAAGGCAGCATCCATTGCTACACAGCATACAGAAAGCATAAAGCGACCTCTCAGCACACCTTTCTAGATCAGACTTTTACTGTCTCTAAATTGAAAATTTAAGCATTTTTGGTTGTGGTTATGGAATATTTCCAATGAAATTTCAGACAATTTTTCCCTAGAAGATTGCAAACTCCTCCCCACACACACATATACACGTGCACAGATAGAGTGGCTAATTCTACTTGTTTTATGCGCTTTTCCCTCTGCCACTCAGAAGGGATCTGCTTCCTTCCATTCCACTTCTACCCCCACATTTTTATGTAAATATTTTTCTAAATTCTCCTTTACACCCATTCCCCTTGTTTTCTGCATCACATTTAAGGTCTGCAACAAATTTAATCTCCTCATGCTATCAATATCCCCCATAGTTTAATTCCTGCCTATACTTTAGTGCAGCAACCAAACCAACCTCCATCCAGCTGTGGCTACAGTTACCAGATGTGCAGTCTGTGCATTCAGCTCAGATTTGCCATTTCTTGGTTGATGGCAGAATCTGTCCTAAAATACATTTGAAACATATTTAAATCACTAAATTCTCTAGTATCAAATTTCTTAATTAACTGAAAAGGTTTTTCCCCCATTTTTATTTTCCCAGACAAAGGCTCAAAGACAGATAATAGATCTCCTAGTAACACCTGAATGTCTTTTGTGCAATTGAATGTACACAGCTGGACTCAGAGCAATTCTTTGACTGATGGTAGTGGAAATATTGACTTTGGTAGTGAAAGATGAAAATACAATATACAATAACACAATACATCCTCTACTTTTAGAAGTGATTTTCAAGGCTAGATATTTAGTAACTGCTCTAAGAGATGTTTGTAGATCTATTTTTTTTTGTTCTGTGTCCTTTGGGAAACGACCTTGCTTCTAAGAATGAAGAAGGCAGCACATGTGCTCCTTTAGACATGCTGAAATAAAAGGAATAGCCTCACACATAATGGTTTTTCTTCAGGGATATTTCTGTAGAGCACTACAGCTCATACCTGTAAATCACACATTTATTACTTATGTGGCTCACATCCTGCACCCACTGAAAACAAACACAAGTTTTCACTTCAGCAGAAGTTTTATCTGATGAGCTTAGGGCCAGGTTGTAAATGGTAACCATGTATGAAAATGAACACTGTGTGAGCAAGATATCTTGAACCTGCAAATCCCTCTTGCCTGGAAAATTTCTCAATGACTTCTGTAGGCATTCAATTCCACATCTACAAAAATGCCAGAGAGAAAAATACTATTGTGTGAATAGAGCCTGCTTTTCTTTCACAAAAATGTTCATTTTTTAATGACAGTTTTCACAATTAAACAGTATTTGCTATGCAACTAAGCAATTCTTATCCTGGAAGATCTTCTCTAAGGCTTAATAAAGATAACACCTTGTTCTGTATGAGGCTCTGATATCACTTCATATTACATATTACCCTTTTAGGTTGGGGTTCCAGATTCATATATAACTTTTCAGACATATTTTCTTACCAGCATTGTGTATTTCTTCCTTCAAAATATATTTAAATTTTTTTGTACCTATCTTTACCAGGCTACTGTATGACCATAATATTTGAAGAATATGATTATTAAAAGTACTGGAATAGAAGTAGGAAATGGACTGATAAAACAGCATGTTAACCCAAGACTAATGAAAAAGACCTAGGCCTGAATAATGTATGACTTACAGCTAAGCAGTTTGAAGGTCTAAAATGTATCTTGGACCTAATTTCTTCAACAGTTTTCTGCAAGATACAGTTCTGCTATCTTATAGAACAATAACAAATTTTGTACACATCAGTAGTCCAAAAATTTCCGTAGTTGTTTGCAAAAATGGGGAAAAAAATCATCACACACATTCTTTCTTATAGGAGCTACATTTTATCACTTCCTATAAGGAAATTAGAGAGAAGTAGGTGGGGAATCAGTTAAGGGGTAAGGAATTCAACCGAGGCCCTTCATCCCTTGAGGCAAGGGGAGTCTGGATAGCAGCCCGCTTGTCCCGTGTGCCTCCTGCCCCAAGGAGGGGCAGAACCCTCTTTCCCCAGTCACTGCCTTTGTCTGGGTCCTGGTTCTGTGGACAGAGAGAACAAACTCTGTTGGGGCATGGTACCTCCATCTCAGCTGGCCCAAAGCGTTGGCTCGAACTGCACTCTTTGGAAAGGGACACTGGTGCCTCCCAAGGCAACTCCTGCCTCAAGGTGGGATGAATTGCTGAAATGGAATGAAATACCTGAAATTCTGACAGGCTGTATTCAAACCTAGCTTAGCATTCAGCGTGTTAAAATGTGCTCATTGGGAGACTGTGGCAGCTGTCTGACATGAGTAGCTCATGACTTCAGTCACCTGTGACTGCACAGCTGTGTTTTCTAATGGGATAAGGTTTAGAAACAGGATGACTGAGGATGAAATCATTGCATCTCCCATCCTCTTCAGAATTAGTTCAAAAGAGAAGCAAATAGTTTAGGGAAAGTAAGAGATCAGGAAATAGAGCATGAAGGCACAAGTTGCTTGACATCATAAAATCATGACTCTTCACTCAGGATGTGACTCACCCAAGCTAACCTTAGGTATCAATACTTCACCAGTCTATTTGGGATCTCTCTTACTGTAGTTGGGGAGTGGAAAGACTTTTAGGGCACGAGTCATCTGTAAATATGGACATCTCTCTACAGCTCTGCTCTCAACAACTACCTGAAAGGAGGTTGTGTGAGGTGGGGGTCAGTCTCCTCTCCCAAGAAACTAACAATAGGGGAAAGGCCCTCGAGTTGTGCCAGGGGACATTCAGGTCGGATAATAGGAAAAATTTCTTTGTGAGAGAGCAGTTGAGCAGTGGAACTGGCTCTCAAGGACATTGATGGGAGGCACCATCCCTGGAAGTGTTCAAAAAACCAGCAAAGGTAGCACTTTGCTGTATGATTAAGTGGGCATAGTGGTATTCTGTCAAATGCTGGAGTTCATGATCTTAAAAGTATTTTCCAGCCTTAATGATCCTATGATGCAATGATCTGACTAATTATAATGACATAAATATACCAGTTTTTTTCTCAGTCACAAAGAAGGAAGGTCATGTGACTAGCTCAGACATGGATGTTTCCTCTGTGGAAGTCTAAGTCTGGTTAGATAAATCCCTTCCACAACATAAGAAATATCTGCACCTCCGAGAATCAGAATATGAAACTTTTCTTGTGTGAAAAGGATATTTGCATTGACTTGAATGTAATGGCTTTATTTCATATAAACAAATTAATGCATCATTTAAGCAGATCACATATATTTGGCAAAAGCACGAAAAATATTTATTTTTTTCATATAAAAATCTGTATTCTCTAGTCTAAGGATATTCTCATTAAGAAAAATCAGAAAACATTCGTTCTGTGCTTGATCTCTGTTATTTCAGGGGCATATTCTGACAATTTTCAGATGTCAGTGGGGTTTCAGACACTTTCAGAATTAAGTGCCAAATTCATTCTCACACCAATCGGGTTCTGTACCTCGACTTCTTCAGCTGATTTTAGAAGGTTTGCAGTTAGACTTCCAATGGGCAGCAAGTCAGAGCTGCTGAACACGGTGGTGATTAAAAGGAGTGGGAGCAGTTCTCAGGGCATTGAACAATACATCCAGAACATTATGTGCCTAATAGGAATATGCTACAGCTATTTTCAAAAAGCAGATATCTTCACATCTCTTTCACTTTCCTTTCATTTTTACTTCCTTAAATATATTAGCTATTAGGTCTTTCTGACTGCTGTGAGTCTATGCCTTCTGCTCACTGCACAGAACTACCTAACCAATGCAGAAATTAATTTCAAGTACATTTTTATCTTCACCTCAGCCTTTTTCACCATTCAAAATTGTTTGTGCTTAAACCACAACAATAATAAACAAGTTCAAGCAGCAAAAGTGTACCTTCAAAATACAGTTTTATTACCAAAAAAATGTTTCCTTTACATAGGTACATATTCTGCTCGTTTTGATTTTTATTTTTTTTTTACTTTAAATTATAGTTAAATACTGTGTACTAATAAACAGGGGGGTGATCGTGCTTTAACTTCATATGTCTCCTTAGTCATAACTAGTATTATTGAATTTCAGGAAAACAGATTTGTCATAGAAGTAAAATAAGAGCAGAAAAAAGAGAGAGAGGGGGAGAAAATCCGGTAATTCAAATTACTTCTTGGAATCGATTCTGCAGTGATAATGTGTAATGGGTAGTAAACCATAACTACTGCACACACATGGTCATAAACTTACATTATGCAATCTATTTCTTCAGAAAACTATGTGTGTGAATGTATGCAGTTACTACATAATTTTATATAAGCTGTAACAGTATCATATTTACAGCAATTTTTATAATCTACGGTTGTTAACTCCAGCCTCTTGGTAAAAAAAAAATAGCTATAAGCCTACAGCAAATGTTGACCTATGTTCAATTCGTTTTACCCAATTCAGCTGGCTAAATAGGTTATATGAGTTCACACTATAGTTAGTGGAGAGAGGCAGAGGGAGGTGTTTCAAGAAAATTATTCATATCACCAGAAGAGACACAGGAAAAATAGATGGGGTGAACAGCTTTCCTCTTGTGATTTTGCTGCTTGTGGATTAACTTATAGGTAGCTGAATTTAGCTGTGACAATTAACACTAAAAACAGAGGCACTCCAACAATGAGACAATAGATGTAAAAATGAAAAATAAATATTTTCTATATAAAAGGTTATCTGTTCCTTTTAGGTAATCTTGTGTTTCACAGGATTTTTGATGTTGCAGTTTCTGATGCTTTGGCCACTATCACCATAGTAACTAACTAGAAAACTATTATACCAAGAGTTCAAAAGTCAAGATGGAAATTTTTCCTTATCATAGTTTACAAATATTTCCATCCTTTTAGAGCACACCTGAGAGGTTTTCATCAATTTCCACGTTGCCTACAAGTAAGAGAGCTAAAACATACTTTACAAGCACAAATTAACTCAGATTACTAGCTTCCAGAATATGTTCCTTTAATACAGAAGTCTTCAAATACTGTACAGTTGATGTACAGTACAATATTTATGCTCATATTTCTGTTTTTGCAAGGAGATGTAATGATAGGACAAAGGGTAATAGCTTTTAACTAAAAGAGGAGATATTTATTTGAGTTATGATGAAGAAATTCTTTACTGTGAGTCGTGGAACACTGGAAGAAGTTTCCCAAAGAAGTGTGGATGACCCATCTCTGGATGTTTTCAAAGCCAAATTGATGGGCCTTTGAGAAACTTGGTCTAGTGAAAAGTGTCCCTGCCCATGGCAGGGAGTGGAAACTGGAGGACTTTAGTGTTCCATGCAACTCAAACCATTCTGAGATTCTCCAGCTTTCTTGGAATAGATGTAATTTCAATGACTTAAAATGACCCCCACACTTAGTAATAATTTTACTTTTTTTTTTTCCTCTAAATAAGTATTCCTGATCTGGCTGCTTTTTCTCCAAGTGTATTATTCTTTTCTTAATTTATTCATTTTGGTCATTATTTTTTTAATTTTTAGTGATTTTGGGTGCCCCAGCATTTCAAGTTTATTTAGAGATTTCTTCAAAGTTTCTGATTTTCAGGAAGGGCTGAATAAATAAAAGGGTGTATTCTGTAAGTTTTTAAGGCTTGCTTGCTATGATAAATGTATAGATGGGATGAATCAAGGTGTTTTTTGGCATGTCTGTTTAGGGATCTGTTTCTTTTCCTCTCAGAGCCCATGAAAGTGTAAATCTTCAGACACCAGGGTCTGAAGTGGTCTTCAACACACCACCACTCATAAGCCTTCAGACTGAGGTTCTGTATGTGTGGCTCCCATTTTCTACGTGCATTAATAAGTTATCTATCCGAACCTGCCACATATTTACCTATTTTTTGCATTCAGATTTTACAGGCTGAAATCAGATCAAATCTGAATTTGATCTGATTTCAAGGCTGAAATCCATCAAAATACATCTACATTTAAATTATCCTTATGATGTTCAGAAGCCTAGACATAAACATGACATCATTGCTCCTGTTTGAAAAGAAGTCCAGCTCATGCACTTGCAGCAAATGTACTTGGAAAAGAATTGAGTACATGTACTGGTCACCCTGACCTTTCAGGATCCTGTTCTAGTGCATTGACACAGGATGTGGAGTTTGCTCCTAGCTCTCACAGTGATCACATTAATCCTGGGCCACCGTCCTGATAAACATCCATGGCACAGCCGTGACCAGAGTGACTTTAAATAAAGATTCCTGTGCCTCTTTCTACAGTAACCAGCTGGGTCTTGCAGCATCCACAGCAGTAAAGAAACCCTGAGGGCTCCACAGTGTTTTCTTTTTACTTATTCAATTACATGGGCATGGATAAATACAGAATGAGTTTTACAGCAGACTGCAGCTTTTACAGTGTCCAAAGGACATCTTATTATATCTTTAAAACTAGAAAATTCTCCAGTAGCTGTTTGAAGGATACCCCAAGGACTCCAACACTTGAGATGAGCTACCAACGCAGGGGAAAGATAAGAATTTTTATTTGGCTTCAGGTTCTTCTATTCCATTTGTTAAAATAAAAAAATAAAGTTGATTAATCAATACAAGTTAACCTTTCTACTCTAACTATACTAAGGTTAAATATGATGGACAGTTACTTTTGTACATACATTCTTATTTTATTATCACATTAACTTGTCATCAACTATACTGTTATTTACTGGAGACTAATTAATCATTCATTGTCTTCTCATTAAAGCTTTAGTTTGCTGCTATCTTTTTCCTTCCATTTGGAAACATGAATGTCATAGTTCAAATTCTTCTTGTGTAGATTATCCTTACCGTGCTCTAACAGAGAATTCAATAAACAAGTTAAAGATTAATAAATTATGTTAGGATTTTCAAAACACCTAAAGAAGGTTCGTGTTGCATTCCTAAGAACACCATGAAGGGTTGTTTGTCTAACTGTCCTACTCTCTGCTGAAAGCTTGAATTCTTATTTTCTACATAGGAAGTCTGCATAGGATGATGTTCTGCAGGACTGCTGTTTGACCAGAGTTAACTTGTGACCATCTGCATCAGCATATCAAGATGTAAAATAGGAAACTTCAGTCAAATGACGAATCAAAAGTTTGCCACAGCAATCCATACTTGACTGTGGCAAGCATAGAGAGGAAGCCACAGCAGGAAGGCACTTTGTCTCCTTTTTACTGGCATACACATATTAACCATAGGAGTGTTCAAAGGAGTGTGAGAGTTGCATAAAAGTCAGCAGTCTAAAAAAGCACAAATATTAATTTCACTTAGATCCAGAGGATACACAGCACTCTATCAGGGCTTCAGTTCAAGCAGTCCTCACTGGGTTTGCTGACCATGCATAAAGACAGGTCTCCAGGTTTAACATACTTCACTATATGTACTAGCCTAAATTTAAACCAGCAATAAGGCTTGACAGTGTGGAGAGCTGGGCTCTTTTTTCTGGACATATGTTTTCAGTTATGGTTGAACTTTTCTCCTCCTCACACTAAAGTCCTAAAACATCTTGCTATGGCAGTAAATTTTTCTATCAGTGCTTATTAAAGGAGTGTGTGGACATTCCATATGATGTGAGCACTTCTCTTATTAAAGTTGTCATTTGTTGACAAATGGGATGCAATTATGGTATATGTAAGAACATTACAAGTTCTTCGTGCTGACAAGCCTAATTGCATAATTTCCTATATGTATTACTAAGCAAATCAGAGGGAACAGCAATGGTGGATTTGGATCAGCAAATAAGAAAATTGAAGAGACCTCATATAACTGATAATGGTAGAATGTGCATAATGAATAACTATTATGTAATGAAATATATTTGTCTGGGTTTTGTGGTACAAAGCAAACTTCATAATGAGATGCAGATGGCTCATGGCCATTTCACAACATACAATAACAACCCACATTTTGGGGAGGAGCCTTGCAGGATTCTGGGTTGGCATCCAACAAGCCCGATACAGATATCTTTTACTTGTCTGATGAAAGGGAGCTGCAATAGTTTTTATATAATGCTCCACTTATTTACTTGAGGGTTTTGCACTTCAGCAAGTTATTAAGAACAGTCTCTCATAAACAAAAAACAAATCAAAAGAAAAGAAATGTTTCATGTCGAGATATAAAACCACCACACAGAGTACATTCCATGGCCTATGAAGATACTGCCCTTAGACAAACCTCAGAGGTCTTTATTCCCTAGGTATATCCCAGAGACATCGCCAAACTCAGAAGTCACACACTAAACATGGGGCCATTCATGTGTCACCACACCAACTGAGAGTCAGGTTCTTTTCTTGGTTACACCACGATGAATCCAAAGCTATTCCAATGGTCTCAAGGAGTTCATGTGGATGTCAGTGAAGGAAGACAATGGCTCTGGAGCCTTGCACTGGGTAAAACATGGAGTCACCACTTTCCAGACTTACAGAAGACAGTACATCCTCTTGTTGTGCAAGCATAATTTGCTGTAGTCATTATGGGAGACTGGTCCCAAAAATCCTTAGTTTAGTTTCCAAAAGTTGATTCCTAATTTATAAAAATGTCTATGTGCATGTGTTTGTGTATTTTTAATTAGTGCAATGTACTCTAATGTCTTCTTGTTGGTAATCCAATATGGTATCTAAAAATTGATCTAACAGTTCCTGTGCCATCCAATTGTATTTGAAATCAATGTTGCAAAGATTTTCTGGACAACTGCAAGAGCTATGAGCTAAATAAAGTTCTGAAAATTCTTCACCTGAGCCAGCTTCCACAGAAGACAGTGAGAACTTCCATAGCAACTTTCCCAGAAATTATATTGAATTATATGTTCCCAAAAACTGATGGGGACATCTGCATGAGGTTTTGTTTGGGTTTTGAAAGGATCTGTGAGACTGAGTGTGCTGTTTTGGGAAAGCCTGAGTAAACAGGTGGGTTTTCCGTGTAGTCTTTGGTGTGGCAAGTGGTCTTCCTTGTTTCTTCTTCATAGCAGGAAACTGATGTAAGTGTTGCTTGATCCAGCTAAGTGAAAATACTGTTTTATTTTCATAATGCCAAAAATAACTATTTTACCTGAGTGAGTTTCTTAAGCAGTTTCGGGATCAAATTTCAGATAGCCTATTAACTGTTTGCATATTTTAAAGGTATGTTGAAAATATATTTTTCACTAAAATTTGACTAATCATTGCCTATAAGAAATTTTAAACATTAGTTTTTTTATTCAGTATGAACTGTAGATTTTGTAAGTATTGGGTATCCATTAAGCCACCATCATGTCAACAGTATATGGCTATATGAAGAGTAATATTAAAACTAGAAATATTACCAAAAAAATACATACCGGAAACAGCTCAGATATTTTTTGCTCTATTTGCACAATGCAAAAATAGCCTAAATACATTTTTAATGCAATCAGCTGAATTCCGTAAATCCAAATTGTGTGCTAACTGCTCATGCTGATTAGTGTGAAATATTAATTTGCACTAATCAGCTCCAGGCAAGGGAAGCATAATAAACTTAACACATACATTTCACGCTTTACAGTGCTGGTACTTGCCTGTAAACACTATCAGTGCTGTTAGTTATGTCACAGGGGCTGTGTACTCAAGGTGCACTTGGAAAAATTTCTTTAGCCGATGCTTCAGCTGGATTAGTGTTGGGAAAATCCTGGTCTCTGAGAACTGATGGTCTGCACCAGCTAAATGTTGTCAGAAGCATTTGTATCTGCAGTGAGCCGGAGCATCTGATTCCTGCCCCGGCTGGTTCATGACTAAGTCATTTCCATTCACATTCCCTCTGCTCTCAGCGTATCAGGGTGTGATTAGACTCACAAGCCAGTGGCTTCCTGCTTCCTTTCTATCTGAAACGTGTGCATATAGCAACAAAATAAAACTGTGTCACTAGGCCTAAAGAAATACACCAGCTATTAGACAAATACACAGGGGAATAGCAACGTCAGGTTTCATATTTTATGTCTGAGTGTTGCTTTTTGCAGCCCATCTTACTCTTCTGCAGAATGGTGCTTGTAATTCCTGAATTCATGGGTTAGCATTACTTGCAATCAGCATCTGATTTAGCAAGGACACCCTCCCCAGATGCTATTTTATGCCATAAACTCATCATGTGATGTGATAAACAGGGCCTTTTGTCTATAATACACGACTAAATATGTAGTACCTTAGAAGCGGGGTCACAGTGAAAGTGAGAGTCTGACAGAAGGCTGGAGGGGAAAAAAATTCTATTTATGAGTACTTAAGACAATCATGTGCATGAGTGAGAAGGGATAATCTGTGCAGACAAATCTGTTGCTCAATGCTGCCTGGGTTGTCCATGCTCCATCTTTCCTACTCTCTATGTACTGCTCACAAGGGTCTGGGTGAGTTTGCAGCCCTGCCAAAGATAAAGGGTAGATGTGAATGAAAACACATATGGTGAAGGTTGCCATTTGCTTGAACAGCAAAATTGCAAAGGCCTGTAATCCTACTGGATTTCCACTAACCTCTGCCCTCCTATATTTGCCTCTTCCTTTTAAATATAAATTACTCCAGGACACAACTACACGGGTGCTGTACTTCAAGCTGGATTTTCAGATTGCCTGTGTGAAATGTGGGTCACCCAGCTGTTAATGCGGAAGAGAGCATTCCTCATGTTAAGTGGAAGCATGGGGAAATTTGAAATACTTGTGCTGTGTTTACATGTGATTAAAATGACCTAATAAAACAACATAATTATCTCATGTTTTCTGCTCCCCAGGGCAGGCAGAGCTAGGCATACTGCTGAGCACAAAGCACATTGCTCAGCACAAAAGCTCATTGACCCCAGTGAAACCAATAACCACCATTTACACATAACCAGATATACATTTGGTGTGATATGCTCTCAACAATACACGTTTGATTACAGCCATTTATGTTTTCTAGAGGCAAATGTAATTTGCCTTTTAATAAGAAGGGGCATTTGGAACTTGAGGCGGGTTGACAGTATTAGTTCTAGCAGTAAATGATCAGATACATCAATGGACATATTAAAAATAGTCATTACTCATGGGTTCTGTTTAGCTTTTGAACAATATATTGATGGCTGGAACAAATTTCATTTATCCTCCCCCCTTCGACATCCTTGCAACCTAAAGATTTATTTTCTTTATATGTCAAATAAAATTAAAGGTATCATTGGTTATTATATGGGTACAGATGTTCAGTTTGGAACAGTTTTAAAAATATTTTAATAGTCTGCAAACAGGCTACAACATTGTCTTAAAAATCTTTGGTGCAATCATTTATCTGTGTATTTCACTCCTCTGTATTGGACTACTACAGGTAATCGAAAAGTGAAGCACTTACTAGACTTTGTTTTACTAGGTATGTTTAGCCTGAATGAACACAACTCCATTCTTTCATTTTTCCCAACTATGCCAACTTTCATAAATTAAGTGTCACAAAGTCAGATGGATGGATCATTTTTAAGAATACTAGATCTTGCTACTTTTATTTTTTTCACCCAAGTAAATCCCACTTAAATCCCTGACAGCTGGGGATGTAGGTAGAGGAAAGAGGAAAGAAAAAAGGATGACTCAGATCCTGGCCCTTAAAGCATTTTCACCTCTTCACTAGGGAGCATTCCCTTTTTGAAGAAATGTAATATTTCAGTCCTGACCACTCATAATTCCTTATATCTTCCTAATATCTCACATACCTCTGTCAGAATTCAACTTGTGTGATTATATCCAGAGAAACTTCAATTCTTTTTGTAGTTTCAACTTATCACTTCTATATATAGCTATATTCTTCCTTTTTAATTCTGACTTTTTCATTAACTAAATATTCTCTCTCTTCACAACTATTCTAGCACATTTTATCTTTCTCCTTCTCTTTTATTCTTAATAGGAAGTAGCAAGAGTTCATCTGAACAGAATTTCAAGGCTTCTGTAATGTTCGATGTATTTTTATTTACTGAGTTAACATTAGGTGAGTTAGAAAACATTCAGCTACTTCGAATTTTAACCTCTTTCCCTTGTTTGCTGTGGGAATAAAGAAACTAATTTTTTCAGTTTGGCATTTTAAATCACTGTGTATAACAGTATAGGTTATTTGTCTTTATTAATCTATTTGCACACTTTATAGCCAAGGGAAAATATAAACAATATATAATAAAAATTTCACTGAAATATGCAATTGAATCTTCTTCCTTAAATTTATTACTATTCATAGGACTGTCTTCATTGTTTTAGATTCTGTACAAACACTTAGGAAGAGACAGCAATTACTCCAAAGCACTTGTAATCACACTTACGTGCAGTTAATTAATTAAATTAAATCAAGAAGAAATAATTGTAAAATAATTTAGATTAATCCACCAAGGCTTTGCATCATTTTAACTTCATGTGTTCAAAAAAGTAATGTGGTGGCAGTGATGTAGATTGTGTTTAAAAATAGGACATCATTATACAAGATATGGCTCCTGGAAAACTACATTTGTACATTGCATACAGTAAAGGAAGAGCAAATAATAGGTCACTATGCAGGAATGGGTGTCTAAGGCCTCAATCATTTAAACATCTTGCCTGAATAAGGCAAGTGAAGTTCAAAGCAGAGAACAATGGAAAGAACCCCAAAACAGGAAATATCTGTTACAGACATTAGAAATGCAGTAGATGATCCAGGTGCAGTCACATACTGACCAGGAAGGAATATTAGGCTTTGTTGCAGAGAATAACAAATCCCCAAAGCATTCAGCTTGATATGCAGCTGCAGAGCACAAGACAAACAAAAATTATTCCAGCAATAAAAAATACAATAGAAATCAAAGGATATAGTTCTGCTTCTAAAAATAACACTGCTCATTAGACTTCACCTAACAGGCAATATGCAGGCTACTTTACTATGGTTTAGAGGCGATGTGCATATAAACTACACCAGTGCCTGAAGGCATGCAGTGTTTGGCAGGAGGAATACAAATTTTGGTGTTTATTAGCACCAGAATTAGAGAATAAAAGGCCGAGAATGCATTGAGCCAATAAAATCATTTCTCAGATATCTCCTTTTTGTGGAAAGACAGTTATAGAATACAGAACAGAGAGCAGGAACAGAATAGATTCATGTAACAAAGACAAGGGAGGTAGTTTCATTTAAAAGAAGGCTTCTGAGACTACTGGAGAAATTGGCTTTACAGGCTGAAAAATGAACACACAAAGCCCTTTACATGAAAGTAGGATTTAGGTCTTGCT
Organism: Picathartes gymnocephalus; assembly: GCA_013390045.1. NCBI lineage: Eukaryota > Metazoa > Chordata > Aves > Passeriformes > Picathartidae > Picathartes > Picathartes gymnocephalus. The sequence continues at coordinate 137,175 of WEKY01052825.1, read as the reverse complement.
CAATGTTTTTCCGAGTTCATAGCAGTCCTCTTTCAACAAAGGAAATCAATGCATTGGGTTTTCACATATGGGAAAAAACCCACTTGGGGGAGTGGGTATCCAGAGTAAGGATACAATGAGGTGGTGAGAGGGGGATGAAAGGAGACTCTCCATGACATCTCTACTGTGAGGGGTCCAGCAGCTGCAGGAAAGGGGCAGCTCTGTGGGACAGGAAGCAGCAGGGCCGCAAGCCCTGCACAGCCCAGCCTCCAAGGAAGCTCACTGCCCTGCCTAGTTTCTTCCTCTTGAATGCCCAAACATTAGTGATGGGCTTGATGCCACAATAGTGCCCATTGTGAGCTTAAAAAAAAGAAAGAAAAAAACTGCAAAAAATAAACAGTAAGATCTTGCCCAGTAGCTGAAAAATTTGCAGGACATGCATAAACCTTTGCTAAGGATGCAGAAACAGAAGGCAGGTCTTTCTTCTGATGCAGTGAGAGAAGTCTAAGAGTAGGCAAACCCTTTCCTCTAGAGGCTAGTGAGATGAAACAAACTCTCACAAAGTAATCACGAGTCTGTTTCCAATAGATAGAGAAAATAACACAGAGGAAATTTTACCAGAGTCAAAACATCGCGTAAAGAAAGAAGAAATACTACTGATCTAAGAAGGAGAAGGGTAAAGGGAGGAGGGTCATGACTTTCCAGATGTACAAGAAAATTCAGCTACAATCCAGCTTCTCTGAAAGGGAAATGAAAGCCCTTTCTGTTCTACTGGCCTGATCTTCTTGTGAGATGAGTTGAGTCAATTAGACACAATGCAAGAGAAATGCCAGAGTATTGTTGCCGTATTAGAAGGTAACATTCCCTCTGTGACTGGTCTCTACAAACCAAAATTCATCAAAGGACTGAGTGAATTTGAAGTTTGACAGAGCTGGAATGAAAATCTCATCCAAGGCTTCAAAAAGAATAATCTAAATATAGGTTCTTAAATATATGTAACCTGTTTTCCAAAAATGTGAAGTTCTGTCAGCTCCTGTATGAAAATCAGGCCAAGTCTACTTCATAGTTTCAATCGGTATTGAGATTTTGGATTAATCCCCTAAAATCAGCAGAAATAGTTCTAATACAAGGATTGGTGCTTGTGAACTTGTGAGTGACTGAAAAGCCTTGGCTCTTTCTTGGCCACACTGGCAGTCATGCTGAGTCTGGTCTTGTATTATTTGGAAAACAGGAAATGAAAAGGAAATTTCAGAAAGCGGATTTCCGCAAGGAAAGGAGATTCTGAAGGGTGTGGGAGGCAGATTCTTCAAGGGCCATTTGAGCTAATGCCAAATTTAAGAAAATGGAGATATTGCTTACAGCTAAGAATGAAAATTAAAATATAATTGATATGCACTCCATTAATTAAATGATAAAAGTTGAAATAAATCAAGCCTATTACAAACAAATTAGTATTAAGTAATTACTGCTTATAACCCCAATGCCACTTCAAATAAAAAAGGTAGCTCATGTTTCAGCTTTAGATTATCTACATACACAGAATTAATTTTTAAATGATACACCAGATTGTCTTTACTGCATCATTAAAATCCACTGGCTTTGTTGTGCACAAACACTGCATCTCTAGCTTTGACTAGAGGTTGCTATTTTTACACTCCATTAGGTGCATCTTATTTCTCTAAAATGTAATTTGTGGTTGTCTTTGTTTATAAAATACAGTACAGTGAATGAAGCATCTTTTTAAAATAGCCAAATTTGATATTTCAACCTAGTTCTGCAGTGAGGTTTCTATGCATGGAATATGTTTGGGGATCCCATTTCAACCTGCCTTCCCTCTTCACTCAAGACATAGCTAGGAAGAAGTTTATGTTACACAAAAGTAGCATAGCATTCTTTTAAATGTTTTATCAGATTTCTAATGATATTCACAGGGCTTTGCTTTAGAATTCATCATTCTAGCAACTCATCAGGGCTTGCAGCCAGGACTGAGTGTTTCTACATGCTTAGTAAATACAGTTATTTGTAACCCAGAAATACATGTGTATATATATTGTTTCTGCTAGAGAAAAACAGACACAATAGCATTTAATAGTGTCCATAATTTTAGATCTGTAAGTCCAGTGAAGTCAATGGATCCCCCCAAGTCCTTAAAATAAAATTTAAAAAAAAAAAAAGTTGGAATTATTTCAAACTCCTTAAGAAACCAAATCTTAATACTTAAAGAGACCTCATAATTTCTATATTCAGAAAAAAAATTACTATAGGAGAAAATTATCCAGGCAGAATATGTTCTTAAATACTTAAATGCAGGTCTATTTTTTATAATTGTTGACTGAGTGCTGGAAAGATGCATCTATTGCTAAAAATAGACGTGAATTAAAATATGTAGGAATAAATTTGACTTCCAATGACAGATGCATTTCCATAAACACGGCTCTATTGAGGGAATACACCTAAAACAAGGAAACTTATTTATGATTCCTTCAGCTTCATTTGCATACTACTGTATCAGCTCTGTTTGCTCCTGTTACTCAAAACTACTTGGCATTTTAGTCTGATTTGGAGGTCTGTAGTGGAAAAAGCAAAACTCAAATTCAAGCACCTGGGAATTTTCCTTTCAGAGATATTTATGTACCTTGCTCTCTTGAAATGCATGGAATTCAGCAATTAAAAATGTACAGAATTATGGCTTCACCACTGTGAGCATTACTTCTCCAAACTGCTGAACATCTACTACTTAAATTCATGAGAGCAAACATGCAGAATGCTGAGCTGGGTTTCAAATATTTCCAAGGCTGGAGATTCCAAAACCTTCTTGGAAAACTGGATCTAGAAGTCTTTGACACTCCCCACCACTTGCAGTAAACGTTTTTTCTTAATTTATCATGAAATTTCTTGTATTTCAGCTGATGCCCCTTGCCTTTTCTCCTGCCACTGAGCACCACGGGGAAAATTCTGGCTCCATCTTATTTTTTCTGGCCCAGCAGGTTCTGTTCTCCAAGCTGGGCAGCCCCAGCTCTCTCAGCTTTTCCTTAAGACACTCCAGTTCCTTAAACATCTTTGTGTCCCTGTGCTGGACTCCCTTCTGTATGTCCATGTCTCTCTTGCACTGAGGAGCCCAGCAGCAGGTCAAGCACTCCAGAGTTATTAATTCCAGTGCTGAGCACAGGAGAAGGACCACGTCCTTCATCCTGCTGGCAGTCCTCTTCCTGATGCAGCCCAGCAGGCTGTTGGCTGCTCTGCTGCAAGGGAATATTGCTGGATCACGTTCAGCTCTTGTCCACCAGGAGCTGAGGGTGTTCCTTTCAAAGCTGCTTTCCAGACAATTGGCTCCCAGGTGTGTAAGGTTTTTCCTCTCCTAGGTAGGCCTCTAGCAGTTACTTTTGCAGATCTTCATGAGGTTCCTGTTGTCCCATTTCTCCATCTGTTCCAGGTCTGTCTGAATGGCAGCACAGTTATCTGGTATATTAGCACTTCTAGTTGGATAATTTCAGCTGGGTAGTTTTGCTGAAGGTCTGCTCTCTCCCAGCACTATATCATAGCCCTGCACCTGCATGGAGACCTCTCATTCCCGTTGTTTGTTGTTTTTTACTGTACATGGATTTCCCAGAAAAAAAGAGTGAGCATTTCCCCTCATAATGCTCTGATCCTGGCACATTCTTTATTTGTGTGTATATGATTACAGCCTTCTATCCTTTTCTTTTGATTTTGTAGTATCTCCTTCCAAATCGGCCAGTCTACCACTTCCCCACCTGATTGTGTGTTATCATCTCCTTCCCCCCACCATTCCTAGTTTTAGGCTCTCCTCAGTGGGTTGGCCAGCCTGTTGACAACAACATTTTTGCCTCACTTGGTCAGGTCTATCCTACCTCTTCCTAGCAGCTCTCAGTCATCAAAAAGGACTGTGGCATTGTAAAGCAAATTCCTGTCTCCAACACCAGATGTTCAACCAGTTGTTGGTTCTCAGGCTCCACAAATGACAGATGTGCATGAACAATCTCACAGTAATTATGCTGTCTGATTGCAGTGCTGTCACCGGGCATAGGCTGATCCCTGCTCCAAAGAAGACCAGGGTGCTGGGAGTCCCAGTACATCATTTGGGGCAGAATTCACTCTGGCTGTAATAGAGAGGCAGTCTTTGCAAGCAGAGACCTTCCTTGAAGGTTTTAATGAGCCTACTATTAGCACCAAAATGGTGCTCCTGAGAATTTTACTTGTTTAACATGGTACATATAGAATGGTTTGGTAGCTTCATGAATATGTGATGAACAGATAATTTTTTTTAAGTCTTGATTCCTAAAGACAAACTTCATAAATAGGTCAAAACCCAATATGACTGTAAATGTACTAATTTTTAAAGAAATCCTCATCTCAAGCCCAACTTTTAAAACTTGTTTAAACTTTGGTAATGATTATGATTTTTTTTAATTATTAATATTAATATTATTTCTAATCTGAATATAATTGAAATGGCAAAACAGCTGTGCAACTTCAAAATGGTTTCAGTCATTATCTTTTTATCAAAGTCATTGCAAGCAGGTTCTCTTTCTATTTGTGGCTAATCTTCATTGATTGGGGATGAACAAGCAGCAGTAAATTCCCAGATGACTAGAAATTGCAATTACTTGATGCCTAGTAATATGCATTTCAAATGTTTTTGGCATTCTTTCAATATTCATTGATTACCATTATCAGCTCAACAAATTAAAATGCGTCCACAGGTATGAGAGAATATAGGAAAATACTGGTTGAAATCCTGGTCATAGAGAAACCATTGGATTTGCCACTGACTTTTGGAAAGACAGTCAATGCTCAGGTGTTGAGTCTCTAGCAGTGGTCAGTAGTTGGATACTTTCCTTTTCTTTAGGCAGGAAAAGGTCTACCTTAATTTATTATTGTTTCAGTAGTGTGATCATATTGCTTCTGATTTCGCAGCCTTTCCAATAACCTTATAGTAAACATCCATAAATACTCCTCACATTGGCCTGCAGTATTCCTAAATACTCTTAGACATCACTTCTAGAAAAGGCTTAAATATAAAATGTCTATATCATGTATCCAATTAGCAGATGAAGCAGTCTTCCCTAAAGCAAAGAATGCAGCAAAGAACATAAAGAATTAAATCTTTGACTGACTTTGTTCTTGCCAATCTTGGAAAAGTGAGCTGACCTTTCTAACACAGCTGCCTGACAAAATGTTCCCATCCCATGGACATTTGGGCAGTGAGAAAAAGATGCCCTTCACACAAAACAGTGAAATCAGTGCCTTTCAATGTTGTGCTGCAAACCCCAAACATTTATAAATTGATCACAATACTCTGATGTGAAGAGTATTAAGCTGGGATAAACACAAGTTCAAGACAATTTTAATCACTTAAGCAAACCTCCAGCAATGGAAGCTAAAATCAAGTGAGAATTTTTAAAAACTTAGGCTTGGATTCATCTTTTCTAAACGCAGAGGCCTCCACTGGGACATCTAATCAACTGAACTGCTCACTCCAGGATGCCTTTACAGCCAAGAGAGACTGAGTCAGTGGAACCCAAGGCTGACTCATCACAATTCAAAATCCCTGTAAATATCCACTCTGCTCTACTCTTTTCAGCAGAAACTGAGGATGGCTTGCTTAATTAAGTATGTTTATGTCATAGATGCCTCAAGTTAGAGTTCCCTGGTTTATTGGTGAATAAAGTCTGAGCTTCTTGTCTGAATTGGTCAGGTTAGCAAACAATGATAGATCATCAGCTGCTCTGACAAAAGCCTTAATCCTTTGGTAAACAAGCTGGAACACACTGGGATGTGTCTTTTGCAACCAAAAGATAAATTTCTTCTAGAGAAATCTACAGTGATGGAATAATTTTTTTTTAAATAGAAAATTCTCTGTCATTTCTGTGTCATAAGAATTTAAACCAGATATCTGATTTCTTAATTCCCATTAGAATCAGTAAATTCAGGTAGCAAAAATAAGAACAGAATAGCTTTGCATATATAGTCTTACATAAAAGGTAAAAGCATCTGTTTCAGTTGCACCTGAATTTCAACCCAGAAAAATGTCATATTACTCTTTGAACATAAGCCTGGAATCCACACTGGTATTTTTGGCTAGTTGCTGTATTATGCTGCTGGCTGGCTGAGTTTACATAAGAACATATTGATTTCTCTTCTCCCTCCTCCTGCATCTCTCCCCCTCCAATACAAACAGCATGGAAGAATCAGCACTTAACAAAAAAGAAAGAGGCCATAGGAGTGGGCCAGCTCCTGGCTCATACACAGGGAAAAATCTTTTTGCTTTCTGACAGGACATTCTGGAAACATCTACTTTTCATTTCAGGCTTCTTTTTGTGACAAAAACAAGCTCATTCTGAACCTGTTAAATCATTTGAATTTGAGGCCACTGACAAGTTACATTTTTCTAGTGCCCCATGTTGTCAGTCTTGCTCATCTCAGGAGAGAGTTAAGAGTAAACATTTAGTTTAACCTGGTGTCTCGTGTGGATACCAGTCAAACTTAAAAAACAAAAAATAAGAAAAAAAAGGTAGATTTGTGCAAGTGTGGGAACATTTTTTTCCAGGAAATTTGAGTGTATGGTTGGATTCACATAACTGGGCCATTTTATTAACCCACATCATCGTTGCTATTGCAATATATGTCTCACTGTGGCAGTATTTAAAGTTTATAGTCAGGCTCATTTTGCAAGGCCCTGTGAATGAGCTGTGCTTCACTTAAATTATGTCATCTGGAAATTAGAATCTAATTTAGTGTTTAAGACAATCATTTAGATTCCCTTTAATGAATGAAGTGCCATCAAATTGTCCATTACAAGAGATTGACACCCCTGGGCAAAAAAATAAAATCAGCTATCTTCCATACAGGGGCTACCTCCCACCTGCTGACAGAAAAGGTGCAAAGATGGAGAAGCTAAATTAAATATGGTTGGTACTTTCTTGTTCAAGTGGAGAGCAAGGACGGTGCTTTTCTAAAGAAATGTCTGACAGCTTCTCCATGGACAGGTCTGCAATCAGATTCGTTATTAGGACACAATATGAGAACACTGGCCAGTGAATTTATCTACCACTTATCCTAAAAGAAAATATAAAATACAATGTTTTCTTGTTTCTCTCTAAACAAAAGTGAAAATCTGACACCTTTGTGCTACAAACACACACACACCAAGTATTGTGGTAAATCTTTGCTGCAAGGTGATAAAAAAACTTAGAAAGATCACGCAAGGGTAAGGTCAACTTCTATTCCTCTTGGCTGATTTTTTGACTACCTTGGGTTTGAGTTTGCATATTTATTTGGTCTTTTTGGTTTTAATTTGCAAGAAGTCTTAAGTTAGATTGCTTACAATTCATGAAGGTAGACACAAAAAAAATCTTACATGTGTCTATTCTCTTAACATAAAGATGCTCATTTCTGAAGATATCAGAAGTAGAGTTATGTCTGGATAATCTTGACACTTCATAATGAACAAAGTACGCCTTCATTTTATTTATCTCTGAGCTGACACTCAGGTCAAACTGAGGATTATGCTTCCAACTTTCCAAAACAATCCCTCTCATAGCCAAATTTGGAGATGTTTCCCAAGGATATTCCCACTGAACGCAACAGAACTATGCAGGAAGTGCTGAAAACTATGAATAGAGGTGTAGGAGACTGACTTATGGTCTGAGGGAAAGAAGGAAAAGTCTACCCTGATTTCCCAAGCAGGGTGATGAGCTCATGGCTGCTCTTCTGGTTCTGAGGTCCTGGCAGTACCCCACATGCAGCACAGCATAGAGAGAAGTGCAGGAGGCAGAAGACAATAGGTCTTATCCAGAAATAAAAACAGAAGGAAAGATTGCAATCCCCATAGATGCAATAACACAAAAAATTAAATATATATGCACCACTGGTCTTTACTTGAGCTCAAAAGAGGAATTCCATGGAGAGTGACAGCTGTCCAGGGTTACTGTGTGGGTACAGTTAAAATCAAACACATGACAACTTTCCTGGTTTCAAGAAAGGGGTAAATTGTAACTACCTGGAGCTTCCCTCTGCTTCCTTGCTGCCTCTGTTTTGCTTGCCTTAGAGCTTGGCAGCATATAATCTTGTAATTTCACCTGTAGTTCCTGAGCTGTTGGTGCAGAGCATCCTGTATGACATTCCCTGGCAATATCCCCAGAATTCAGCTTTATTATTCATTCTGGCTTGCCACAAGGCTTCTGTTTCTGAAGCTTCCTGCTTCAGTGTCTACCAGACAAAGAAATAAATTGGAGACAGAAAGGAGCTAAGATAAGAATGGTGGTTTTCTGCTAAGAATAAATCACCATGATTCCTATGAAAACTTTGGTACCATGAAAGTTCCAATATTGATATTGCACAGATATAATTTAAGATCTTTTTTTTTTCATAAGGAAAAGAACCTAAAGGGCAATAGGAGGTCCCATGTATATCGAAGATGCTGGTATTTAGCTGAGTTTTACCATGTGGCTTATTATAATAGCACTTATAGTATTTCTACATCACAAAACATCATGCCATGAAGAGATACCCCAGTGATCTATAAAACAGCCCTACTGAGAAACTAATTAGTCAAGGCAGAGCTCTGTGTTAATTCTACTCTGCTGCTCCTGGTATTACACTAGCTCACTCAGAAAGATGAATAAAAGGCAAACTGAGATGAAATAACTAGCCTGGGGATACAGAGGGTGGGATCCATCTCACCTGACTTTAGAAATCAACAATGTAGACATTTAAACTCAAGCTAGCCCCTGGGGCTCGATGTATAGTCACTGGAGACAAATATGCCCTTTTAGGGTGCCAATCATCTGCCCTATTTCAGACATCTAATTTAGGAGAGGATGAATTGCCCCCTGGATTCTATTGACTAGTTCTTCGCTGACTATCTACTGAGCCAGAAGCCAGATGCAGATGTCTTCAGCACAGGCATCTGCATTTAGTCAATATATTTCCACCTGCAAAATCTATGAGAAAGTTGGGAATAGCATATTTCCTTTATTCCCAGGCCTGTACATTATTCTGTAGATCATACCATCACTTTGGTAACTCTCCTAGTAGAAGAGAGACTTGAAATTATTCTGTGTGATACTTAGAGATTGTTCAATTATCGTATAAATTAAAGTTTATATAATGGACTAGTCAAGTAACTGAACACTTGGCTGATATAAAAAACCCAACATATTAAAAATAGGAAACAATTTTAGTATAATTAACATCCATTCTAAGGTTTCAGCTGCATTCTCACTGATCAACAGGACAATGGATTAATACTTTAAAATTTTGATTCAGCATAAAAAACAGAGTTGCAGTTATGCCATTGCAGTGTCAGGACAGGGCTTTTCAAAAAGGAGTTCTGGAGCAAGAACACACAGCATCGTGCATATTGTCCAGCCACGAACAGTGTGACAAGAATCACATTCCTGTGTACAGTAGGAAATTCATTTCCTGTGTGTGTGAATAAGTGCTAAAAACTCAGCAAGTGTGGGCGGTGTTATGTGAATAAGAACCACGGGATGAATGAAAATGTGTCTGTGGTGTCCCAGCTTCAGTTTGCTGCAGGTACAAGGTACCGAAGAAAAGACAAAGGAAGAATGCTGTAGACAGTATAATGTTTCATTACAAAATACTCTGAGGAGAGGTTTGGCTGCAGATTCAGGCAAGTAAATCGGTTGCCTACCAGCCCGGTGTGCCAGCTGTGTCTCCATGGCCCCCAGGGTCTGCTGAGACCTGCTCAGAGCACACAGAGCACTCTGCAGTGCTGGGCTCCTCAGACAGAGGTGCCTCCTGGGGAGGGTGAAGGAGCAGCTCCCCGGGCCCTGTTGGCAAGGCTGGGGGCTCAGATGCCTAACTCAGATGTAAACTCTCACAGCATAAACCTGTCTCAGCACAAAGCTCAACTCAGCACTCAACAGCATGCAAGGCACTTACAGCCTCTCCCTACCTCTGCCACGGTGTTCATTTTGGATTAAAGTCGGCTGTTAACATTTTTATTCCCAGCTTTCTGGGTATGATTTGTAGAAATTCAGAAGAATGAAGCACATGGATAGATGACTAGAATGCAGCTCGTCTATTTAATACTATTGCCCCTGAGAAATTATAGGCTAGATGTCTAAAGTTGGTCATCAAAAATTAGTGTAGGATTTTGACAGCTTTGTCTATAATTTATCTTTTCTTCAGTTCTCCATCTGTAAAATGATGGTAATAATATGCTTAATTGCTAGGGCTGCTGTGAATATAAATTCACGATGTTTGTGAAGAACTGACAAATTACAGAAAGAGAACCATAAAACCACATGAGGAACTTAATAACAGTGTATTCAGCTGAGACTTTAGATTGTGATTAATGGAGCCTGGAACCATACATTGAAGAAAGGAGATAAAAAGAAGTATTTAATAATTATCCATAGAGAGAAATAAAAATAATAGATGACCGTGCAATTAAAGTCTGGGGCAAAACACAAATGCACAGGGAGCTATATGAAGGTGACAGATGAAATTTCTAATGTTTACAGGACAATATCCGGAAAATGAAGACATAAAAAATCTCTAAGTGTAGGTGAAAGGCTGGACACTTCTTGCTGCCTACAAGATTTTGCCCATGCAACAGTTTCAGGTATCAGTAGGCCTTTGTTAGGTTCCAGATTTATGTAAGGAATCACCTTTCTTTTCACTTTTCCTTGTTGTGTTCCTTTTTGTGTTTCTTTTTGTGTTCCTTTTCGTGCTACTTTCAGAGTTACTTTATCCCAGAGTAGTCTCTGCTTGGATTTAATGCAAGCCCCCTCAAACTACAGCACTGGCAGAACTGGAGAGGAGATGTGGAGTGAGCAGAACCATCACTGGGTGAGAAGGAGCATCCTGAAGGGAGGGGACAAAAGGAGAAGGGAGAACAGGAGCCACATAAGCCATCAGGGAAAAAAAAGGCCATTTAAAAGGCCCTGCAACCAGATGACTCTCCAATCAAGGTCCATCTTTTTAAAAAGCCCCTGAGAAAGACAGGTGGTTCATGCGGAAAGTAGTCTGCATTTTAATCTTTTTTTCTTCTTTCCCAAACTTGGCATGAAAGTGCTATCCTCAGCGATAAAAGCTCCCCTGAGACTTCACCTCGCTTTCCAGCCCTTGAGTGCTGACTTCCCCCGGTGTGAAGGAAGGTTGAAGTGCCAGCTGTTAGAAGAAATAATTATTACAGCACTTCCTGCAAGCACTTCAGATTCCAAAGAGGAGAAGCAAAAGCTACCTGATTCCATACATTTTTTTTTTTTAATTTGCATTTGCATTTTTATTTTTTTTCCCTTACTCCCTTAACAACCGTCGTCTGTAGTCAGTGAATAAGCTTTTACCCTGAGGATTCAACATGTTGCTAAGGGCTGTCATTACAGTGAGCACATTTCTCCAAGTCATATTCACAGAGTCATTTCAAAAGCAGCATAGGCTAACCCTTTCCCATTACACACATGGACATTGTCTCACAATTAAACCCAGTCCACACCTTCTAAACATTTAGAATGATGTGGGTGACTAGGAAATGTTAAGAAATGTGTCTGCACTCAAGATTACAGAATACAAAGGCAATAGCCAGAATGCGCTTTGCCATTGTTCACCGCCCGCTTGCCGCTCACAGCTAATTGCATAGAAAAGAACCATCATTTACTGCTCTGGCTGTGCACGATTCACTCCTACACATCAGCCACTTCCTTGTCAATGGTCTGTCACTGGCACTGTGGCAGCTACCTCTGTGTGGGCATCCACACATTCCGTTATCCTGCCTCTCACTCTGCACTTGCGGGTCCACACAGACCGGCACTGATCATCCCTGAAATAACAGCTATGTGCACCGGTTTTATAATGGGCTGAAACCAACAGAATTAACAAACCTGCTTCAGTTGCTCTCTATCATCCTTCCAAGACCTGATTAAAGCCTGTTTGAATGATGCTGTGTTTTCTCCCGTCATTATTTCATTTCATTTTGTAAAATGTTGGCACTCTGAGTAAAAATATAATTAAACTATGGCACAGAAGCTGATGGCTTTGATCCCACCTAGCTTAGTAAAAAAGACAAACCAGGCACATTTAATCCACTATTTGTTCAGTTACAATGTGCTAGTTTTAAACTATGCACATTCCAGTGACTGAATGAATATATGAGGAATGCCAAAAATTAATGTATGAGTTACAATTATTACCATACAAAGGCTATTAAGGTGTACACCAAAAATCTCTAAACAATGAGGTCACGTCACCATAAAACATAATGTATGGCTAAATCATAATGCAAAAAGAATTTTGAAAAACTGTATTCTCATGTGCACTGCCTGTGGCCTGCGGTTCAGTAGGGCATATTCATATGCATTTGTAGAAAAAGAGATTTCCCCTCTCCAGATTTCCCCTGCCACACACTTTTGAATCTCTTTTCCTTCTTTAGTGCATCTCCCCCTGCTTCTGCTGCCCTCTGCCTTTGCCTCGGCTTCTCTGCATGTTGCCTGAGGATTACTGGAGAATATTGATTTACCTGAGGATTTATTTGCATAGGCATGAAGCTAATCTGATATGTAAGTTTTACCCAAGGAAGTATGGTATTCATTTTGTGCATAGGCAGAGATACACACAGCGCCAAGTGTGGTAATGCCAATATTCAGCAGTTTTTATCCTCAAAATGCCCTTCAAATGTTAACCAATTAATCCTCAGAACACCTCTTTGACTTATCCATGCTTATCCCAATTTCTTGGGGAGAGACAGGGAGACTGAGAGATTAAATGACTGCGAGAGCTTCCACTAGGGCCAGGAGAGGAGGGAAGAGCAAAACCCTGGTCAGCTTTAATGGAACGTCAATCAGGTACAAAGTGATTTGTCTAACAACACCAAAATGTCAGGATTAGAGTGAAATTACCTATATCTGCAAATTCCTGGGACTGCTTCTGATCTTTTGGTCCGCCCTGAATTGGTCAGGCAGCTGAGATAGATGATCATGGTAGGTCACTTCCAGCTGAAAATATGCTATTCTATGCTATTCTATGCTTTTTATTCTGTCTCTCGGTCGGTTTGTGCCCGGGTCAGACACGGGCAGCCCCAGAGCTGCAGCAGAGTAACAGCAGCACGGGGGCCGGAGGGATTTGGCTGCTGGCAGCCGTGCTTACATTTGCACTGCACCCTTCCTGCAGCATTTCTTTGCATCTCTTTCCCAGCAGAGCACAGCAGGACAAAAAATGATGGCAGGTGACAAGGTGGCTTTTTGTTTGTGACAGGGCAGGGAGCCACATGACCTGTCTCCATGGACAGCTGTGGCGTGACACACTTTACACTGCAGGGAGAGGTCAAAGTGCTGCAGCCCCCCTGGCCTCCCTACAAACAGCCCCCAGCCCCTGATGCTCTCTCAGTCTGACAGCTGAACAAAATGAATGCTATTTCTGATTTATAGCTGCAACCTGCAATGAATTATACTTATGTGGTTTATTAATATGAAGCACGTTAGCAAGGGTGTATTGTCTGTCTGCCACAGATGGAAAAACTAACTCTATCGATGACGGTAATCCATTCATTGTTTTATGAATCCAGCATCCTCCAGAGAGCACCACAAAACCCCTCTCAGTGTCTCTGAACACTACATTTTACATTTAGATTTTCTGGCTTAAAGAAAAGATGTGTAAAATCACAAGCAGGCACAGCATTCCCCACTGACTAGTGCATTTATGAAGTCTTTTGTGGTGTTATTACGGAAAGCATATGAAATACAATGTACATGAAACTAGGAATAGGGAAATAAATACGTCTGCATTTTTTAAAGGAACAAGAGGCTGATATTTCTTCACTGTAAGAGAGGTGAAGCACTGGATCAGGTTGCCCAGAGAAGATGTGGATGCCCCATCTCTGGAAGTGTTCAAGACCAGTTTGGATGGGGCTTTGATCAGTCTGGTCTCGTAGAAGGTGTCCTTAAAAAAGGTGGGAAAGTTGGAACTAAATTGTCTTTAACGACCCTTCCAACCCAAACCATTCTACAATTCTGATATTCAGTTTTATATCCCACACTTCAGATTGGAAATGTATTCTGTTTCCTGCAAAACATGAACCTGAAAAACACAATGAAGTGTCTCCTTGAGAGGTCTGGTGTAAGACACCAGTGGCTTTTTGAGGCTTTTCGAGTCACCCAGGGGACCCTGTATAACCAGACACACAGCACTGGGAAATCATAGGGGTTTGGACCAAGCCTTTGGCAGTAGGAATAAATGGATATGGAAGTGTGTCCAGAGGGATTTTGAATTGTCTGGGGAGCTACTAGAATGGTTGTAAAAGGTGGACCCAAATGGCAGGCCAGCTGGACTGTGTCATTCCTGACCTGACGTTGTCCTCACACCCTCAGGCTGTACAAATGTTAGAACCAAGTCCTCTGGGTCTCTCTGAAAACAAGTGTGACAGGATGGACTGAAGTTTCCCACTTTACACTGCTGGACTCATCTTTCTGCAGTATTTCTTACGTATAAACCTCTGCAATATCCCAGTATATCCCTGGATGTCACAAGAGCCTCAACAAACATGCACCAATGGATTTGTAGCATTTCTTTCTTCCAATGGAGAGTTTTTTACACTTAAACCCTACAAAACTGCATAAGGCTGAACTTTCAAAGCATGTATTTCATAAGATATTCACCACAATCCTCATGGGATTGAAAAGTGCCATAGTTTTAAGAAAATTTCTCCCAAAACAAACCAAACCTCACCATGGAGGTTGTTCTTGGAGTGTTGCACCTCACACCTGGCTATAGCATTGTGACACCAGGATGTCATGGGATACAGCTGCAGCTGGACTGTGACTAAGCCCTTCTTTGCCCTTTCCCACCCCCTGGCTGAAGTTTTGTGGGGCAGGAGGGACCTGATAAGACACATGCCCCAACCATAACAGTCCATGGGCACACAGCACCCGCATCTTATATAAGAGAGCCAGTCCAAATCCTCCAAAACCACTACAGGGATGACTTCTGCACCAGACACCACAGCATGGTCGCTGACTAGTAGATGCCCATCCTGAATCCTGTAAGTCCCTTTTTGCTCAACTGTATAACCCTATTTGCTTATCTCAGATACGATAGGACTTAATTTTCTATGTATGGATAAAAAATTCTTAATAATAGGTAAAAATTCAAAGCATTATTTTTAATATAAATTATGCATCAAGCCCTGTTTTCATACCTGTATTCAGTCGAACCTGTTACTGAAGTCAGAGCATTATTTTGTGTAACATGTACTGCCAGCTCCAAGTCCCTTAAAAATCTCACTAATTCCAGCAGAAATTTTGCTAGAAAGAAGACAATAGGGTTTAGCCTGTTGCAGGTGATTCAATCTTATGCAAAACATGTTTGTATTTCCTGAGGCAAAATACTCATCACTTATATTAGTTAATAGGAAAACAATCAGCTAATTTGCCAGGTTTTGCTGTGTGCTGGAAAAAAAATGCATGTCTATTCAGAAATGACTAATATTGTCTCTTCCTGTGCATGAGAACAGTGCCTCTCTCTTGAATAGTGGCATGGTCCTAGGTTTTGAGATTTTTACAGTCCTTTTCATTGCTTTTTTAAAAATTTATTTATCCTTTCAGCTCTCTCCTTCAAGGTAGTTTACAAATGAGTATAAATCTCAGTCACATGACCAAGATATTGCAGCTGAATAATTCAATATGCATTATCTGAGACGTGGTGGCTGTCCTTGTGCTAACTCAGCCTATAGCAAATGCAAGGCTATATAACTACTATTTATCTTGAATTTCCTTCATTGTAAGTGAAGCCAAGCTGAATTTGCTGTGGACTACAACTATGAGCACAGGCAACTGCTATGGCTCACCTGATTCAGAGGAACTCATACAACTTAAGTAGATTGTCTGCCTGTCTGAGCCTTCCAGAAAGCATGCCATGATTTGCATTCAGTCACCCAGAAAATCTGTGGCAGGACAGGGAATCCCTCTTTATGCTGAATTCAGTGCATAACTTTCCCATTCTGGCCATGTCATACCATGTGAAAAGTAGCTGATGGTCCTAAGAGAACACCCACTCTAAGCAAAATATATTTTTTAAAAGGAAGGAAACTATATGAATGCCTTTGGTTTGATAGCCTAACAGGGTGCTGCAAACAGTGAGGAGAACAACCTTACCTCTTCATGCAATTCCCCTGAACAGTATTTTCCTTTTTTTATTTACTTACAGTTGACTGAACTAATATCTCTTATCGTAGCCTGCAAAGAAAAGCTGTAAAAAAAAAATTAAACTGGAAAAGCTAAATTATTTATACAATTTCATGTGCTGGATGTTTTGGTACAGTTGAGCCTTGCTTCTTCCTAATAGCATAAGACTATTAGGAATTGTAATACTCCTCAGGGGATGTAAGATTTATCAACCCTTGCAGAACGGGATGGAAGCCAAGGCAGGAGATTAAGGGATACTAGTTAAATTAATCAACCTTCTCTCCGTATATTGGCCAGGAGAATGCAGTAAGTTGTTATTCATACATTTTACACAGTAGGAGCACAATTTGACCACAACCATATGTTAAATTTAGTATTAAACGTTGGATCTTTCCAAAAACAACTCCATAAAAATGTCAATACTTCTTTTTTTTTTTAGATGCATGGCTCTATTCATTTTTAAAGGCATTTACACTCAAACACAAAATGAAAAAGTGCTTTCCTATACCAGTTCTGAAAACAACCTTCCATTTTAATGCTGGTTCAGGACCCTATCGTGCTTGTTTATGAGTCAAAGTCTAAAGCTAAGATTAACAGAGAAGACAGAAGAGTTGCAAATACTCCTTTTTTTTGACCTCTCTTTTAGCTACAAAAGGGTCAAGAAGATATTTTCCTTGTCATTCTGAAAACCTTGGAATGCTATCTTTTGCTTTATGCACGATGGTGAAATTCAAGTTCCTTGAAATGAATGCACATTGCTATTTCTGTCTCTGCACAAAACGAAATGCTTCATTACATGAGCAATTTTTGGAGCATGTTACACCTATGGAATGGTATTTTTTTAAAACCCAGAAACTGGCTAAAAGGACTACAACATCAAAATTTTGCAGCTCATCAAATTAGACCATCTTTAACCCTGAGCAGGTGGAACTGTTGAAAGAGCAGCTTTTAGCTATGTGTAGCAGTCCCCCCAGAGAAGCAGGCAAAGAGATCCCGTGCTCTGTGTTGCAGTCAGGGTTGGCCAAGTCCCTCAGTACCTGCTGGCAAGCAAGTGTGTCTGGCTGGCCTGGGGTCTGCAATGTCTGCTGGAGCACCTTCACCCAGCATTGCAGTGCCGCTGGTTTCAGGTGAGCTTGTGCAGCCCTGAAGTGCCGGTGCTCGCCCCGTTCCTGAACACCAGCGTGACCGCCTGCGCTGGGGCCATCAGGACTGAGTCTGTGGCTGCTCCGTTGGGTGTCGTGGCTCAGTTCCCAGCTTCGAGACAACTAGGCATGTGAACACCAAAAAAGTGTCCTGTGGTAGAAAGCTGTGTATAAATACTGTGGATCACGGCAGAAAAACAGGATTTCAAAAATTCTTCATAAGGATAAGCAACAAAGCAAAAACAAACAAACAAAAAAATCAAAGCATTCGGTGGTTCATATATTTAATTCGTACAGGTTGATGAAAGGAGGGAAAGTTAAGCATTGTTTCAGAAATATGTGGTTTTTCTGTGCACTCTAGCACTGGTTTACACTAAAGGGCTGTAAATTTTTGGGACGACTAGTTGGATAAATATGAGAAGTAATGAGTATATGGAAATAAATTGTTAGGGTATGGAAGGATAAGGAAAAAAGAGAAAGACAGTGTATTGGTAATCTCCACAGCAAGTATAGTATATGCTATATGTCACACAAAAAAAGGGACA
This sequence comes from Picathartes gymnocephalus, assembly GCA_013390045.1. Taxonomy (NCBI): domain Eukaryota; kingdom Metazoa; phylum Chordata; class Aves; order Passeriformes; family Picathartidae; genus Picathartes; species Picathartes gymnocephalus. The sequence goes on along the minus strand of WEKY01052825.1, from coordinate 119,346 downwards.
ACTGTATCACACAGAAATCCACATCTATCAACTGACTGTGGAAGCAGCCTTTCAATAATTATTCTGTTCCTTTTTTAACTGAAAGGGATCAAAAAAGTGTCTATATATACAAAAATTATTTTAGAATCCTATTAATGGCAACACTTCTAAAGGCAATAAAAATTTTCCTCTGAAAAATACAGACAGAAAAAAAAAAATCTTCCAGTGAGCAGATAACAGTGTTTGCAATGGCAAAATAAGTCAATTGAAAGTGTAATATCTTCTATATAATGTCAACAGAAGTGTTTGGTTCACACACTCAAATAATGCATAAGCCATTTGCCTGACATTGGATCCAGTTGCTGCTATAATTTATATGAGTAAGGGCCTGTAAAAAACTCTATTTTTTAGTCTATTACACTATCAGAAGTGTTTGTTGTGAGTGAAACCCTTTCTAATGCTCATTTATTACATGTGAAAGACAGTAACATTAACCAAGAAACTGTATTGCTTTCCAGTTTTCTTTACTATGTGCTCTGCATTCATCTGCACTTTCACAGACCATCTGATCTGAAAGGGGATTATATAATCCTCTCTTGGAGGTACATCAGTTCTGCCTGAAATAAAGCATATGGTTCATCAGTCCACAGCCATTGTATTATAGCAACATCTAGGAAAACTAGTCATAAACATTCATTTCACCATGATTCAAAAAAATCACCCATGGAAATTTACAGATTTGAAGACCACTGATGAATTTTCCATCATTTAACCTGATGTTTTGAGTTTTACAGACCACAGAGTTCACGCAGGTACCTTGGTGTTGAATCCAATGGACCATTTTCTCTGGCCAAGGCCAAATGCAGCTGTAATGTGGAGAAGGAGCCCCTACTGATCTGAGGTGCATGAACCTTACAGTACTAATGGAAGGATTACTATACTTTTAATTCTCCTCTTTTTTCTGCTTTGCCTTGTCCTTTCCCCAGTAAAACCTGCAACTGATATCTTATATAAACTTTCAGGCAAGAAAATGCTTCTTAGGGCAATCTTTTCATAGGAAGAGAAGGAACCAAACCTTTGGTGCATATTTGCTCAGGATTCAAACAGACTGAAAGCACAGCGTAGCAGTGGAGTCTATATCTAAGAAATATATGTAACCCTGTGATCCAGGTGAACTCATACAACTGAGCAGCATGAAAATAAATTCCCTGTGCCAACACAATACACAGAGTTAAGACAGGAAATAGCTTGCAAGGAATCCACAGGCTACAGCAGGTTTGTATATACCAGTCAGCTAATGCCTAGTCTTGCCAGCTGTATTCACTCTAAGCATACATTTACTCTAGAGTAGACACAGATTAAAAAAAATAAAAATGAAGTCTGTACACAAAAATTTTTTCTAAAAATCATAAAGCAGTAATTTTTGATGAGTAAGTTGTTTTGCTGAGAATAGCTTACTCTGCTCTGTGTGCCTGTACACAACATGCTGGAAAGTGCATGATGTTCAGAAACCTTTTCATGAGAAATAAATACATCAAATCCAAATAAAGCTGCATTTTGAGACTTGGTTATGCACTGGGAAACCCTGGTCAAGATCGTAATTTTTTGTGTACCAGCATCCAAGGGCTACCCCTGGCTCCACAAACAGGTATCACAGGTATACAGATGGAATTAATTTCAGCCATTTTTTCCCTCTCAGCCTCATAAGCATCAAAAACTAGAATTGTTGAGGTCAGATTAATTGTTTTCACAAAATTCAACACTTTCCAAAAAATGTGTAGATGTGTTTGCTGGCTTCATTGTTAAAGAGGTTCTATATCAAAGTGGTGACTTAGTTGTCCAAAGGTTAAAGACATCAGAAGAACCCTCAATAATTTGAGAATACAACTTTAAGCTTATAACTCAAGTGTCTGCAGCTGTATCCTTGTCTTGCAAAGGCCATCTTTTCTTTCCCCATCTTCCCATAATAACGGCAGTGGTACTTAAATAGGTTTGAAACTGCTGAAAAGTTTACTGCTCTGATTGATCATGATCCCTTCTTTCTACATTGAAATAGGGGAAATTAAAAAATTTTAAACTGATCTTTAGTCTTACTTTTTAACTAAACATTAAATGTCAGAGAGAAAAACAACTCTGTGGAAGAAATATATGTCTATCAATCTACCTTTTCTTTTAGTTTTCTTAGGACTTCATTAATTTTCCAGGCTCATTTCTTACAGTTTATTAATCCAGTGTTGCTGAATTGTCTTTCCTTGTGATTTTTTATTACCTCTTTTATATTCACAGGAGAAATTTCCCCTGCGAATCATCAGAATTCACATTATTTTTATTTGCCAGACCCACTCTATTTCTACAGATATGTCATGCCTGGATGCTGATTGGTCCTGTGGAGGAACAGTGCTGTTTTCTGTGTGCATATGGTATCCCTGATTGCTTTTAATCGCTGACCTATGGGCTGTTATCCAAAAGATTAGCAACATGAAAAGAGTTCTGCTGTGCTGGTAAGACTATCAGGAGAAGTTAGGCATCTAATCTGCAGAGATGCTCCTGTAAATTTTGTTTTTCACCTTCTGGCGTCTAAGGTACTTGAATAGCTACATAAATCTTACCTTTGATCTAGAGCTCTTCCCTCGTATTGTATTACAGCAGCATCTACTCAGCCATGCTTGAGGCACCATGCAAATTCAGTAAGAGATCTCTCCCATCCTGAATAGCTTAAAAGACCTTTTCTATCTGGATTGAAAAAAAAA
>WEKY01052825.1:48744-116573 GCA_013390045.1 Picathartes gymnocephalus | reverse complement strand
AAAAAAAAAAAAGAGTAAAAAAAGGAGGATACAAAAAGAACTGGAAATAGAGAAGGAACACCCAGGTGACAGAACTGTGAAATGGCATCTGAGGGAAGAATCACCAAATACATGCTCTTTCCTGGAAAACAAATCAATTAAGGTGCCCCAAAGGAAAGTGATCTGTAAAATCACGAGTTACATGGAGAGGATAAACAGAGAATCATCAGTCAGCGTTCACTGTTGCAGTACAATGACATCAAATCAAACTAGCAGACAAAGAGACTTGTTCTCACACAAAGGGAAGGAAGGTAAGACACAGACAATGCTACAAGATACTGGGGGGGTTCCAAAGGCTTCCCCAGCTCCACACTGACAGCAGAGCCATATGCTGGGGAGTGATTGAATACTAAGTGTTTCTGGCTTGGGCAGCCCCTGAACTTGAAATGACTGGAACTGAAGAGAGAATTCTTGGCAAGTTCTGCTACATTTGTCCTGTCCTTAAACTCATCTGTAAGCTTTTTCTCATTGTTAAAGATTTTGGACTTACCCAGAAAAAGGCTTTTTATGTTCTTATGTTACATTAAATAAGCAAATCAAGGACATTAAATTAAGCAAATTTGAATCAATCTGCGTCATAGGCCAGGAAAATAAGTGGAATCAAGACTTCTACAATGGCTGTGCTCCATCACAGCTGCATCTGCTCTAGTAAATTAAAGTGACCAGAGAATATTCTTTGGCCTCAAAGCCAAAGGGTAGGACAGGACCATTGTCCATGCAGCTGAACTTTTTTACCAGAGATACCATATCCAGATTGACCATTGGGACTGTTCCTTGGTCCACACCAGTTCTTGAGAATAATCATAAAGCTAGGAAAACCTGATCTTATTTTTCCATTACCAGGACTTAGCTATGAAGAAATACAGAGGAAAAATATCTTTTCTGTATCAGGTACCTTTGTAACCAATGGGCTCTGAAAGTTTGAGTGTTTCTAGACACAGGATGTTTTTGTGATGCAGAATAAATCAAGCCTCCTATATTGCAAGTGCTTGGCATGACTCATGTAATTGCTCCCGGACTGTCAGCAGCCTTGGAACTGTGCTCATGGTGATAATTAACCAGTGTCAGTTAGTCCTAGTGCCCAGTTCCATCTTCTGTAGCTGTGGCTACATCTTTTACACAGAAGCACTCAGAAGATATATTAATAATTTCAGTGTCCTTATATATACACAGAGATGACAAAACACTGTTCTAATGCCACTGTAGGGCTCCAGGTGCTGGAATTAATGTCTTCCTACAGAAATTTTTATGTGAGTTCTCAGAGAGCTGGAAAACAGTGAGGGATAATTGTTCTCTAAAAGTTCTGCTGCTTTTGCCAGACTAGATTATGATAACTTCTGTTATTGAGTTGGAGGAGGGGAGATAAACAATCCAAAGTTTTTGTTTTCCTTCTTATTAAAAAAAAAATCAACTTCTGTAGAGAGGAAAGAAATATGGTTGTTATCTCTCAGCTGTATACATGCACGAGTGTTGTTTGATATTCCTGAAACCAGGAACATCCTGTTTAGAAAATGGAAAAAAAAAAACAATGGGAATTACTATGCTCTCTCAATTTTTTCTGCTCCCCAATCAAAGAAAAGTACTTGAAAAGCGTGAACATTATGTTTAAAAATAGTTCTGCTGAAATATGCCCAGAGATCAGAAGAGACTTCCATATTTGGAAGAACCTACAGTATGTTCTGCCAAAGTATTTGGCTTTTCTTTAGGTCAAGGCAACCCTGGGCTTTGCTGATGTTCCCATAATGTGCTATAGATGGGGTGAAAGTGCTCTCCTGTCATTTCCAGTTTACAATACAGTTTGTGCTGGCTGGAATGGGACATGCCTTTGCAGCCAGTCCTACTTTGAAAACCTCTGTAACTACAAACGCATGTTCTCCTGTGCTGTACTTGTATTTCCTGTGGGTACACATGAAGAGCAGGCAGATTTTCCTTTCCAGGCAGGATTTCTCTTTTCTCTCACTGATTGCCCTCCACACATCCACTGAAAAATACTCTTTTTCATTTTTTCAAAATTTCTTTTTAGAAGACTTGGTAAGAACTAGCACAAAAATTACATTGCATCTATACAGGTTCTTTTCCTTCCCTTCTTTTTTTTTTTTTCTTATGAAAAGTTTTGATGACATTATTTTCTCATATCCATTTTACTATTAAATGCTTCATTTCAGGAGTATTTCTGTTACTAGTAGTCATGGTGAGTAAAAGCTTCACTGATTCATCTAACAGACTGAGATTTACCTAACTTTTTTTCCACTGACACCTCTTTGCATGTCTAAAGAATGAAGTACCATTGAAATGCTTCCAAATATTGTGATGCATCACTATGTGAATTAACTCAAACATGACCCTATATTCCCCTTATATGCCCTACTCTTTTGGTAGATAATTACATATTGGTGTAGTACATTTGTTTTTTCTACTTTTTGACTTGTTTAACTTTACTGTCTCTCCTGACACTGCTTTTCATGCTCTAAAATACAATTGCCACCTAAACTGGAGCCATTACACATCTTTAGTTTCATTGTGTTAGCTGAATATTTAAATCTTGCCCTGTTAGCATACAGATTCCAGGCTTTCAGAAAGGGGGTTCAAGTACAGTGTTACCTCTGCTCTCCTGTGCTGTTCCAGCAAAATGGTCCCTTCTAAAAACAGGTGATTCAACGCAGGAGTTTCCTGAACAGCACTGGCAATAAGCATGTGCCATTTACTGTCTCAGCATTTCCTGTTGCTCAGCTGCTCAGTTGCCCTCCCAAGTCACCTCAAATGCAGGAGGAAGTGCCTTCATTTCTTGTCCTCAGAGGGCTGCTGGTTTGTGAATTTTGTTCAGTGCACAAAGCTACATAATGCAAAAGAACATAATGAGCAGAGCAGTGGGCAACAGTTAACACCCCAAAACAGTTCCTCAGTGCTTCACTGTAGCTTGAACCAGAATATTGATAAGTAAATAATAGCAAACTCCTATTTATGATGTAGTTCTATTTTCAATCCTGCTCTTTGCCACTCTTAGGCCCAGCATTCCTGAGGTGCTCCCCATTGCCCTTGAGATGTTTTGGTCAAGGCAAGTCAAGTACAAAAGGAGTTGAGGCTCAAGCCTGTACTGGAGGGTTCTGATGAACCCGCAGTTTCTCATAAAATGAAGGATAGAGAGTTAAAGATTTGCTTTCAAGCTGGAGAAATGCATCCAGTAAATCCTACAGCTGGGTTTATAGAGACTTTGTTTTGTGGGCAAAGTAAAAGTTAGGAAATAAAATTTGCTTCAAGGATTAAGCCTCTGATCCTTGGCTCTCCTTTGGCCAATAAAGTGTCTGATGGATATTGTAAGTCTCCATCAAAGTCTGTGCCTCAGCACTGACTAAGCTAGTCCCCAGAGCAAACTAGAAAACCTCACATGCTGCTTGGAGCCATGTGACCAGGCAAATCAGTAAGGCCAAAATACAGCTTCAGGAATATTCATATTTTCCATAAAAGTTTACTAGTTTATAAGTGCTGCAGAAGCATCACGGGATTAGTTAATAAGGTGATGTGTCTCCAGTGCCAACCCTTGTTTCAAGAGGGTGTCCTGCAGAAATTCAGTGTAGACCATCATAAGACTTTCCAGTGAGCCTTCCTTCAATAACATATTGAGCCCACACTGAATCTCCAAATTAATTTTTCTGGGAAAGTCATATTCATTTATGATAAAACTGAGCCCTGTGCAGCTGTCAGTGCAAATGCTGAGCTTCTCTCTGTTGGGTTTTATATTCCTGTACCTAGAGAAAAGTCAACCGGGGTGAGGATTCAGTGCTTTTTTTCTGAGGGGGAAAATTATAAGTACTTGGTATAATGACTTTGGGTTATCTCTGACTTGATGACTGATGACAATCCAAATGTAAGAAAATAATGTAATGTCTTATCTGTCAAGAGAAATGAATTGCTTTTAAAATCTTAGGTAAACTATGTGTTTTACAGAACAAAATGAGATTATGGGTGAAGTTAAACTGGGACTTGGTAATATGCAATTACATGAATTTACACCAGCAATATCTTTGGGTTTTTCTGAGTCGTTGATAATTTAACTGGGGTCTTAATCTGTTAAACATTCAATTTGCACTGAATTTCAGTAGACTTCAGATATTTTTACCTCTTTAGACCCCTCTGACGATCTCTATTCACATGGAAATGTGGCTTATACACAATCCTAGAGGTGAAATGAGGTACAGGGACGCAGTGGCAGACATTTCTGCTTCTGTGTGTGACCACACTCAGGTGTAGGAGCAGTACTGACAGGGGAGATAATGTTGTCTCCAAAGCAGTGTCCATGGCTGCACATAGCTCCTTTCTGCCCTGGACTAAATTGTCTCAATTCATCAGGCACCTGCCTTTGGCCTAGAGCCCTCACAAGAACATTTACCATGGCCTTGATGTGTGGTAACTTGTTACTATGAAGTCACTTGACTGAACATCTGACTCTCTCATCAGTGCCCCTTCAGCTCTCAAATCTGAAAGAGCAAATTGGGAAATCAGGGAGTATTTTAGGATTTACTGTTACTAGACTTTCATGATTGAGCCTTCTGACTCCTCTTGCTGGAGTTGTTGAGAAAGCACTGAGTAGTCGGATGCCCTCACGTCCTCCAAGGCCTTTAAGTAATGACTTTTTCAGATGCTCAGAAGACCAGAATGTACTCCAGGCTGATCAACCATTTCCTTCGGGATTAAAACCCTCAGAATTCCTTGTGACCCAGTGAGAAAATTGTTGGTCTGTTGTCTGTACCAGTCCTTCTACCTTTACTCTTGACATAAAGCACGTCACCAGCTGGAGGCTGGCAGGTCGTTTCGGTCCTTTGTAGTACAGGCAGCATGCTAATAAACACCACCACTGGCAGTAGCTCAGCCAAGGACCATAATACATGAGTGTAAAACACTGCCAATTGCTATAGATTTTTTTCTAGTACTGGTGGAATGCCACTTCCTGTATTTTTTTTCATCTCTGATGCGGTACATACCCTCAGTCTTTCACATCACTTTCAATTAATGTGTCTTTACTGTTCCTTAGCTTTCCTCTTCCTCCCCTTCTAAGAACTGCTGGTTTTATTTTTCTTTCTGGCTTACATTAGAGCCAGCTTAGGTTTGATCACTACCAGTGCATCAGAGGAAATATACAGTACATACTGTGCTCTGAGCTGGGTGGACAGGGAGCTATACATAACCCTCAGTTACCAATAATGTGACTAATGAATATGTTGTACTATGGGTTTCCTGCAAAAGAGCAATTCACACAACCCAGACTTTATCACATTGTTTTTGTTAGCCATTGCTCTTTATTTACTGTCACTGAGGCTGGGAAAGGCAGCTCATTTTCTCAGCATTGTGCATATGTATCTGAGCTGGAGCTGGCAGTACAACTTGTTCTTCTCCTGCATGTTTTATAACCTGTTTTTTATTTTATAGTACTCCAGTAATTCATTCTCTCTAAAATTAAAGTGGAATGCCTATTCTGTACATGGGCTACCTTGCACATTACACTCTATTTTTAAGAAAGCATGAAGGATTATGCTTATACATCTCTCAGGAACACACTGAAGGTCTCAGAAATCCAGCAGTCTTTGCTGGCCTATTTGGAGGCACAGTTTTAATTCCAAGATGTCAGCCAGCTAGAGGCCTTTGATGGATTCAATTTTCATATTATAAAGCATATTGCTTGTTTCAGTATCACTTCTAGCTGTTTATATATCAAGCAGATTTACTGGATATTAAGAAAACTGTGCTTCCAGAGGGTAAGGAAATGGCCGTGTCCCTGTTCAGCCTCTCCTCCTGCACAATACTTTTCATTCTTTGTCACAAAATTTACCTTTGTTGCTTAGGTGCTCATACTTCAGATGCTTGTATCTTAGGCATATAAATACCCACTATCAAAGATTCCAAGTCTTTCTTGTTGCAAGATGAAGGCCCTTCATACTGATTTAACTTTATTTATCCTCTTATGATGCCTTTATGTAAAAGCAATATCCCCATTTTGGCACTTCAGTATCACTTTTTTCAGAAAAGAACAAATACTTTTCTGACTGGCAATTTGTAAAAATTCCTGCTGTTGGGTCCTGAGTGCCTCTTGATGTGAGAACTAGAGTAAGAGTAGAAAAAGTTTTACAGGACCACTTAGTCTTTAACACCTTCCTTTTCTCTCGGTTTGTGCTCCTTTCACACTTAATCTCTACACTGGTCACAAAGGCCATTGCAGCAGCAAAAAAGAGCTATTGAATTTCAAGGCAAGTAAACTGTTACAGACTCAACAGAGATCTACAAGAGGACTCTCTAAGACATGCTCATACACATAAATAGCAGATATATATCTTAGAAAAACAGTTCAACTGCAGGAGAACACAGCCATTGGAAAGTCATAATTTCAAATTAATGTTACAGCATCCCCATTTCATAGTGTTCATCTCTCCAAATATTTATTTCTCCTCATTGCTCTTTATTAGCCCCTTTTGCCATTTCCTCAGTTCTGTTTTTTTGTTTTTCTTTTGTCCAGAGTCGGGTATTTTCCAGCAGCAGAATTAGTCATATTTCTGTAAAAGTAGCTGGTGTAGATGAAGGGACTAGGTGACAACGGTTCAAAATGTTTGGGGTGATGTATACTCAGTCCAATATTACTCCTACTGATTATCCCATTCTCTTGCAGAGTTTAAATATTTAAAAGAAGAATTCAGTGTTATTCTTGGAAAGCTTGTTTTTCACATAAAACAATAGACTCTACCAAAAAATCAATTCTCAGGCTGTGAGAGTCAGCAGCCTCTTAGATTTTGTTCTTCTCTGACTCATACAGATAAAAAGGCTTCATGTCACGTTTTGACTCGTTGGTGAAATCCTCAGCCAGCTTGTCTGTTCCTGTGAAAATGCTACAAGAAATTCCTGTGAAGTCCTGTTGCCAGCCAAAGGCTGCCCCCCGTGCTAGGGGATGTGCCACCCTGCTGTGCCCCTCAGTGCCAGTGGAGCACAAAGGATTCTGCACCAGCAGTGGCAAAATTCTGCACCCTGTACCATCACAGCACAGAGCTGTTGTAGTTTGTGTCACCTCGCCCCTCGCCGTACCCCTCTCTGGGACAGGGGCAAGATTTTTAGGTATAAACATTAAAATGTACCTGAGATAAGGTATTTTAAAACATTTGTTATTCTCCCTCAGAATGAAAAGTCTCTGTAAGGTATTTTTGCTTAGAGACTAAAAATGGAAACATAAGAACTGCCAGGTACTTTCACACATTATTTTAAATGGAAAACACAAACAAAGCTCAGAGGAGAGACCATCCAATGCTACACACTCCCAAAATGCATTCACTTAGTGTTTTTATTTTTCTTCCTCCTTTTTCCCAAATATCCCAGCTTTTAGAGAAGCAAAATAAATATTTGATATTGTACAGATGTGATCTCAGTATTTTGGAACTGCTTAAAACAGTGGGAGCCCCAGACTGCAATCCTTATGTAGAAATTACCCAAATAAAGCTCCCACTGAGGCCAAGTGTTTTACTGCCATTTATACAATTGTATAAAATGAGCTACATGCTTTACAGAACAAATAAAGAAAAATCACATGGTGTCTTTATCTCCTTCCCTAGTTTGTCTTACTCTCACAATTCATTGCATAAGAGAAACAGAGAATAGGAGCAGGAGAGAAAAGAAACACCATAAATGGCAATAGAAAACTCTATAAAAACAACAGCTGGATGGGGCAAAAGTTCCTTTGTTGAAGTCAGATGGCATTTATTTTTAAACCTTTGACAAAGTATTTTGCTTTTTGATTGACTAACTGATAAATCCACAGGAGTTTTACCTAAGTGGACACTAAATGAGGAGTCATGAATAAACCTGTTATAAACTAATAGATCGCTGCTGTGTGTTGTGGTCTGATTTTTATCCACAGACTCTTACTAAAATAGCCCAGCTTTCGTGCGAGCTCCCTTGTCAGACAGTGCTGTGAGGCACATTTTGGCACTGCTCGCTGCCCCCCGCTGGTTCCCCAGCCCGGTGGGCTCTGCAGGGACGTGGGGGAGCAGCAGCGCTGCCGCTCTCCCTCCCACCCTCCGTGTGCCTCACACCTCTCTGCTCTGGAGGCTGCTGCCCACAGAAACCCAGCTCACTGGAAAATAACTTACAAGAGTTATTGTTGTTGTTATTGTTATTATTATCATTATTTTTAAGCAAAGAAATCAGCTGTGCTTTTTTTTTTTTTTTAATCTGACCGTTCATATTCAAAGAGCCTCTCCACAAAGAGTTCCTACAAACAACAATTTTAAAGGGATCTTGCTTTACAGAGATTTCTGATCTTTTCCTTTCTCTTGGTGACACTGAGATAAAAACGGCACTTTCATTGACAGGATTATGTTGCAGTGAAATGGAGCTTTGCGTGGGAGTAAAGTGAGATCCATTGTATGAAAGTCCCATTACTAATCACATAATTGGGAAGTAAAAACATTTTCAGACTAGCCTCGGCTTTCATAAGAAAGGATAGGGATCTCTTTCCAAGCATGTTAGCATTAGAGCAGAAGGGATTGAATGAATGGTGATCAGGACATATGGAAGGCTAGCACAGAGCCCTGAGCTGGGCAGGCAGAGAAAACGGAGAGAAAAAAGGATTGGGCATATGCTACCGGCTGTAGTAAAACTCTATTGTCATGTGTGTATTTAAGTACATTTATGTATTGCTGAAGACTAGGAATTCTTAGAATTTACCTAAATAATTACCTGAAAGAATATGTTCTTCTATGAGTAGCCCATCTCAAGCACTTTACAAAGTTACTGGGCGATAGTAAAAAAAATCAGAAAAAAAGAGAGACAATATTTTGATAAACAAATAGGATTATGAAATGTGCATATTGATGTACCTGTCTTATAGACAGACTTTCATTGGCTTGAAATAAGATTTCAAATGATTGTGAGATTCCAAATTTTCTGCCTAACCTGGCTGCAGTATTTCTTTGATAATGACACCTGGCAAGCAGATATATTACTATATTCTGCTTCAGTAACAGAGGCACTTTTCTCCCCAGTCTGGTTCAGCAACTTTATGGCACTGTGGAAATGAAGAGATCAGTATTTAAATATGCCTTACCAAAAAGAAGCAAAAAAACCCTGAAAAATCCAGAAATACCTTTCTCCTCCACTTCAGGCCAGGAAGACCCTTCTACAATGGTGTTCAACTGCTTACTAAAATTTCGTAAGCCTGTGATGTGGAGATAAGGAAAGCTCCTCATTGCTATTCTTTGATGAAACAAAAGAATAATAGAATCAGACTGTTTTTGTGTGCATGCCAGGCCAGACCTAAAATGGGGTTTGGGCTTCAATTAATTTTGTACATATATCCCTAAGCAAAAAATATCATCCACCATAGTGAAAATGAACTAATACAATAACTAATACTACACTCACTGTGTATCTGAAGGGAATTTAAATCCATTCCGTATGACTTGCTCAGCATAACTGGTATCTTATTAACAGGTAATGAAGTTTGGTGCTGATTGAAATTAAAATAAAAGGGAAAATGGAAAAAAAGAAAGGGTGGTAAAGTTTCTGGTTAAGATTTGTTTGTTTCCATAAAATATTACTGGGCTGAAGACCTGGTTCTAGCACAAGATCTTTGCTCATTACTGCAGGGCTCTAAATAAAAATTCCTGCTTTGGCAGTGAGGTAAAAGCACAGTGAATGTGGAAAGGGCTCTACTGGGTATTAAAGGGGCTCAAACATAATACTGGCAGCATGACCAGAGATAAACTAATGGACATTCTGAGGTGTGGAATCACTCTGCTGGGCCCTCTAAAGCCCCACATTATTCCATGTCACATCCCACTTGCCACTCTGAGATGCAGAGGAGGTGGGTATAATCCAAACACCTTTGTTCTCACATTCTATGTTCATATGAGAGATGGTATGATGGCAGTGGTGCAGTAAGAGAATCAGAGAAGATACTATAATAAGAGACACCATGGGTAATTCAGCATCTCTTTTCTGGACACCAGACTGTTCTTCCTCTCAGTGGAGGCATAGCTATAACAGGACATTGCTAAAGCCAACAATATTTGAAAGTATATTATTTTGTCCCTGTAAGTCAAAAAAAAAAAGAAATGGAGTAAGTAGTAGAGAAATAACAAATGGACTCCCAGAGAGACACAATCAATTTTACATCAAATTTATGTGCTCAGAATTTTCACACTAAGATTAGACAATTGCAAATTATCTCCCTAGCATGTCCCATATAGTGAACTGAAGGCTTTCAATGCAAATATAATAAATAGCATCTCTGTAAACACTACCTTTTGGCACCTTCATAAATCATCTTATCAGAATCAAGAGCCTGGATAATCCCAAGGACTAAGGCCTAGACTCTTAAAGGTATTTTAAGGATCTGTGTGTGTGTAATGCCTTCTTATGTTTATCACTGATTCTTACAGTCTCTGAGAAAACTGTACCTCTGACATTTTCTTATCTCTCTTACCACACTCCCTCTGCTGAGCAGGTCTTTAGCCATCACTTGCCTCTTTGGGTGGAGTCAGAAATTTTCCCATTCTCAGCCTGGACATCCAACACAGCCCACATACAGCAAATAAGATTAAAGCAAATATCTGATTTTAGTCCAAATCTTGCAGTTCTGGTCCCTTTTGACAAAAGCTTCCTTATATATATGGCATTATTTACCAAGGACAAAACTGTGTCTGAGGAAAGATATCTTCAGAGCAACGCAACCAAGAATTGATTATCTAACTTTTCTCCCATACCTTTCCTAATTCTGACACCACTCCACTCTCTACTGCTTTCAGTCCCACCTTTTCCCCTGAAGGACATACTATCCTCAAGGAGAGCTACACCAGCTCAGTCCTAGTCAGCTTTCCTGTCTCTGGAAGTGGAGTATAACAGCTTCTTTGTTAGCACCAAAGAAGAAGGGCAAGTATGAAGTAATCTTTCCTCTGTCATCTACAACCTGTCATATGTTGCATCAGACAACTGTTTTCAGTGACCAGAAAAGGGCTTATCTCAACAAATAGCCCATTTTTACTCCAGAAAAATATTTTTTTGCCTCTTCTGTGCTCTTTTCTCTCTCACCCCCTTTTTTTTTCGTTTTTGCATTTGAAAAAAAAAATGAGCCTCACAACTCACTGAAGATATAAGCAGTATTCCTACAGACTCCCTTGACTCTCTTTCCTTCCTCCATATGTTAGGGAAATTTCTATTAATCAATTGTGTGTTTTTCTGATCACTTTTCCCACAGCCTGATTTAAATTAGTTTAATGTTTTCAGACAGAACAGCTCTTACTTCCCTCCATAGACTACAACTGTCTAGCAACATTTCCTTGTTGATCACAGAAACAATTATCCACAGATGAAAATACAGAAGCTTCATGCCAACTGCTTTACAGTGAAGTTTGTTATTCTGTTGTGTCTAATAGACAAATATTGTCTTCATTCTCCAGTGCTTTCATTCCAGCAGCAATTATAGACAGTACTTTGCCTTGGAAGAAGATAATAAAAAAAAATAAAAATTGAGAGTTCAATTTCAGAGGATTAGATATGATGTTGACATCCACTAGTCTGGAGTTGGAGCAGCACTGAAAGGAAAACAGAACAGAGATAAAAAGAGAGAAGACAAAACAAAAATTATCACCTTCAAATGAAGTGATGAAGCCAGCTCAGGAGGGCACATGAAGGCAGACAGGTAATAGCATTCATCACATTTTCTATTTATAAATACAAGAGAATATAAAAGAATCATTACTAAAGATGTCTATGAGCAATTGTATTGCCTTGTGTGTAGTTCCAGGTATTCTACACCCTTAAGAAAGCCAAGCTTGAACATCTGAGTGTGGAGATTTTGAAAGGTACTTCTAGGAAAAAGTTGTGCCTGGTCTATCTTAGAAGACTTCACTGTCCAGAGCCAGGCTTGGGATAAGCTGATTGCATGTTCCTTCCAGGGAAACCTTATAAACACTGCCTGTGTCCACAGTGAAAAGTATCTGGATGAAGAAAACTAAAGCACAGTGCTGTGCACACTGTGTGAGTTGGTGATATCTGCCAGAGTGCAAAAAAACCATCAAAACAGGGTAAACATTGAGGATATATAAAGGAGCATGGCAGTATTCCCACGGGATCACTAATCACCTCCACAGGCTGCCCAAATCTCGTGATAGAAAAGGCAAAGCAAAGCAGATGTTTGCCTGTGCAGTCTGTTTCTCACCACCTTGACCTGAGGATATCCTTGCAGGAACCAACTCTTTCAGTGTATACAGACACACAAGGATATTTTTGTGGGTTTGGAAGGCAGTGGGTTTTGTGGCCCTTTTTTTTTTTACAGATCAGCTACAGAGGAGGCCTGGGCATTTCTCATCACCCTAAAGAGTTGTGTTCTGAAGCCCCCCCAAAGTTCTGTAGTGTGCACATGCACCTTGCACCTGTTAAGTCTGTGATGGCTGCGGGATCCAAGCACAAAGCAATTAATAAAATCTTGAAGCCATTCATGGGTATTCACTATGGTCCAGATCTCACTTCCACTTCACATAAAACTTTTCTAATAGCATTTAAATTATGAGATCTTCAAAACCCCACACAAGAAATAGTTCATAAAGATATGAAAAGCCAGGTTTCAGGTCCCTTGAGCAGTAGCTATAATTAAAACTATTGAATAGTGATTATAGACTTGAACTATGAAAATACTAACAGAGAATCAGCCAAAATAAAAGTCTTGATTAAACTGGGACTTGATGGAGAAGAGCTCAGAGACTTCAGTAAGGCATAGCCTGTAATAAAAGTCTGAAAGTCACAGACAGAGATTACAACAGGAGAATTAATTTCTAACATTCTGTTATAACTGATTCTTTACTTATCCAGATTTATTCACAGTATAAACTTAGCAATCATCACAGAGTTTTGCCAACAGAAGCTAGCAAAAAATGAGCCAAATTTTCAACCAGGTGACTGCCCATTTTGTAACAATCTGAGCTCTGGAAATTGGACTAGAAATGTCAGATGGGAAGCTTTTCAGTTTCTGATTGCATTGGAAGGAATTACTGTAAAGACAGGTTGTGCTTTGGCTTTTCATTTTTTTGGACAAGGGCAGAAAATGCTGAGACGCACAAAAATGTAATGAAATGGCAGTGGTTTCTTTGCTATCCAACTGCATTTATAAGCCTACAAGATTGCTACATATGCAGGCCACATATGGACAAATGATTAGCTAGTTTCCTTCTTAGTTAATGGTCTGAATTTATTGGTAACATAAAGGACAAAGTCTTGAATGACGGACTTTCTACGCCAAAAATCTTTTATGTGGGCACATAGCTAAACGTGTAACTAATGCAAGATAAGGAAAAAAAGAAGAATTAAACAAATAAATTAATAAATAAAAATAATAAAAGAGAAAGAAGCCTAAATGCTTTCAAGCCAAAGATCTGGTTTGTGCTGACCCTGCTTTGAACTTCTGAAAGAATGAATGAATTCTGATGAGACAAACTAGTTTTATTCTTCATATGTGAAAAATGAGTGTGATAAACAATGATACTGATACCTCTGCAACAATTGCATCGTTAGGTAAGCAGGAGAAGTAGAGCATGATCAGCAAAAGCAGAGGCTTCTCTGCCGTGGCTCATCTTGGAGATCTTTCTGAACTTGGAACCTTCTCCCCCTCAATAGGAACAGATCCTCCCACATATTCAAATACTTTGCCACCAAATTCCTTACCTCACAAAAGGGAGGTGATATGGAAAAACTGAAAACAATGGAAATGAATGAAGCTGGTGAAACAGGCAGTGAGGGTGATGCCTTATCAGTTTGACCTGGAACAGAGGCTAGACAAAATTAGAGGATAAAGTAGGTATTTATTGAAAGGCCCTCAAAGGCCACACGCTGGCAATCCAAGAGCCCGGCTGCAGCCCTGCCAGGATGGGCCTCAAGATGGACACAAAAAAAGGGCTTTGGTCACAGGGTTTCACACTTTTATAAGTTCTGGTCCATCTGCATATTGAGGTTAACTGTCCAAATAATAATTTGGAATTATGAAGTTCCATCCTCCTTGCTTGCCCTCCTCTTTTTTTACATTATGTTTTTGGGCCTGAGGTTTGGAACGATTGGTCCTTGAATCTTGAACTGGAGAGAATTGTTGTGTCTAACTACCCTGTGAAGAGGACTTAGTAATACTTAATATGAAGCTAAGAGCTACACACTAAAGCAGAACAGAAAAAGAAAAAAACTTAAAACCTAAGGCATCAAGGGGCAGCTCCTGCTGTGGTCTCTTCACTGTGCAGCTTCTTACTTAGGTGATTACTGCAGCCCATGTGGCTGAGGCAGTGGGTCTCAGGATTAGATTCTTCCCTAGCTGCATCCGTGACTTGCTGGGTAACTCTGAGTAAATCCCATTCCATATTCTCTGCCCCAATTTCCCAAGAGTTAAAAAAAAGAAAAAGAAAAAAGAAAGAAAAAAAGGAAGAAAAGAGAGAAAGAGAGAAAGAGAGAGAGAAAGAAAGGAAGAAAGGAAGAAAGAGAGAAAGAGAGAGAGAAAGAAAGAGAGAAAGAAAGAGAGAAAGAAAGAAAGAAAGAAAGAAAGAAAGAAAGAAAGAAAGAAAGAAAGAAAAAGAAAGACAAAAAAAGGAAAGAAAAATAGTATTCATGCTTCTGGTTTTGTTTGCAAAAGGTACTGGGAGCTTGAGCTCTTTCTTGTTAGCAGCAGTGAGAATTATTTTCCATATAAAGAAACAACCAAGTTCGAGGTAGCTGAGAAGGCAGCATCTTGTTCTGCTGACCTAGAGAGTCAGTACAGGTGCCAAGTTTTCTCTCTAAGCCAACAGAAAAGTTAATATGCACATGGCAAAATAAAAGCCCAGAGGCAGAAGCTGACTTTCTTCTCCACATGCCCAGTTCACCATGCTACTTGTAGGATCAGAGACTGTAAGCTCATAGCTTCCAGTCAAGCCAAAAGTTGCTGTGGTGTGATCTAAATAAAATGTGAGAAAGAGAAAAAGCAGAACAGGGATTCACATGGAAAATTTTAACTCTCTGAAAAACATCAAGAAGAACATTTCAGTGCATCTGCCTCTGAAGGAGGGTGATGGCATGGATTTTGTGCAGTACTTCAGTTTTTAGAGCTCAAACACAAAAACACAAACTGTGATGTAAATTGAGCTTTGTCTTCCTAACATGCAGATGGAGAAATTGCAGCCTTGAGGCTGAGAGAAGAGGAGCTTTGGTGGAGGCTCAGATTTAAAACCTGGAATTTCCATGCAGTCTTTGCAGATTGCCAGTTCGGGACCCCAGAAAAAGCTCACCGAGAGAAAAGCAAAGTTTTGCTTTTCACAGATGCCCCTGCTTTCAGAGGCAGAGCAATAGGCCTGTCTGGGTACAGCCCAGTCAGCCTGGGAAGCAGGTTACAGGAGCCTTACCATCAACTCTTTCTCCAAGCAAAGTCAAACTGACTGCAGCAATAGCAAATCTTTGCACATGTGACTGTAAAAGACATAATATTTTTCCTATTTCCTGCACAACATAAAAATTCAGTCTTTCCAGGTTGGGATGGATCAGGATTGCAGCCTAACACACATCAAGGTGAAAAAGAGGACAAAGTGAACATGATATGGTGACATGATAACAATAGTCATGGAAAACAATGATAATAATATCTCATGCAGGCGACCAGTTGTCAAGGAGCTTTAAAATGCCATACTTCCACTAATCTCTCACCTTTGATTTTGACCACAACGAAATAATATGCAGACTATGACAACGATAATCTTGAACTTCACCTAACAACCAGTTATCAGCTCTATACTGAAAAGCAGGTACAACAGCTGCCTGTAAGTATAAGCATGTTAAGACAAGTACATTTTGAGATAAATTAATAAGCTTACAACTAAAGTTGTTAGCAAAATGAAATTATTAACTGGATAAAGACTGAAAGCAGTATTTCCTCACTTAGTTCTCTATCTGGACCAATTATAATCCCCACATCTCCTTTCTGGGCTCCTAAAATAATTCAAAAACAAAAAAATAAATCGGCAAGATGGTTTATAGGTGATATACTACTACAGCCCAACAGATTGATCTTTAAGATCAAATGTTATGGGCTTACAAGGAAGGATCAACAATTTCTGGATTCATGGTAAAATGGACACGATGACCACAGTAAACCATACATACTGCTCAAGGAGGGTGATAGAAATTCACAGTCATGGCATAGAATTGCAGCCCTGTTGAATTTATTTGAGTAAATTACTTGACATTATCATACGTGTGTGTGTGTATATTTCTTCTGCATCCTTGCCCCCAAGCCAAGGAAATAAATACAAACTGTACACATAAAAGATAAGACACAAGCACCAAAGAGGGAGGAAGAAGTTGCATTTGTAAAATTTAGTTGTATCAGTTCATTTACTACTCTCAGAGTTCAGTTCTCTGCTTTGCTGGTGCTGTTTGTTCACGAGAGTTGATGAGTCATTGAAAAGAAGCCAAATTGCCTGTCATAACAAACTACAAGGAAAAAAGGCTCAAAATTTTAATCAAATTATCTCAATATTCAGTCAAAAGATTGTAGGTCAATTTGAAAGACTTCCCCCCCACCGAGCTCAGGCTGACAGGCCTGTAGGTACTCTCATCCTTCCAGCCCCTCTTGTAGATGGGCATCGCTTTTGCCAAATATCAGTTAACAGGGACCTCCCTGGTTAACCAGAACTGCTGGTAAATGGTTGAATGTGGCTCAGTGAGGTCTTCCACAGCCCCTTCAGAACCCTCCTATGGACCCCATCCAGGCCCATGGACTTGTGTGTCTAAGTGGAGCAGCAGTTCACTGCAATTTCCCCTTGGATTATGGGCTTTATTTTCCTCCTCGTCCCTGTCTTCCAGCTCAGGGGTTGGGTTCTCCAAAAACACCTGGTCTTTATTAAGGACTGAGGCAAAGAAGACCTCAGCCTTTTCCTCATCCATTGTCACTGTGTTTCCCCCCCACATTCAGTAAATGAGAGAGATTCTCCTTAGCCCTCCTTCTGTTGCTAATGTATTTATAGAAACATTTTTATTGTTTTTTACAGCAGTAGACAGATTAAGTTCTAGTTGGACTTTGGCCCTTCTAATTTTCTACCTTCAGAACAACATTTTTGTACTGTTCCTGAGGTGCCTGCCCCTTCTTCCAGGTGGGGATCAGCCTCCTCTCCCAAGTAAAAAGTGATAGGACAAGTGGAAATAGCCTCAAGTTGTGCCAGGAGAGGTCTAGATTGGAAATTAGAAAAAAAAAATTCCCAAGACTGTTGTCAAGCACTGGCATGGGGTGCCAGGGAAGTGGTTGTGTCACCAGTCCTGGAGTTATTTAAAAGACGTTTAATGTGCTGCTCTGGGACGTAGTTTAATGGTGGACTTGGCAGTCCTGGGTCAATGGTTGGGCTTGATAATGTTAAAGTTCTTTTCCAGCCTAAATGGTTCTATGATTCAATGATTCTTAAATCACTAGGAGCTGCTTGTTAAGCTCAGTGTCATTTTAAACTTCAGATTCTTTCACTTGATACCCAGCAGGAGTAAAATTTCTATGTATTTGTGAAGATATTGGTGTTTAAACAGATGTCAGAAGGTTTTTAGGTATAAATGGAAATTGAGTTACAGATTATGATGGTTTAGGGATTTGAGTGGTGTATAATACCAAAAAATGCATCTGAGAAACTGTTGAAAATAATGATCTTCAAATTCCTGTACACAGAAACTTTTAAGTTTTCTTCAACTAGATTCTTTTACTGATGTAATTAACAATGTAGTAGACTAATCCAATGAACCAAAAAAAATTCAATTATTTGACATTTTCTGTTTCATCTGCCTGTGTATTTTTCTCCCACAGCATTCCAGAATTTTGTATTTCCTTGCATTCCTCTTAATTTAAACCCTCCAGAGTGTCTAATGCAATTCCTATATAAACTTAGCCTGCTAAAACATCATCCACAAACACATCAGATAAATCATTAGCACCACCAGCTACAAAATGGAAGTCCTATAATCCACTAAAAGTTAAGTTACTTGCTGGTGTCCACTCACGCTTTAAAAAAATGTGGAAATAAATTACCTTGATGAGTTGTTTTGGAGGGTAATACCTTTGGGCCTTTCCCTGTCAGGGGCCTAGGAATTAATTTTTATATCACAATTCCTTCCTGGTAATGGAAGTCAGAAAAAATTGCACATTAGGGCAGGAAAGGGAGCACAGGGATTATACAGTGGACTGCCACAAGGACAAGGAATTCATCTACAAAAACTCTTATAAAAAATGCCGTGCCATGGCTGGAAACATGCTTTGAAACTTTAACACAGAACTACCTGTACTTTGGAAAGAAATATCTCAAGCAAGTAAAAATTACCACAGCTGCATTCCTTCCACCATGCACCTTTACCCATAAAGTTCACTTCAGAACATTCTGCATATTGCAATAATTTATGCTATAAATCATACATTTTCAACATCAGTGGTAGATGAATTCTGTACATAATTGGCAGATGAGAGGTAAGGAACTGCTTTTGCATCTACAGACTAGTTTAACACACCTCTCTGGAAGTCAGAAGACTCAGTCTGATTTGTGTTTGCACCATTTGCTATTTAGAGCTTCATCCTCAATTTATCGTTACATCCCAATTAAATATCTTTTCCATTCTCAGACCTAGTTAAATATAAATATAATCCTACCAAATGAATACATCATCAAACTTTTCCTTAAATTACTCTAAAAAGCCTAAAATGTCATTAAGTATTTGAGCTTCTTCTTGTTCAAGCTGGCATGGAAACCAAGGCATTCCCTGGAGCTGAAATAGAAGTTATCGATCCAGCTCTTCACTCCTGGTTGTGATCATTCTCAACAGGTCATCTTCAGAGAAGCAATTTTTTTTAATCAGTCTGAATGCAAATAATCTGAAAAAATCACATCTAAAGAGAAAAGTATCCATCATTACTCTTCATTACTAACTAGATATGAGTTGTATAATTTCTCTTTCAGAATTCTGTGACAAAGGATTATACAGGCAACAAACACTGCAGCTTTTCCTGTGAATAAGATTATTCCCCTCACAAAGGTACCTTTGGATCTATTTTTGCTGCCTATATATTTTTGCCTTGGATTTGATGCATGCCTGGATCCTGGGACTTCAGAGAGAATGCTGCATGAGTGTCACAGCTGCGTACAGCCTTTTGTTTACTTTTACCACAGGCCATACCATTTCTCCAGAATGAGATCTGCTCCTTCACAGTTCTGACTGAGATTTCTGTCTTTTGAATTGTTTCCAAACACATGCTATTAATCTGATATGACTCAGATAAACCTTCCAAGTAAACAGTCTTCCCTTTTAAATGCAAGATTCTGCTTCCCGCACACAGATATACATGAGCGGGCACACAAAACTTGCACTGATTCCTCTTGTCTCTGTTGGTGGTCAAAACCAGACATCCAGGCAATCCTGCAGTCCTAGAGAAAGTGCTCACTGTTCACTTCCTTGGAAGGCTCTCCCAGCCACCAGCTGATCACAGATCATGGAACTCTTCAATTTTGTGTCCAGCAGTCCTGGATTAATTTACCCTTTTAGCCTGTGGAAACTTTTAGCATTCGCATCATTCTGTTACCAGCAATTTCACAGCTTAATTGCATCTGCCGGAAGAACACTCTTCCTTGTTTTGAACCTCAGGTATGCTGGTTTCATTACATGCCACGCAGCTCTTTAAGGAAAGAGTAAACAACTGATCTCTGTTTGTCCTGTCCATGCTGTACACAGCCCTTTATCATACCTGCCACAGCTGCCTCTTTTGCAGACTGAAGAATCATGGCCTACATAGCTACACCTCATGGGGAAGCCATTTCACACCTTCAGTGATCTGTATAGCCCTTTCTGAAGTCCTTCCACAGACTTTTTGATATCCTGCATGTTTTGTTCCAGACAGAGATGGATTCCCATGGTGGCATGCTTCTGCTGGCATGCTGAAGTACCTGTGGTTAGACTAAGTGCAGGTTCATTGCATTGCTGGGATGGCTCTGGGCTAACAACCAGAATATGCACCTCACAGCTGAATACAATATCCTTGTAGATAAATGTACCCTGGCATGTGGCTTAGCTCAAGTCACGTGCTTTAATATCACAGGAATTCTGACCCAGCCCAATATACCTGTACAATTATCCAAACACACAAATGTAGACAGAGGCAATGACATTTTGATAATGTTTCTTATCTGTCTGGATTTCACTCAGGTCCTGTCGGCCCAGTCCTCCAGCCTGTGCAGGTCCCTCTGGATGGCTGCTCTCTTCTCAGACATGTTGACTCAGTTTGGTGTCATCTGCCAACATGATCAGAGTTGCCACCTTCAGGTCACAGACAGAGGTGTAAAGCATGATAAATCTCAGGATAAACTCCTTCAGTACACAACTAGTTATAGACCAACAGCCATAGTATAGCTCACTCAGTCAGTTTTTACCTACCTGGTATATATTATGGAATAGCTACATCTTTCACATGTAGAATGGTAGAAGGCAATGAGCGGCTGAGGGGAAAGTAAGATGTTGTAAAAGAGGTATGATAATGCGAATCCTGCCATTCTGCTCTTCACAGCACCAGTCCTTAGCAGTTACAGGACATATTCAATAGATTTTCAATAGATTTTCAATTATCAGGAAGCTATATGACTATTATAAACACAATAGTCATAGCAATGTGAGGATCTACTTTCAGCTCTTCAACAAATAAAACATATTTGAAAAAGGATTGTGGCCCAAAATCTGCTTTTGGTAACACATATTCAACCCTCTTGACATCATTGAACTCATAACAGAATTTAGTCCAATTAATGCATTTTTTTTTCTTTTAAACATTCTTTGCATTTCCAATTGCACCAGTGCCCTTCAAGTTGGTAATTTTCTGTCAACTAGTGACAAGCCAAGCAAAGAGTTCTCAGCCACCTCTCAGGCACTAAATAGGTGAGGAAATATAGGAATATTCAAATGCCAGGAAACGCCTCTTCTATCAGTCATTAATACTGAAATAGCAGTTTCTGTTAATAATAGATTAATATCATCTTTTCAGAAGAGGATTGGTCTTTTTGACACTAATGTACTGGACTGAATGAGACTTTTCCTTAATTTCATGTAATAACTTAAAGTCATAAAGAATAGAATCATTTATGTTGGCAAAGACCTCTGAAGGTCACCTCATCCAGACTCGGACTCAAAGCACAGGTAATTTCAAAATTAGCCTGGACTTCTCAAGGCCACTTCCAGTTGAGCACACAGCAAGTGCTCCAGCCCAAGTCCACTGTGGGGACTCTGCTGAACTCACTCCCACAGGACCACTCTGCTCCCAAGGTGCTCTTCCAAGAGTTGTGTAGAGGAAATAAAACATCTTCCTTCAACCTGCTGGTTGTTCTTTTGTCAGTACAGCCCAGCGTACTGTTAGCCTTCATGGCTGCAAGGACTCACTACCAATTCATGTCCAGGTGTTTACTTATGAGGGCTTCCAGGGCCTTTGGGCAGAGCTGCCACCTGCACAGTCATTTCCCAGCCTGGACTGCTACATGGAGTTGTTCCATTCCAGGAACAGGACTTTGCGCTGTTCTTTGTTGGACTTCATGAATTTTCTAATCCTCCTGCTGGTTGATATCCTTTTTCGGTACTATCAACTTGTCTCCCTGTTTTGATGCCAATAGAAAACTTTGTTGGGGTTATGCTTCATCCCATTGTCCAGGTCATTGGTAAAAATGTTAAACAGTTATGTGCTGCAGGGAATATACCACAATTTTCTTGTCCAAACTCCGTCTCACCTCCACTCCTAACTGCCCTCACATAACCTGTCACAGAGGAGAAAAAAAAAAGAAAAATTGGCAATAGAAACTACAAAACCTCCCCATTTCACATGTGAGCAGCACCAGGTGAACTATGCTATGGAAATAACACATATAAGTAAGGTAGCTCAGCCAAACAAGGAAAACCCAAAGTCAATATTAGATAGGTGGGAATAAAGCTTTTCACGACTTGATTTTTATTTTTTTAATGTGTTTTTGTACAGTGTTGCTTACAGCAAAAGATGTAGGTGAAACTGTAAAGCCAGTAATAATAATAGAAGGAGAGGAGCTCAGCCAAAAAAGCAAGTTGTCCTTAAAAGGAGGTTAAATTCATAAATACAGACCATGTGTTAAGTGGTAAAGCAAATTTAATACTTACTGAATAATGTCACTGATATAAAAATAGAACTTGTTGCCTCATGCCTAATGGACCATATTAGATTCAGAAGAAAGGTTCCAGATATTTTTGTTAGTTCAAAATAGACACTTGACACAGAACATGCACACTGCCCCATATTGGTAAACAATCAGCAAAACCAGGTAGCTTTTAGAGGAAACCTGAAAAGTGCAACGTGCAATAAATGAGTTTTTAATATTGGGATAGTGATGAACTCTGTCCATTTGATTTTCTCTCAAACCATGTGATATGTTCTATGTGGCACAAAGGAAAGTGGTACTTTCCTAGAAAGAACACAGAATCATAGAACAGCCTGGATTGGAAGGGACCTTAAAGATCCTCTAGTTCCAAACCCCCTTCCATATGTAGGAACACCTTCCACTAAACCAGGTTACTCAGATCCCTATCCAACCTGAATTTTAACACTTCCAGGGATGGGGCACCCACACCATCTCTGGGCCCACCACCCTCACAATAAAGAATTTCTTCCATATATCTAATATAACCCTAATCTCTTTATTCTGAAGAGATCCCCCCCTTGCCCAATCACTAAATGTCCTTGTAGTACCTTTAGGTACTGGAAGGTGCTATAAGATCTTCCTGGATCCTTCTCCAGGCTGAACAACCCCAACTCTCTCAGCCTGTCTTCACAGGAGAGGTGCTCCAGCCCTCTGATCATTTTTGTGGCCTCCTCTGGACTTGCTCTAAGATGTCCATGACCTTCTTATATTGGGAGCACCAGAACTGTAAACAGCACTGCAGATGGGGGCTCACCAGAGCAGGACAGAGGGGGAGAACCACCTTCCTCAACCTGTTGTCCACAGAGTCATTCCAAATATACAATATCCAAAGCCCTCTCTTCCTCCTCCAAAAGAGCGTTTAGTGAAACCTCTATGACTTCCAGAAAATGCTGCCTTTCCAAACCCTTGGGTAGGGCCACATGGGAAGCACTATTTAGGTGAATGGTAGCATAATAATCCACTGATACCCTCAGAGGCTACACTAATTTACACAAATACTGAGGTTGTCTAAGAGGGGACCACTGACTATTTCTACTCAGAATTTCTAATGGAAATGCTGGGTAGCTTGAACCTGGAAACCCTGCAGATCGTGAGTGATCATTCTCTATTTTCTAAGGTCCAACAGAAAATCATAGAATATCCTGAGCTGGAAGGGACCCACAAGGATCATCACAGCACAACCTGCCCCTGCCCCTGCATGGGACCAAGAATCACCAGGTGCCCGAGAGCATTGTCCAGATGCTTCTTGAACTCTGCCAGGATTGGTGCTGTGACCACTGCCCTGAGAAGCCTGTTCCAGTGCCCAACCACCCTCTGGGTGAAATAAATAAATAAATAATCAGAACCACACAACGTTCTGAGTTGGAAGGGACCCACAAGGATGACCAAGTCCAAATGTGAATGTTGTCAGGTGTCAGAGGTACTGGAGACTCAGGTTCAGATTTCTCTGATACTAACATTGTCCTATGACTGCTAACATCAGTGCCAACAGGAGGCAAAGAAAACTTTTCCTTTGTCCTAGGCTTTGAAAGGGTTGGTAGAAGAACATCTACTTGAGCAGCCACAACATCTTGTGGTGTATTTGATGCAAGGAAGAAGGACTTGACAAACTCAACAGTGTCCCAGATTTGTTGTTTTAATTCTGTTCATTCATCATCACCTAAATCTCCTTCATTTCCTTTTTGAAATGGATTCTAAGTCCTAGATATGTGTTCTCAAGGGTCAAAGCAGCTCTGAATTTTCAGCTGAGATTTTTTTTCAAGAAACACTAATACAAGTTGTAACCATTCATCCTGGTTTTGCGCCAGGTTACTTGGCAAATGCATAGAATTAGGCGGTTCCTTTCATCTAATTTGATGCTTTGCCAAGGCGGGTTATTCTTATTATTAACCTTCTGTCATGCCTGCTGTACAACAGTCCAGAAACCTCTCGAGTCTTTGGCAGAGCAGCAAGGGAGACTCTCTGGCAAAGGAATAAGAAGGACTCAAAACCAATGGAATTTAAATGATTATGAAGAACAATAAAACACTAAGTGACTAGATTGCTTAAAAATATCTCGAGGACCCTGCTACATCCAGCAGTGGGAGTTAGTGGTTGCTAACAAAGTCTTTTTATTATTATCAGGGTGGCCATCCAGAGGTGAATTTGGTGATCAGTTCATACAAAAACAGATGTCTCTACTGAAACAACTCGGTTCACAGTTACACTGCATCCTCTTTTTTGATGTTTCAGTAGATGTCAACAACTGACTGAACATAAAATAAATGTGCTTCATTTCAGATGAGAAAGGTCCCAGTCCTCTGAATCAGGAATTTTCTGGACTTCAAGAAATCATGATCTTGTTTTCAAATACTTGTGCTCTGTTTTCACAATAGGAGGGTTGATATTATTCTCTACTCCAATTCCAATTCCTTTTTCTTTTTTATTTATGTCTAGCCCCTTCTACAGTAAATCTCCTCACCTAAAAGACACATAAATAGCTCACAGCTTCAGTCTAAATGCTGTGATTCATCTGTGACCCACTGCTTTGTTTGGAGTTACATAAGGCATACCCTTTTTTTTTACCAAAAAAAGTTGACAATATTTTGGATAAAATACAATTCCTTTGAGGAAATTGAGCCAATCAATATTTTGTAGCAAAACTTCATGAGGATGCTGTCATGATCTGATTACGAAGGTTCTTAGAAATGCCCTTGCCTGAACTAAGGTGCAAACGAGATCATATGCCAGTGACAATAGTATGGGGATTATTTGATAGCATTTGATAGTAAATAGAAGAGAGAGAGGGAAAGAGAGAAACAGGAAATAGGAGGGGGGATAGAAAGAGAGAAACAGGGACAGAATAAGGAAAATATCACCACTCTGTGGGTCCCAATGATTCACCATTGATCCTCTCCAGCTGCTCCTCTTGGTGGTGAAGGTCCCCCCAGGCAGCACAGAATGCCCTGGGTTAATGTATCCTCCAGCCAGGGGGTGATGTCCAGGCACATCCCTGGAGTTTGCCTTTGTCTTTTGCAGCAGACTCTGGATCTGTTGCATCACTTGCAGCCCTGTGGTGCAAGGCCTCTGGGGAACACTCTGGGGGGTCTTTGATGGGTTGTGGCTCCCCCTCAGCTGCCTCTCAGGTGAAAGTCCCGTGGATGGGGCCTGTGGGGCTGGGGGGTTTCACAGCTGGGCCGGTTTGTGCAATCGGAGGATGGGTGTTCATTGCCTCTGACCAGAGGTTCTGCCACGCACCCAAAACCTCCTCCTGCCCCCTCGGCTGCGGGGAGCAGTCTGTGTAAACCTGGCTGCTGTGAGCTGTGCTCTCCCCCACCCCAAACTCAGCAGAGGATGATCCTCAGCGCAGCTGGTGGCTTTGGCCGTTGGGTGGATGCAAACCTTTCCCTGTGCCTGAGATGGCTGAACGATGGGTTTCCCTTTATCTAATCAGCAGTTTGACTTTCAGTCCAAAGTCCCAGTCAGGTATCTTCAGGGAGACTTCTTTGGTTGTGGCTTCTTTGGTTGTAGCTTCTTTATACAGTTTTTGTTAAAATGAGCAAAACTTTATATCAATGTTTGAGGCATGAACTATTTCAGTCTCTGACAGATGCATGTTAGAAACTTCTTACTCAAGCATAGCACTGCAGAGGAAGACAGCTTCCAGTTCAGAATTTGCTTTATAGCCTCAAATAGTCTTCATGTTGGCTTCCAGACAATCACACCGGCCTGCCCTTGAATAACCTGTATCATATCCTAACCCTTTAAAACAGGCACTTCTTTTTGGCCTTTGAAACTTTGAAGTCAATAGAATTATATACATGAGAAGATCAGGCTGCATACAGTGTTTCTGAGACACAGTAATATAATCTGACTAGCACTTTACCTCTTAACAGTCAGAATTTATGTTTTATTTAAATAGAAGAATCAGCACAGGAAGATCTCCAAACTAAAGAACTGCTTTGGCCCTTCAAAGTCCAGGTATTTTTATTTCACATGAACTCTCTGGTAAATTGTGTAAAGGGTGAGTATTTTAAAAGGTTTTCGTCAACTAATGCCAAGTTAGGTATCTCATTAATTTTTAAAGTATCTCTCCTGTTAACTTTTTATCAAAGTATCTGCTCTACTGTATTAGGCTTTTTCTGTCTTAGGTTATAGTTAAAATAAGGAAAATAAAATGGGAAGTGGCTTACTAAAACTGAAAGAGTCTCTCAAAGTTCAGAGATCCAAAAAGTTAAGGAGAACTTACACAGGCTCCCACTGGTCTCTATTTTTTTGTGTGGTCTTCCTAATATTTCTGTCAAAAACTCCAGTCTTTAGGAAGTGGTTCCCTCACACACATTTCTCACTCTCATATTCACTGCAAGATTCAGTCAACCCTTGTAACACTACTTGGCAAATGCACTGACTGACATGACAGCAGATTAAGACCATTAATAAAATCCACTGCACAACCAACCTTCCAATGAGAATGTGCCCTGTGGTAATGGGGAAACTGTCAGTAGCAACTAAAAAGGAACAGCAAATCTACAAAAGGAAACTCATGGCCATCTAAACTACACAGGCTGCAGTAATGACCTAACTAAAATGATTTAACTAAATAATAAAATGTTTAACTTTCCTCAGTAAGAAGAGGAAAGAAGAAAGGCAGACATACTAAGGAATCTAATTTTAGGAAGCTTAATCAAGGGAACGTGAGTGTTATTGGTATTTATTTTTTATTCTCAGAAATACCTATACGATTGGTAATTTGTCCTTTAACACTTTTACCATTTCACACATCAAGCTATTTTATTGGAGGAGGAAACAAATAAATGTGGGATAGGAATATGGACCTCCTTATTTTTCTATTTGTTTACCAGCAGCATGGTCCTCTCATGCTGTGTATGCAGCCAGAACAGATATTTCACCTTCTATCAGGCAAATGGGAATGGAAAGATGGAACCTTTGTGACATTAGTTTCTGTCAGGGTCATTTAATGGACGTCAGGCTAAGAAAAGTTTTAAGGAGAGATTTATAGGGAGAAAGGAGGTTGAACTAGAGAGGAGGAAGCAGAAAGGTTTATGTGCCATACAGCCCTTATTACATTAGCACTGGAAAGCCTGGACTACAAAAGCTTGAGTAACCAAAATAAAATCAATAGCACCATTTGTATAAATTAAACTTACATTATGTGGCGCTGCTACTGTACACAGCTGTACATTCTTCGTGTAAACAGTCTTCTTCCTTGGTTTAAATTAATGTCTGAGGAAGAAGGGATACTCAGTCACTAGCAAAATTGAGATAGTCTCAGTGGCTATTATCATGGAAAACAGAGGATGTGGTAGTAAGAAAGAAAGAAGAAGGAAAAAGGAGCTGGGAAAAAACTTATTTTAGATCCCAATTTTCAGTCACAAGACAACAATGTTTTCCCATTGACCTTAGTATCAAATCAGGCTGAAGGATGACTGAAGGATGAGAAGGGACAGGGGAGGGGTAAGTAGGCCTCTTTCTCAGAATAATGCTGATTTCTGCACATGGGGTTTTTGGCCATCATTATTGTACCCGACTAGAGCAAAGTGAAAGGACATGGGTAAAACAAGAATTTATTCACAGTGATACCCTATCTTCCTTTTCCTGTGATGAAGGACAGCTCTGTGACACGCAGAAAGCTCCCTGCACAGAAGG
Source organism: Picathartes gymnocephalus (assembly GCA_013390045.1). Lineage (NCBI taxonomy): Eukaryota > Metazoa > Chordata > Aves > Passeriformes > Picathartidae > Picathartes > Picathartes gymnocephalus. The sequence continues at coordinate 88,686 of WEKY01052825.1, read as the reverse complement.
TGTTAACCTTTTGCAGTGACCCAAAATGGGGAAATTACTAAGAAAGGCAACAGATCTTCTCAGAAATTATAAATGTCACTCTTTAATGCGCATAAAGAATCTCTTTCTTTACCTTATTTTGCCTTTCATGATCCATTTTAGCAGTGGGTGATACTGAATTTTTTGGAAAGCAAAGGACTCTAGGGAGAAAGATGTAACAGTAAGAAAAACTGCAGATAAGCCTGTGAGTCACATTTTCTGTTGATCTAAATCACCGTCACTCCAGCTGCCTTCATTAGAGATACACTGATTTACATAGGCTGAGGAACTTGCCCTGTATTTCCAGGAATTAACAAACAGTGGATGATTCAAAATTTTGTATTATAGTTCTTATGTTATAACTCTATTCTATTTTCTTAAGAGAAGGAAGAGGATGTCTTTATGTACAGTATCTATGTTGATCCATGGCTATCATTAATCGTCTTTTGGTACATGATACCTCTTTTATTAATAGATGAACTTCCCAGCTGTAAATGACAAGATAAATTGATTGACCAGCTGGTACTTTGGAGATGCAGTATTTCTCCAAAGTATCCAAAGCTTGAAGTGGGGGAAGGGATTCATTTTGTTTTAACCAGGATTTAGCATTTCTTCATACAAACAGGACAAACAGAACAAATCTGATTAACACATCTTGGTTATGAAGGGAAAAAAACCCGGCATTTTCCTTTAGTTGTGGATTCTGACTTGCAAAACATTTCCTCTCCTCCTCCCCCCAGCACACACACAGTTGATGTACCTTTGGTTTGCTTTCGCATATTTTATGAAAAATGCATGATGTGGAGTGGCAGCGGGCAGCTGCCATCTGCCGGCAATTCCTCAGCCTGGGAGAGGGGGCTGTGCGCTGACATTGATCCAGACATTTCAGAGGTTACTACTGCAAATCAAAGTACATTGGGAAAAACAGAACAATGAATCAAAATTATCAGAATCTAATCTGGTAACAGTCTTCAGGATACACCCCTATTCACACTGCAATTCCCTGTCAGATTGACAGTAATCACAGTGATACTGATCAAAGAACTTTGGTTTCTGAGCAGAAAAACAGAGAACCGAACCTGACACCATGTGCCCCGAGCAGGAATCCTTCTAAAAACTGGTTTTTTGGTTTTTTCGGTTTTTTTCTTTTTTATTTAGAAGCTGGGAGCATAAGTGATGGGGGAAGGAGAGAGCCTGCATTTCTGAAATTCTTTCTTTGTGAATCAGCAGATAGTGCTTCTGGAGCTGGGAATGTTTCCTCTTGGACTGACTCCATCTCCTTTTTTGGTCTGCAAACGCTTGAGGTTAATGGTTGGGGTTGAAGAAGTTGAAGCACATGGTAGTGCTTTGAATATGAAAAGAGGAATTTGCACAATATGGGTGCATTAGTCATTTGCAGTTCACTAATTATCTGTTTTATGTTAATGCTAATGCTCCATGTAAGTAAAGTAAATTAACACGATAACATAAAAGAAGCAATTAATGGAATATATAACATTTGTAGCTTTAATAAAACCGATTTCATTCCACACACAGAGAAAGCGGCTATTTAGGTCTCTGAAATAAATGAGGAGCTTGCTGAAACCTTGCTGCTCTAAGTAACACCAAGGACAGACTCACATGACATAATATTGTTGCCATAGTAACAGGGATGTGCACCAGCGGAATCATGCCCATATATCATTAATTTAGTGCTCGGCTAAACACAAAATAATACCTCTCCTAATTATATTGTGTCTTTGATTCTTAAGAATGTAACACCATTATTACCTAGAGTCAACTGTAGGACATTTGAGGCACAATGTCTGTCAGAACATATAACTTAACCAGAACATATAGCTTGTTGTACACTTTCTTGGATACAAAAAAAAAAAAACAACCAAAAAACCAAAAAAACCCCACAAAAAAACAACAAAAACCCAAAGAATCCACATCCACAAGTCTCCCATATCCACAAGTCTCCCCTAATTCTCCTATATATGCCACAGAGGAAGCTAATTGGATGTGTGCCATTTGGCAACATCCTTCTTTACAGTCTTCCTGAGGCTCTGTGATATCAGCCACTTCCCAAAGCCTGGAGGCTCAGCTTGATTTAGAACCGCATCTGGTGCTTTTGGGAAGCGCGCTTGATATCAGCAATCACACTGCACACACACACAACTTCCCGAATATCACATCCATACCCAGAATACTCATAGCAGCAGCCAAAAAAGGGGGAGGAAAAAAAAAAAACCAGCATAAAAAGCTGTGACTAAATTTACTGATGAGAAAATGCTGATGTTGGTGAAGCCCCAGGATGACTTGAAATGTTAGTAATGTTATTAAGTCACCTTAGAGGAAATCATCCTGCAGACTAATGTAAAGAAAGGCTGTTTTATGGCACAAAGTGTTTCATTCAAGTGATGAATAGTTTCCAGAGGATCCACGAGTTTCAGGAGGTTGCAGGATCTCACACTCCTCTCAGTCCTGTTACCTTACTCCTGTCACTCACTCCAATTCAGTCAGGTATTTCAGTGCATGTAGTGGAAACACACCATGTGGTCTTGCTGAAAGCAAGAGCACCACCCATCTCCACCAACTCGTCAGTGTGAAAATGCCTTCCAGATTTGGAATCACAGTGCTTTATTTTCCTATATCTCGATCCTCAAGCAGATCACACTGCTTCCTCCTAACAGGGTTTGCACGATCAGCTTGCTCATTTTGAATCTCAGCTTCCTTCTGATTTGCAGAAGAAGGCCAGAGAACTCTTCTGAATGACGGACTAATTTCACATCTCATTTCTCTGGATGGAAGGGAAATCTCCAAGAACCTGCATCTCCCCAGTAACCCTTCTCACATTCCAGTCTGGCTGATCCATTTTGCAGGCAGCACTCAAGTGCATTTCTCCTGTAGCCATCTTCTGATATCCCCCCCAGAGATGTGTATTCACTTTGTTTGATTCTCTGCTTCTTCCACCAGGAGAAATGGAAGGATTTTCCTCACCAACCCTCCTCATTAATGTCAAACATCTCCTACTTCAAAAAAAAAAAAAAAAAAGAAATACTGCGGGGGGCTGGGAGGGGTAGTGGGGTAGTGTTTAATGTTCTTTTGTATTAATTCAGTTTGTAACCTCAGTTAAATGCTTGGCTCTCTTGAGGTGAGGACATAATAATTGTCATGTTACTTGTATGTATTAGAGTTCCATTTTTAGCACATTTTAAACTCATGGGGGATTTTTAATTTTTTTTCCTGAAAAGACAATGTAATTTGTATGCAGTTTTCCTAGTGATTATTCTGAGGGACATTTTTCTTCGAACGATGATTACAGTCCTAACAAGGTTCGGTACCTCCCATCACTTCACGGCGTGGATTCCGAGGACCACACTGTCACCTAGTGGAATGTCCCTGCAGCCAGCCCTGCACTCACTAACGGGGCTGCCCGGGAGCTCAAGTCCCTGCTGCTGTGCTGTGCTGGCCTCTGTATTTGCGAAAAAAAAAAAAAAAACAACAAAAAAACCCAAAACCAAACAACCAACCAATATAAATAAACAATTGTTTAAATAAATAAATAAATAAAATCACAGACACGCTGAAGAAAGCCAGTAGGCAAAGTCTGGGACTATCTGTTACTGTTGTTATCTCTAAGCAACCAAAAGCATCACTTGTATAATTCTGTTTGGAAAAAATATGTTCTCCTACACAGGGACTCGTGTCATTCACAGCACTGTAAATAAGAGCTATATGCATGAATGGGTAGGAGTCTCTAGATTGCTAAATGAAAATCCACTGCAGGCAAATGTTAAATAAAATTTAATGTCATGTACTTCTACTTTCAATGCCTGCTTCCATTGTACACAGTATAGAAACAGCATGTGACACAGCTAAGTAACATGCTTTGCTTTCATCCTACTTTAAATTTGATTACTCCAGCTTTTATATTGCTGACGCATAGCAGGCACCTGATTTATAATATGATATTAAAAGGGAAATCACTCCTACAAGTAGCCTTAAGTAGCACTTACTTCTAGCCTGTGCTTCTTCCAGACAGAAGCCTTCTGACAGACCTCGGATTACAAGATAGATTTGCCTAAAATAACCTCTGATTTAATAAATCAGCAACAAGAATAATCAGCAGCAAAATTAGGACATTAGAACACTGTACTTTGGACCAGACTGTCCAATATCTGGCTAGATCCAGTGCTGCCAATGTGTACATGAGGTTTCTTTGTCTAAGAATCTGGTTGACAATTTCTTGAGATTAATCTGTGCAATTTTTGGCAAGGGGAGAGCACAGGGACAGGCTGCAGCTTTATTCTCATGACCCAAATGCAGGGGCTGTGCAAGAATCCTCCTAGCTCTTAGTAGAAGACAGGTTTGCTTTCCTTGGTGTCCAAAGGGCACAGAAGAGTTACATTATTCAGCATTCAGAATGTTCCTGAAAAACCCGAAAATGTCCACTCGTGTTCAGCCCGGCTGTAAGACTGTTTGTGCCCAAGCTCTCATAAATTATCCTCTGGAGACCACTTTTGCCTTCTTTAGAGCCCCTTTATACCTTAAGGATGGCAGAGAGAAGCACTTTTATGACGGATGATCTGTCCTTTGTCAGTCCATGCTGAGGTCCTTTGGATGTGACCTGAACAGAAGAGCACTGGGTCACTGTGTTTTCTGGAGTCTGGTAGGTGCAATTCCTGTACAGCAAAGAACTTCAGGCACTGAGGAAGGACAATATATTGCAAACAAAACAAAATACAGTTTTATAGACTCTTTTTCGTGTTTTAGAAATGATTTATGATGTAGTGATTAATAATGGTGTTTATTGCAATTGTTTAGGCAAATGTGACAGAAATCTTAACAGCAGCTCAGCCATAGCAAGGAGAAGCACAACATATTATTTTTCCAGAAGAATAAAACTAGAAAAAATTAAGGGATACAAAGGCACAAGTGCTACAAATTTAAAAATCTTCCAATTATGCCATCTTGCACAAATTTCAGCTTGGTGTGTGCCACAGCCAAACTTTTCCTCTCATTCTTTCAGTATGCAGCAAGACCCTAATGGGGGGTCATGAGGCAAAGATACCTTTTATTCTGCCATTCAAAATTGCTTTCTGTGAAATGCCTGGAAGAGACATTCACCAAGTGAACCTCAGAGCAGACACTGGAGGACATCATCATCCACTTGCAAATATTTCTGTCGACAGAAAGAAAAGCTCTATTTTTCAAATTGCATACCCTCTACAAATTACTCCCACAACTGTAATTAGGAACATGCCCCCAAGTACAAATAAAACACACTGTAAAAAGCAGAATTTCTCTCTGAGATTTGACAGGGGTACTTTGTGAGAGACTTATTAGGTTTCTTTGTACTTAAACTAAAAAAAAATTGGATTCACACTAATAAGGACTTGCTGTAACAAATTAGCCACTGAGACCTGAAGGTTTCCTATCATAACCAGCTGAATTACACTATCATATGCATCATTACATGTGAAAATTAACAGTCCATCTCACACAACATAGTGTAGGTAATTTTATTTCACTCTACCTTTAGCCCACCTACACAAAAACCTTTTAACTGCCATGAAAAACGGAGTACCACCATCTCAGGATTGGTTGTGCATTTCTGCTCTTTTGTGAAACATGATGGTGCTGCATGAATTTCTCTTAATGGCCGTGGTTCTCAAATATTCTTTTTAGGCCAGTTCCAGCATCCTGCAAAACCAGTGGAAGTCCTTCCTTTGATTTCAGTGGGAGTTGGATGAGATCCGTAATTTATAAATTACAAAAGCATCTGGAATTTGAGACAAGCCCTTGGATTGAAATCTACAGATGTCTGGGATAACTTACAATTACTGTATCTGAGGAAGGGCAACACAGGATTTTATTGCATAGCATTTTCCCCAGGTACTTACAGTGAATTATTGAAATAAGACATATGGTTTTGAACAGCATTACATTCAGCATTTTATATTCTGAACATTTCTGAGTTTCAAATAAAACAGTGTGACATTAAACAGACATGATGTCTTTTACCAAAGGTTCTTACAATGCTTTAGAAGCAGCAATTAAGCTGGCAAGGTATTTAAGTGGTGCTACAGATGGTCACTAAGGCACAAAGACATTTCCAAGGTCACTCAATAAATCAGTGACAGCAACAGAGCTAAACCCCAGGCATCCCTGTCTCCCCACTGCAGCCACATGTAGGGCCAGCCTGTGCCTCTGCTCTGTAGTTTCACTGTCCCATCTCTTTTTTTTTTTTCTTTTTTTTAATTTCTTGGAGGTTTTTCTGAGTGTTGGATGTTTGGTTATATGAATTGAGCAAGCTAATCTGCTGATGTAAATTGGCTGGATTTGATTGACTCCTGAGCTCTGTATCATGTGCAATGCAGCATTTGCATTTAGCTTTGTTACAGAATGATGTGAAATATGACAGTTTGATGCAGTTGGTCGCTGACATCCTTGGGTCCTGCAGGTCTGCTTGTAAAGACACTGTCACTGACTTATGGGAGCTATGGCAGTTGAAACTAGCTGAGGACCTGAACCAGTAATCTCCCAAAACCTTTGAAAAACACAGGACCAGCTACAATTTCATACTACAAGAAGGACTGATATATCACAGCTCATAGTTGGGCACTTTATACATTCAACAGGCTCTGTAACTATTTAGCTGCAGTTAAAAATCTGGAATGCACATACAAAAAAAAAAAAAGATTGATGCCTTTAGTTTGATGTAAATACATGAGTAAAAAGAAAATGAGACTCATTGAACTCAAAGAAGCCAGGAATAAATGAATATTTGATACTAAATGTTAGTTTTTGAACAGTAAAAGAACACTGAAACAATTCTCACAATACCCTGCAATGAGACAAGTTTAATTATCTGTAATAAATGTTTAGTTTAGATGAGTAGAGGACATTTGTAAGGGGGAAGCTGAGAGTTGATGACCTGCCTCTGGACACAGAACAGGCCAGTAGTAGAGCAGAGTTTAGATTTTACCATTCCTCAAACCCTCACCCCATATTCATTCCTCCAGAGCCCAGGCTCCTAATTTAGGAGGCATGTATTTAGCGACACACTGTCAAAACAAGTCATCATTTTTCAGGAAGAGATAATGTGACTGGAATTTACAAGCACCAGAACCTTTGCCAGGTTTGATCATCAGCATAAAACTCTGTCTGCCTCCTACTGCAAGATTTCCTCAAACTTGGAACTTTTCCATAGGCATGGTTGCACAGTAAGTCACCATTTCCTAGGTCAGCTCTTCTGAGGTTAAACCCTCATCCACCTTCCACTTATAAAGAAGAAAGGGAATGTCTTAGTGAGTTCTTTTACAATTATTACTCAGATATACATGTTTACCTTTAAAATCAAACCAAATAACATATAAAGATTACTTTAAAAAGAGAAATACTGTGTAAAGATTATGGCCTTTCACATTAGCTATAAAAATACCTTTCGTTTCTTACTCATAACCAGTCTACAATGTGGCCATATTCTGAAGGGCAAGAGAGTGTCTGGATGGCAACCAAATGTTATCTCACTCTCTGACTATTTTAAAATATTCATTAACGTGAACGCAAGCTCGTAAAATGGAATAATTATTTTAGTACTTTTATCATCATTCATAACATAGCAATTGCATGCTAATGAGCAAGAAATAGTCTCATTGCAGGAAATAGCCTCATTGCTGTAAAATACCTGAGGAAAACTACAGGAATTTGGAACTAACTAATTTCAATGAAACTGTACAATGCAGACTGGAATAAACCAGAAGGCATGTGATGGTTAGATAAAAAAACATTCCCTTGTTGAAGATTTGTATTCTGTTAAAGTCATAGTTATGTTCTTGGTTCCTCAGACAGAAAAAAAAAAGGGTGAGTTCTTCCATGCCAAAGCCCCTTGACCTCATCATGATAGGAAATTTTTTCTTGTTAGAAAAAACATAAATATCATTTAACTAATCTACTTCTAGGTGCATACAACATTCTGGCATCTATAGCTGTAAGGAAGTAGACTGAAACTAAATCTAGGAGTATATGCAGGGTTAAAAATGAAGAGTTCATTCACTAGAACAGAATTATTCTTATGTTTGTTACCTTTTACTTGAAATGCATTGCCATATTTGTAGACATGATAAATTTTCCCAGGCGTGTTTTCTGAAACCAAACACTCCGTTTTAATTTTTCTTTTAATTCAGCTTGTTGATTCTAGATGCTGTGGGAAAAGAATTCTTGCAGTGATTTAAGCAAGCACCCAGCACCCATGTAAACATTTATCCTTCTACAAAGTGTGATGCTATTTTTTTGCAAATATTTCCATCTCTTTTATGTTCCTTGGTGCTAGGCTATTCAGTCCCACATGATTTTTCCCATTTTCTCAAAGGCTGCAGTCACTTTATATTGCAGTCTGCAGTTTCGTTTGATTTGTAGGATGAACACTCTTAGCACTTGGGGTATCATTCTTGGACCTAAATTTCACAAAATGTACACTGCAATAGGCTTATTTCATTGTCTCTGGTACAGAATTCCCCACAGTCTTAAAGGACATAATTTATTGGAGCACCAAAACTCTACACTTGGATTTCCATCTGGAGATTTGATCTCCAAGAATTGATTAAACAAGAAGTTAATTTGTTTAAATAATTAAAGGAAGTTCTCCACTTAAATACCAGAAACTGAACTGAGAAGCTCAGCAAGGATTCTGCATATGCTTACCATTCCACATATTAGCATTGGAGAAATGAAACATTTGAAGACTAATATTGTTTTTTGTGAGACATATGTCCTTCTGTAGGACGACCATCATGTTAAAAGTGAAGAAGGCTTTTGCTAGGTTCTCAGGTTGAATGTTTGAATTGTGTCTCTTTGGTAGACATCAACAGCTTTTGAAAATCAAGAAAAGTTGAGAAAAGTCGTGAACACAGAGAACTGATGAAAGGTTTTCAATAATAATTATTCTACGTATAATGTCAGACCTGAACTCCTTTGCTGACAGGGTAGTCAAACAAAGGAGTAATAAATGATATCTAATCCATACCTATAATGTGAACCATGACCAACCATGTGTTTGAAGGCCCTCACTATGTACAACTTGATACTAGGAATTTTTCACTATGCCATGATAAATGTGATGCTTATTTACCACCACTGCTTCCTTTCACTCTATATTGACTTCACTCCACTGGAAGTAAATTTGCATCTGGCACATGGATTATAATGAATGGTCATTAAACCTTAATTATCATCTGAATCTTAATTATCTGTTTATAATAAACGCTTTGGGACAAGGCAGTGCTTAAAGAGCAGGATGTGCCAATATTTCAAGTCTGCAGACTTGGCTAAGATGAACAAGTGGTAGTAGGAGCTGCTTAGGAATTCACTGAACAAAGCCAGTGAAACATTGTGGAAAGGAAGTTTGCAGTTCAGTGTTTAGTAAAGAGGAAAGGACAAAGAAGGAGAGATGTTGCAGTACAGGGGTTCGTCTGTGCCCCTGGCTGGACTGTCTAGCAAAGACCTCTGCCAATCAGGTGCAGTATACATCACTGATCTAGGGACAACCCAGGCGATAACCCAAGCCAATCAGATGGCAAGCTGGGAACTTTTGAATCAATCCCCCTTCAAAAGAGCTTGCAGTCTCAATAAAGCAGTTCAGTTCCTTTTTTTTGTTACTTACACCACAAGGCTCATCTCCTTTCTTTATCTCCTCCCGGACCCTACACCCATAGAGAGACAAAATTTTGAAGAGGCATACTTAGAAGTAATTCCTGAGCTCCAGAAGGTTTCTCTATCTACTGTTATCTACTGTAAAAGCTTAAGGAAAACTCAGAACAATAAGGCAAGAAAATGATGTGAAGTGTTTCATTGCTCTAATCAGAAGTTGTGAATGACTAGTTTGGGAAGGGTGTTTGTTCCTAGTGCAGAATTAGAAGGCAATGAGCACTTGCCAAGGCTGTCTGTCGAAAAGGCTGATGAGTACAGGAGCAGACTCTGAGGAGCTATGCCTTGTCCTCTATTTGTCAGTATCCGGACTGCTCATGTCCAAGGTAGATGCTCACATCTCCTCATATGAATCCCATCCAAGGCGCTGGCTGGACACGAGCCAAGCATGTGAGGCCCAAGCACAGCAGTCAGTCAAGTGCCCAGAGACAAAGGGAACACTGCCAGGGCTGGAATAACATAGACTGTCCATTTAAAATGTCATCTAAGTTTTAGTGCTCTTGAGAGAGTGAAATCATTCACCTGTTAATTAAAATGAACAGGATCTGACTAATCCCTCTGTACTTCTTTTTAAATCCAACCCCCCATTTCCTCCCACTTTCAAATGTTCACAATTTTATAAATCTATAAACCATGTTCCTTGAATATGTTTTTTTTTAAAATTTAAACCCACAGAGGCTGGATTTTTAAAATTTGGTCATATCCTTGAAAATGCATGATTCGTGATCTGTCTATTTCAGAGTATTTCGATGTCTTACCCCAATTTACCCCACATTTCACGCTTTCTCCCTCAAAGATGCCTAAGTAAATCTCACCTTCTGCAGCCCACAAGACCCCATGATCTCAGCTGCACCACAAGACTCAGGACCATGAGTCAGGTGTTATCAACTATAATCACCTCCCTGGGAAGAGGGATGAGTGAAGGCTCAGCCCTTGGGATCTCTTGTTCATTACCCAGCCAGCTCCTTGGTGGTGAGGAACGAGCACTGGACACAGAGGTACCTCAGACTCTGTGCCTGCCTGTAGCCTCAGCCAATGAGCTCTTTACATAGTTCTGCATAAAACTTTACATTTCTACAGTAAGAGCCTCTAAGGAATACAAGGAAACTCCTTAAAGATCAGTATTATACAAAAAGATCATTTATTCTCTCAGGAACCTCAGCCCCGCTTGCAGCTCTTTCCCAGGGAATCTCCAGAAGTGGGTGATCACATAACAAAACAAACATAATGCCTGCCAGACACAATCCAGAGCTAGGACAGATAAAGATTGTAGCAAACCTGTGGCATGAAGCTTATTAAATCTTTCAGAATTTATATTATCATTCACTGTTGTAGATAGGGATATTCCTGGGAACTATATAAACATCCAGCTACCTTTTAATCTTACTAAGTCTTCAGCCTTAACAGCATTCTTTGCAAGAAGTTTTAATATTTACTGGCTCTGTGCAACAGTATATTTCTTTTTATCTGTTTTGAATTTACCACCTTTTAATTTCATAAAAGGCCTCATATTCTTGTGTTATGAGACAGGGAGAACAGATGCTCCTGATCTATTTCTTCCATGCTTTCTATTATTTTGCATTTTTTTATCACATTCCTTTATTCGTCTTTTTCATCCCAGTGCTTTCAATTTCTATTATAAGTTTCTCCACTGCTCTATTCATTGTATAAATGAAGATTAAAAATGAAATCATTTAAGAATACTAAAAGCAGATAAAATGGCTGAAGCATACAAAATAATAAAATTATAAACATTTGCGTTCATGTTTTGGTTTCTTTGTTTGGGTGGGGGGGGTTGTGGGGTGTGGTTTGTGTTGTTGTTGGGTTTTGTTTGTGTGTTTGTTTGTTTGTTTGGGGTTGTTTTGTTTTGTTTTGTTTTGTTTTTTAAAATCTCTAATGATGCCAAGGAAAATATCAGTAACAAAGTATTTTGTTTCACGCAATGGTCTCAATAAAGAAAATGAATCTTGTTGTTATTATGTATCAAAATACAGATAAAAACACAACTCTACTCATCCATATACAGAGATCTAAATATATATATGTAGACATGTCCATAGAATATGTTTGTCTTGCCTCCAGGTATTATGAATCCTATGGCCACAGGTCAATGAAATGGTTGAATTAGAATTGTGGGTACAAAGATTTGACAGCTCACGACACACCTCAGAATGTTCCAGACACTGAAATTTATTTGCCAGACTGTTTTAATAGAACAGACATTAATATGACAGAATTCTATTTAAAATACAATATTCATGGTGTTATAGAGCAAGTAACATGGTGCCTACAAACCTGTTCTGTTAGCAGGAAAATTAAGCATGGGTCTGACACCAGCTGCTGAACCCAGTCTTGCAATCATCACAAATAAGTAACTTTACTCAAATGCATTTCTCTTGGCCATGTTAGCTTTCTCATCTTTAATCTAGGCCCCTGTTTCATTTGATTTATTGCAATCATTACCCTCTTAAATCACAGCCCGAGACACATTTTGAGCTCAAATAGATAAATATTCTGCTTTCCTACAAGGAACCCCATATATTTATTTATTTTCTTACCCTGCAGTTGTCCTTTTATGTTATAAATGACAGTGCATGCACTGTATTTGAACAGTAAAACTGTTATTCAGTCTAGAATTTCAGCTTCCATATGAAACATGGATTATAATATGGTTTACAGCTCAATCTGTGGCCACATTAGTGTCTTAAATCACCACCAGCTTCCATCTGTCTCTATTTGATCAACACACAGAGAAAATGAGAGCCAAGATATAACAAGCATTTGCTGAAACTTTTCATGAACATGTCCAGTTTATTTTGCACTTCAAATAGACAGAAGCAAAACTTGGAGTGAGGAACAAAACCTCATGTGATTTAATCTCAGTTCCCATCACCATTCAGCAACGCACTCCTGTCAGTCTGTGCCCCAGGTTCATATTTGCTGAAGCAGCAATGAGCTCGGGAACCACCGTGAGTACACAGCCTGGCATTGATTCCGCTCCTTGCACACAGCCCTGTGAGAGTTCAGCAGGAGGAAAGCTCCCTTAAAGAAGACAAGTGAAGACCATATTTGCATTTATTCACCAAGGGACAGATCAATGGCTTCCACTGTCCCTGCTCACTTATGAGCTGGGCATTCCCACCTTGACCTGGGCATCAATATTCGTGGAATCTGCTGAAGTCAGGGCATGATTTCCCAGAGAAGGAAAAATCTTTTCTCTCCTGCTCTGTTAACCTGCACCACGGTCAGCACAGCTGGATTAGTCAGCAGTGTCTATCCAGCATCTGCATTTACAATAGCTACAGCTGGGAAAAGACAAACATAACCTTTTCATGCAGTGGGGGTAAGACCAATTCCTTACAAGTGCAAGCAAAGAACAGTGGAAAACTGATACCTTTCTGTACTGCAGAGGCACCTCCTCGACACAGATTTTCCTGGTTTCAGCTGGTTTAATATAATGCATGCTGAGCTTCACTCCATGATTATAGAATATCTAAGAAGTGAGAATGCAGAAAGGAAAATAGTAAGTCAATACTATATGAATTCTAAAGATTTCCAAATGAGACCTAATTTTTTTTCCATTGCAGAACAGAAAGCAAAATGTTGGCAATTTTTAAGTCAAGAAGCTGCACAATTTTCATTCTCCACTTAAACAATTGAAGACAGTTTCTTTCATTTTGGTTTATAAATATTTACAATAGGGTACTTTTATTTTTGAAAATTGTTCAAAATGAGATATACTTTAAGAGTGAGTCAGTTTTGTTGTTTTTTTTTTAAATACTTAAAAATTTATGTCCAGTTCTGGAGGTGTGGAAACTGATTTATTCCTTACAGACAACAATGGTCATTCTATTGAAATCAGTTGCAATGTTTCAAATATACCTTTGTATCACATCAACTTTTATGGGTATGAATTCTTGAAATTACAGGTCTAGCCTATATTTACCTTACCCACAGTTCTTGTAAGGCCAACTACCTCTGCTTGTGTGAGGAAGGCAGGTTTGTGTGCAAGGAAACAGTGCATGCTTCTACAAAGAGCAGTTTTCTCTCAAAGCCACATTCTGTCAATAATTCTTCAGGGCAGGAAAAGTTGAAGATAGGCAGATATGTCCTTGCTTGCAGATCTGGGGATGGCAAATTCAAGTCCTGTTTGGATCCACTGGCAAGGGGCTTGCCAGCAGCAGCAGCCAGCAGAAAGCCTTTCCTTTCATGTGTGACATAAGGAAGAAAGCTTGACTCTAAAGAGCCATTACTGGTGAAGCCATTGCAGGAAGTTATTTCTTTCACATGAACAAAATTCATGCAGTAAAATTCCCTCACAGCAAGGAGTTAATTCTAATTTAAGTCACCCACTCCCTTCTCCAGATGCTCAGCAGGAGGGATATCTGAAAGTCTGCTGGGAGCTCAGGGTCTCAGCCAAAGCCCAACAAGGTCAGGAGGTTGCTGCCCCAAAGCGGAATGAATCATCCATCCTGCAGCATTTTCACACTTATGAGTTTGCCCGGTTAGTATCAGCTGATCCAGTCAGGTGGCCAAGTATTTTTCACACCCCACCCCACCCCGCCTGACTGCGTGGTTGCACAACCTCTCTGTGCTGCACAAAGAAAAGGCTAAATCCTGAGAAGTTACTCCAATTCAGGTTTCCGCTAACTCTGAACGAAAACTGCTGGCAACTGTTGTCATAAAAGCTGACAAGCTGTCACTCTGCCTACAGTGAAGAGAGAAAAGCTGTGGTTTTACACAAGGACCTGTCCAAATGAAAGAAAACAAACATTGAAACCACGCATGTAAGAGGCTGCAATGAAAACTGACTTGATAATTAAAAGAAACTTCTCAATTGGACAAATGATACCACTTAGAGCTTTGTTGCCAGCTATTAAAATTCCTCAGAGGGACATTTTTAACCATGAATTTTAGTGTTTTCTGTAAGTGGCAGCTGGGTACACCAAAGACCAAGGCACAAGGCCAGCACAGGGGATATGGGAGCTGGCTGCCTCTAGTGCCCTGCTCCCTCTTGACCAGGCAGACAGCTGACCATTAGAAATGAGTGCCTCCAAGCCTGTCCCATCCTGGTCTCTCTGTCTGCTGACATTGCCAGAGGGTCGTTTTCAGATAGAGACAAGAGTGCATCACAAATGCATAAACATGTCAAAACGAGACTGTTTAAAACTCTGTTTTATTACACTGGAGCTTGCAGCAGTGATCAGGAATGAGTGATGAGTCTGGGTTTCGGGTTTGAGGATGGCCAAGTTTTCATTAAGTTACATCATTTTTGGCCTTGACCATTCGCTTTTATGTTTTTCAAACTTTTTTGCTGGCACAGGCCTTATTGATCTCCATTCAACTACCCATCTCAAAATAGGTTTACCTCATGCTTTTGAAGAGAGGTTTTATTAGCATTGTCTAGTGGTAAGAGGAAAGCTCAAAGAGCCCAGTTTAGCTTTTAGTAAGAAAATGCCATGCCACTGATGTATTAAAAACTGCTGCAGTAAGTCAGAGGAACAAAAAAGAGAGAAAAATAAGAAATAATAGTGACAAAAATCAGAAATGAAAGAGTAGATTCTTCCACAATTAATAGATCACAGAGGTCTTCACTATTAATATAAATTCAATTCAGCTACCTTTGTATCCTGGACCTCCTTATTCTGTGTATGTAACTGTTTTTCATTATTAGCTGTTCCATCAAGTCTTTATATAAATGCTTTCTGTCATGAACCCATCTTACTCTGTCCTCTAGGAAACATTTGCTCACTCTAGTTGCTGAATGGATAATGAAGTCATCCATTACAGGCTTTGGTCTACTCTGTCATACTCAGTTTATATAGCAGAGAAGTGTCTCATGGATACAGGCACACTCTTGCAGTCCTTCCAGCAGGAGATCCAATCCTGACTAACAGTATTTTTGTTGATAAACTCCACAAGCCACATCCCTGTAGGTGCCTTTGCACGCTGCCTGCAGGCCTGCTACCTGCCAGCTCAGGCCAAGAATGACACAGGCACTCCAGGAATCCAGCACAGAATCCCCCAGGCTGGATGGCAGTGCTCCCCTGGGAGCTCAGGGTTAAGGGTCCTACTCTGCCCATCTCTTTGCAAGGCATTTTTCCAGAGTGCTATGCCCCAAAAGCTTTCCTGTTCCTTGCCTGGATCCTGTTTAAGCTAATAGCTGGAAATTTAGTTTTGCAACAGAGGAAAGACAGTTACTCTCCAGAGTCCTTAAAAATTACATATTCTATGTTACAAATCCAAACAGAAAGTCCAGCTATGGAGGGAAATTGGAAAAAAGCACTCCTGAAACCCTATAAGTACTTTCCCTTCATTGGAAGATGCAGTTTAATGCTTAACATCAAGACAAAACTGAATGGACTTATTTTCACTTGGGAATGTCAATAATCTCTATTTAGAAACTTTTTATTCTGTGGAACATTTTAATTATAATAATGGCCAAAAGTTCAGATTTTAAAAAAAGAACTGAAATGAAGGGGCTTCCCAGAAGAAGAATATATAGAAGATCCAATTTTCATTTTGTTCTAATTCTAAAATTCACAATAAAAATCCCCACAAAGTCTTAGTGAAGGATGATGTATCATTCAAAATAGCTGACAAATTCAAAAAGCTTCATAACAGGAACAGTTTCTATCACTGTAAGTTGAGAAGTTGATTGAAGAGAGCAAGAAAATGCATTTGGAATTTCAATTCATGTTCAGAAAAACACTTAACTACATGCTTAGCTTTCAGCAGGGTCAAGCTAAAGTTAAGTTAAACATGGTTAATATGCTTTCCTGAACAGAGATAATTTTCTGCATCAGGTTGTTAATGAACAAATGGTAAGTGAGACTTTTTTTCCACTACACGTACAAATGAATCACAGTAATTTCCAACCAGCAAGTAATAAAACTATATTGTGAGGAATACCTTGCTAAGAAAATCTACTATGAAATGTTATATAAAAATAACAGATTGTTCTGCATTTGATTTCTCCAAATGATCTCATTTAAATGTAAATTTTAACTAAGTTATGCTTCCCTTGGTGGTATTACTATTTAAACTAATTGCTGGCTGTTAGAATTCAAAATCGTGTGTATGCAGCTGTGAATAATAAATTTCTATCATCTCACTAAAGAGCTCAGGTTTGTCTCTCTTGATAACTCTTTGTCTTCATGGTTTTATTAGAACTAGTTTTTACACCAAAAAAATTTCAAGAAAGGTAACATAAGAAATCTTAAAAATAGATTTTGTAAGAGATTAGGTAGGTTCTTCCAAGGAAAACATCTGTAAGTTTGCACAATTTTACCTAAAAGTCGCCTGAAGATCATTTACTCCTGTCAGTGCAAAACGACCTCTTGCAAATCTGTGATACCTTGCTTTTAGTTTCCATATACCTTTATACCTTTTTTTTTTTTCCTCTCATCAGAGCAGTTTGATTTTTGGCAAAGTTTACAATATGAGGAGTAGAATCAACTGGGCAGAAAATGGATAAATGGTATTCCTGACAGATTACCTCCAACCTGTAGTAGGGAATGCTTCATGTTCATGGTGTGGTTTGGATCTCCAAGTCTGTTTGTGCCTTACTGTGGTGACCACGTGCAGAGACCAAGACTTGCCCCAGAAAAATGCACATCCAAAACCACTCCCTTGGGAGGCTTTGCAGAACTGTGCACGTTCCACCTGTCCCCAGCGCTTAGCTTGCTCTCCAAGAGAGCTACACAGCAGCTCAGTAGCTGCCATTTGTGCCGAAAAAAAATAACCACAATATATAAACGATTTGGCGTAGGAATGACATAGGCAGGAAGTGGCAGGTGATATAATCTTTTCTGAATTTGTAGTTCTCCAAGGGGGACCTCAGAGAATTTCCATTTTGTATTGTCATAATTTATTTGCGAAATTACTCAAAAAACCAGGAGTGCCCTAACTGTAAAAAACAAATCTTGTGAGGTGCTTAGATAGTACAGCCACAAAACCCCCAAACCAAACCAAACAAAATCCAAAAACCAACAAAACACAAATGAAATAAAAAAAAGAAATCCACAAAAAGTGCAGTCAGATAAAACTTCAATGAGAACACAGACAGAAAACAAAATGTGAATTCCAGCTACTTCTGAGAAAGAGGAGACCTTAGAAAAAATGAACCCTGTTACTTGAAAAACTAGGTGATATGACTGGAACTCAATGTACAGTTTATATGCATTATTTAAAAGCCAAACTACTGGTCTTCCTTTATGCATCTCTTGCCAGCAAAGCTGAAATATTTTACTTTGTCCATTTCCTTTTTTTCTGCCAATGCTACAAAATAAATTAATTCATTCATCCTGCTGTCACTTTGCTTTAAATGAGGTTTCCAAATATTAATTTAACTTAAAATATGAACTGAAGATGATAAGTTTTGACTGGAGGTGGGAGTTTTAATAATTTCAGAAACCAGCAACTGGGCAGAATCTTTCTATTTTGATTATCAATTAAAACCTAATCAAAGTGTAACCTCTCAGGGCCTGGTTATGAGATTCATTGACACCTTGCACCTCATTCTTAGAACAGGAAACCACTTTGTAACTGGCACTTACTGGGTGACTTGTCGGCAATCCAAGCGGAACAGGTTTTAAGATTTAAGAGATTTTGAAATTGAGTCTTTTTCCACGAGTTTAAGAGTGTGCAAGGTCCTGCTGCTGCTGTTGGTGACAGGGTGCTCTCCCAAGCTGGAATTTCTGGGAGTGCTTCCACTTCCCACAGGGGCTTAAGTTCACAGGCTAAAGCCCTTTAACTTTTCTTGGCACAACTTTATCTTTTCTTGGCACTTTCTCTGGGGCTGTTATCAATGACAGTGTCATTACTTTATCACTGTAGCTCATTTGCAGGTGGTGGGTGTGTTTTGAGGCTCCTGCCCATAGTGCTAGGGAAACACTAACACGTTGTAAAGAAATGGATCCTCCCACAAATGGCATAACCTTTATGGTTACCAAACCATACTTAACACCTACACTTAACACATCCATGGACAGTCAAATTGCACCCCAAGAGTTACCAAGCCACCATAGAGCCACAATGAATTGCTGCACCCTTTTTTATATAAATTCATGATCCCCTACATCTAGAAAAAAAAGGGTAGTGTTTTATAGTAGCATCCAGAAAAGGTTGATTTCTCATGGTTGCTGTTGGAATATAAACTGTGATTATTTCAGTCAATCATTACATTTTATTTCTACAATGGTTTTTTTTTTCTCAAAATAAATTAAAACATTTCAATAACTATACATTTTGCTCTGCTTTCTAGTTTCCTAAAACAAATGGGAGATCATGAAAGTGTATCCCAAAGATATAATGATAGTTTGGAAATTAATCAGGGAATACAAAACTATGGTTCTGACAACAGCCATTATATTTTCCACATTGTATAATGTAGTTGCTGCATAACTTGTTTTACTCCCTTTAAATCAGAGTTAAGGCAGCTTAGATTGAAGTTTTATTAATGTTAACTTAAAAGATGCCCATTGAATCTTCAGTAGACTGGGACAAACCTAAAACAGATTTTTATTTTATTTGTTCTTGTTCTTGGGAAGTGAAATTACATAATTCTGATGAAAAATATGGGCTTTCTCTTTGTCAAAGGAGACAGCATTTTTCACTTTGTAATACTGTCTTCATTGAATAAGATTTATCAGGAGAGTCAGAAATTGTTACATTATAAAATCAGAAGAAGAGTGTAGAAAATCCCTTGAACATAAAACGGGATCTATAGTGTGGAAACAGAAAACCTCAGACCTCCTTTTTGAAAATTGCTTGAACACTCTTCATAAATTCTAGCTGAATATCTTTTTATTTGCTTTCATGGAGCGCCTATGCAGCTATGGAACATTAGTTAAATTGAACCAATATAGATATATCATTGTGTACTATTGAAGGCAATTTTCTTTAATTAGCATAATAAGAGGGAAATTACATATCTTAGCAAGGGCCACTTGTGTCATTTCCCTGTGTATGCAGGTCTTTCCAGCTGATTTCCAATCAACCTGGAAAGCACCAGTGAAGGAAGCTGCTGCGGCAGAGCAGCCTCGCTTCCAACACAATCCATTTCATACATGACTTTTGCAAACAGGGTTTCGAGATCCAGACCACATGAAAGGATTTCTTCTGACTGTTTCAGAAAGTTTGTGGTCTATCTGTTCCCTTACAGTCATCATGGAAAGACTGATTCAATGACTGCATGTTTTTAGTGGTTTGGATTTTTTTTCGCCCTTTTCTGTTTTGTGAGAGAAGATGAAAGAACATAATTACTCTAGGATTAAACTTCTTTATATGAAGGACACCTCACTGTGACTTTGAACATTAATACTGCTAGAAAACACAGAGACAATAATTCTCGTTTACCATGCAGGTTCAGATGATGCAACGCACGGAATGAAAGGATGTAAAACTATAATTATATATGTACATATACACACGCCTATATGTCTTGTCAGAAAGTAAAAAGAATGTTATAATAGCTGCTAATTAACTTTTACAGCATGAGTAAAGTTGGTATTTTGAATTATGAGAAGGTGAAAAGCCATGCTGCTTCTGAACTGTGAAAAAAAGTGATATGAGCACTTTTTGCCCCCAGAAAGATCACTCAAAACCCAGATAAACTTCTGTTTGAAACTTGGCATGTGAAAAATGGCTAGTGATCCTGTTCTTTGATGCACTGTAAAAGACTTGCTTGTCAAGTAACACAGGGCAACTAGCAGCTACAGAGGCATAGCTCTGAACTTCTAAAAATATGTTGTCATATATGCACATTAAAAGTAAATCTAAGGATCTGTCACAGGGAATGTCTTACAGCAGTACTGCTTTTCATTTATTATGGAGGTTCTTTTCATTTTCAAGAGAAAGCTTCATTTTTGTTAAACACAAGAAAGAGAGACATTTAAAAGAAATAGAATTCATTTTTAAGAGATTCCAGAAATTGCAAAAATGTAAATTTTTGTTTATATTTTATCACTAGACTATATAAGAAACCAAAACTTTTTTTTTCATTTTCCATTGTTCTTTATTTTTGTGTAGATGAAAATGTTACTTTTCTCAAACAAATGCAGTAGAAAAATAAAAAAACATCTGACACACACATTTATATATTATCCATGTAGCCATGATTCACAAGCTTATAACAGTGGAAAACTAGGACATGCACAGCAGGACAAGGAGCTAAACTCTGTCTTTGGCTAAAGGTTCTCATGTAGATAAGTCCTAATCACTCACTTAAGCGCTTGCTTGATAACTTTATCTAGAGTGAGCAATGCCCAGCTTCACCAGAAATCTTATGAAGACACTGGAGGAATGCTGACTGAAAAGAAAAATATTAAAATCTTGCAATATGAATTCAATCCAAACTTGTATATACCACAGCCTGCATTCATTTTGAGCAATCGATGTTGGACAAAAACTGAAAGTAAGTCTTATTCGTGTCACAAAGTACTGCCCAGTATTTCTGAGCAAAATGCTGCATTTTATTTTTAAATGGCATTTCTGTAAAAAAAAAAAAAAAGAAAGAAAAAAAAAACCTCCTTCCCATCCCAAAACACCAACAAAACAAAACAAGACAAAACAAAAATCACCAATGAAAATTCCATTTACAGAGGATTTTTGCAGTGGAAGTCTTGTTCTACTCAACCCAAATTTTCAAAGCTCCCAATTATTTTTTTATTTTTGGAGCCTTCCTCTTGCCTTCACATGAAGGACATCACTCATTGACAGTGGGATCATCCAATTTTCCACATTTCAAGTAAATCAATTTTCTTCTTGGCACAAAACATGCAGGATTATGACAGCTTTGCCCAGTACCAAAGCAGTCCTGCCATAAAGCCCTGTGTCACTCACACTGCTTATTGCCTGCAATCCTCAGGTATGCTGACGTGCACTCCACAAGCCTTTGAGCCAAACCTTTCTGTTATTCATTACCTGGCTTTCCATTCTCTCCAGTACGTGTGCAAGATTGTAGCATATGAGGAAACATGCTCTTTTCTTTTTATAATAATCAATATCAACATCTCCTCCAGGTTGCATCCTTCTCAAGTAAGAGACTTACAAGGAACAAATAAATATCACTTTATGCTTCATTAATTAGCATTCCTTTTGCAGTGTCCAAAGGCAAGGTCACAGGCACTTGGAAAGAAGCTGCTTTTATAAACTTCAACAAATTTAGTGTCCATGCTTCTCTGAGCAAATCAAAACCAAGCTGCTTTTTGCCTAGAATTTTAAAATGCTAATTACTCACAGAAAGCTTCTCTGGCTTTGATTCTCCATTTGGATTACCTGCAATTGCTTGCAAGCACTTAGATGCAAATAAGCACCATTTCCTTTCAAGATCAAAGACTTATTGGATGTCAGATTTTATCTCTGACAATCACAACTCTATATGCAAAAGCCCAATGCTGTATGTTCGTGCAGCCAGAGTTCTGCGTTTACTGTGTTAAACAGAAAGTAGGTCATTGCCACATAGTAAGTGAATGAGCATAACAGTATAAGAAATCAATAATTCTCTCTTGAGGCTTCAACAAGAGAAGTAGGGAAAGAGATTGGATTAATTCTACTGAAACAGTGTAGTTGGTCATTATTCTTTATGGGGATCAATATGAATTGAGTCTGAGCTATTCTAAAACGTACTGTTACTTTCCAGAAGGCAGGGAGCTATTTTGGTGATGTGCTCAAACCATAATAGTTACATTTGTCAGATTATCCATTACACCTCACATCTCCATAGAAATTCTCAGTGCTCTGATGTGCTGATGAAATTATCTTGGGTACTTTTACTTGGTGGTGAGATAATACAGCTGGGGCTATTTTGGGCAATTTTTTAATGATTTTTATTATCTTAAAGATTCTTTAAAAAATACTGAGGACAATTTAGTTGTAATAATCCCTAGCCATTTTGGCTATTTTAAAAATTCATTTACTGTCTAATCTGAGCATATTAGAATATGACAGGATTAGACCTTCAAATATCAGACACCACCTTAATATTAGTAACAAAGTAGTTACTGCTCAGGTTTTTCTGCCTCTTTGAATTGTGCTTACTTTCATAGCACCAGAACTCTGACAGATACTCAAGATGTATGAAATCTCAGCTGCCCCTTGGGAATATGCTTCATGGTGCTGTTGATGCCTGCTGATCTGATCCTGTAACAAATGAACAGCTGCTGGAAGTGTTAAATTCCTTTTTCTAAGGACTAGGATTTTTGCTGGGGTAAACTGTTACTGAAACAAGGAGAAGGACTTCAATGGATCTACAAGTACTTACATCAGCTAATGTTTTGCCACCACTTTCATGATTTCAGAAGGAGTTGCAGCCTTTCAACACCACATTGCAGGATGAAGTCCTGAGGAATAAAAGTTAAAAATCCCCTTACAACCTCTATCATAGGGACTATGTGCTCAGCATGTATATTCAAGGAAGTGTTTAGAGCTGCATAATATATAGCACAAAACTGTCCTTCCTCCTTTTGGCATTGGCAGAGATTGCCTCAACTTGCAGAATTCTTCCCACTTATAGCTAACTTCTTTTTCACTTATGACCTTCCCTGTATGTAATGATAGTGGGTGCAATGTGCAGTCATTTGGACCAAAGCAGTGTTCTTATATTCATACCCAGTAAATGGGAATGAAACAAGTATGTCCAGAAGCAAAGAAGGACTGCACGAAAGATATGGAGGGCACTGAAAAGTCAGCTTTTTGAAGGGAATGCGTAAGGAGATTATTGTAATCATCTTTATATGAAGATAAAGCACTTGACCTTTATCTTCACTGCAGCATTTAAAGGATGGGTGAAGTGTTTTTGTTTTTAATTCAAAAGACAAGAAATCAAACCTGAAAAAAGCAGCAATTTTCAGCGTTAGCTATAAAAAAAAGTAAAACCTATTTTCTCCTATAATGTTTAGTAGACAGAGCTGCTCAGTAGGTATCACTCAAAATGAATGAAAAGAGTTATGAACAGTGGCTAAAAATCATTTCTTCTCTCATTTGTTCAGATTTCAGTCTCTTTTCTCCTGAGATGTTATAATTTCATTGTATGTCCAGTTACTATAGTGTTTTTCATGATGGACAAGAGCTGAAAGCACATTAAAGAATAATAAATGACTACGCAAATGGAAAAAAACCCCTTTTTTTTCTTTCTTAAATTTACTAATAAATGAGCCTTTTGTTCCTGAGAAAATAAATACAATGGATTAAATTAAAGCAATGCTGTCATTGTGACTGGAAATGCAAGAGTATTATACATTCATTACTTCCCA
The DNA here is from genome assembly GCA_013390045.1 of Picathartes gymnocephalus. Lineage (NCBI taxonomy): Eukaryota > Metazoa > Chordata > Aves > Passeriformes > Picathartidae > Picathartes > Picathartes gymnocephalus. Next base: position 64,720 of record WEKY01052825.1, on the reverse strand, counting down.
CTGAGTCACAGAATTTAGAGAATGAGCACTACCTCACAGTGTATTACTTAAGGTCTTTGATTCTGCTAACATGCACTTAAAACATGGGAGTAATTTCATGTGATTGCAATGGCAAAATTAGTGTGCTTGAAGTTAAGAACCTGCATATGCCTTTGTGGGCTGGAAACCCAGATGGACAAGGCAGCTGATATGAGTACAAAAATTAACCCAAATTTCAGAATACTAGATATGGAGAAAAAGATCTTAAGTTTACTTCTGCTGGAAGATATAGGTTAATTTTACCTTTTGGATATCATTACACAAGAGGAATACATGGAGATTAAAACAATACATTAAATTTTCAAACTGAACCCCTTCAAAGTACAGAAATTCCAGGAATAGTGCTGCCTAAAGGTAACATCACACACTTCCTCAACATATTTGCATTCACACAACAGGGAGTGCAAACATGAATCAGGTCAGTGAGGCAAGTGACTGAATGTGGATTTGGGATCAGAATTTTCAAACAAGTCCGATCCCTCCTATGCAACATGGTCCTCAAACCTAACTGACTTAAATAACTTAAATGCCTGAATCTTACTGCCCTTTCCTTTGATCTGCTAAAAATCCTAGTCTAGCATTGGAATCCAGGTCCCATTCAAGTCCATAAAACCCCACTGATTTGATTTCAATGATGGTCCAGGATTTCTCCTGGAATGTCTAACTTTACCCACCCTAGGAGCTTTTTTCTTTACCCAGTAATGATTTCATTTAGCACTAGACTGAGCCAGAGTAATTACCTGAACTTCAATCCAACTTGAGGTGAACAATCTTTAAGGAAAACTATCACACAGTGACAATAAGCCATGAACAAAATAGCCCCAATAAAAATCACAAATTTCTGCAAGGACACGGGGATTTATTGTGCTTTCCATGGGCAGAAGCAGTATTGTTGATCTGTGCTGCCACCCTGTGTCATTCAGCACTCTGCCTGGTGCTTTCAGTTCCTAACATATGGAGTATTTCTGTGCAGCTCCAAATCCCTTACTGTATTGGCCCTTTTTCCATTTCCTTTCTGCTGAACTTCGCCCACAGAAAACACCCCTCACTAGGTTCCATCAGTGAGTGGGATGTACATTCCAGTTGGAAAGATTTGGTATCAGCCTAGTTCCAAACACGTGCATGCATCAACCCTTGGAAAGTAAAAGCTTTCATCCTACCAAAGCCAAACTGCTATTTATTTACCACTAGGGACAGACATCATTGCGTGCTAATTGTCAAATAGGTTAAGCTCTGATTTAATTGGAAAACTGCAATTGAAAATGATGGAGAATGTTTCCATTACATTTTTTTTTCAAGGCATTGCTTAATCATAGTTCATAATAGGGAAATATTTCAACTGGATTTCCCTCGGCCAGTCTGGGGACAAAAATTGTCCTTTCATTTTTATGTGAAGTCCTTTAGGCAAAAAGATTCTGATCTTTAATCATGGCCTTTAACCATAACCACAATTAATAAATACATATTTTACATATACATACATATTTAGCTGGAAATGACAAGTTTTAATTCTGTGCAGATGTGTAGCAGCTTGAGTGGCCATGGGAAAACCAAGCTGGCTGTTTCCTCATGGACAATTAGTGTTTCCCTCTGTTCAAGGGTGCAAAGGGCAGAAACATTCATTCCTTTCAACCACAATCTTCCGATTCTTTAAGAAAATATTGTATATAAAGAATCCTGCAATCTATTTGTTAAAGTTAGCTGCCAGCAAAACCACATGGTGTCCTTTCCCTTGGCAGACAGGAAGAGTTTTAATTAAAGAATGATGTTTTCCACAGGGCAGTATTCACCCATCAGTGAGTGCTCAAACTTTGTTTTCTTACATCTGAAGCTGAGAGGCCTCCACTCTTTTCTTGTTTGTGGTTCCCTTTGGAGCTCTAACAGTCAGGAAGTTTTACAGAGACTCTGCACTCTTGGCTTTGACTCTTCAGATTGTTTCTTCATAATTCAGTTATCTTCCCTCTAGATTACTCTTGCTCAGACTGCCGAGTGGGGCATTTCTCATAGGTCTTATCTCCTTTAGACAAAGACTCATTAGATATCAATCTTTGGATTTTATTTCACAAAATGAAGTTAAGAAACTTTAAATGATATACAAAACCCAGTGCACAGAAAACGTAAGACTGAAGATTGTAAACTAATTGTTAATTAATACTGTCTTTGATCACACACCGTTTTTTCACAATGTTATTTAGTGCTGCTAACAGCTAGTACACCATAAATTGACATTCCTGGTAACTCTCAGGACACTCAGAATTGCGATTTTATTTGCTATGTGCTGTTTAAAGCCAAATGTGCACATAGGATGTTTCATCTCCTCATGGCCTTTGCGTGCTATATCACAGCTTCATTTTTCAGAAGTACTCATTAATTCCAGGTATGTCTGCACCAAGCAGTGGAGGGGCTGGACAGACCAGTCACAAAACTAAAAGCATTACAAATGTATCTGTGTCACACTGCACCTTGTCTTAAGGAGATGTTTTTGCCACAGAATGAGAACCACTCTGTTTCTGTAACTCAGACAAGTAGCTCTGCATGGGAATGTGCTCTGCCCTTCAGCCATACCAAACAACTTGAAGCTGGCAGAGGGATCTGGAACACGGTGATGTATTGTATCACACAAACATGGCCTTATCTTTACCATGCTGTGAAAAAGGAGATATTGTTCTTCTTCGTTTAGGAAAACGAATATCTCTTTTTGCTCCTATTACGGAATAACTTCAGCTTGATTTTTAAGTGATGGCAGCACTTTTATGGCACTTTAAAATACACTTTTTTTTTGCTCCATTTGTAAACCTAGATTTTGCTTTCAGTTTCAAGTTAAAATAATCACATTGCAAAGCTCTGTCATGGTATAGCCAGTTTTCTAGAAAGATAAACAATGAAAACCCAGCCTAGACCACATATTACAAATTTTGTATCATTTCAGAGGAAATCCACATCTCAACCAAGATCTTTTAAAACAGCAAATGACAAATTGCACATGCAATAACTACCTTCAATTTTCAGAGAAGGTTGTGAATAGCATTGGAGGAATTTTATCACTTTGCTGCAGTGTCAGATTTTAGCTTTAGAATCTAATCCCACCCACCTAATGGGCTCTAAGTGCTCGGCTTGTCTCACTGCCAACTGTGTCAAACAAAAGCTCCTCCTGGAGGCAGCCCAATCGATAATGCAATTGGAGGAGCAAAAGGAAGGAAGCTAAAGACAGCAGGGTGATGACAAGAAAGCGGAGGTTAAGCCAAGGCTTTGCCATAAAAAAGGGTGATAGCATCAGCTTTAAATAAGACTGGGGTAGAAGCAATACTGTAAGACAGGAGTCAATCCTGTATTCAGGAGGTTTTAAGATATGAGAGGAAACCCTCATTCTCCAGAGGCTTGGTGACCAACAACCAACCTGGCTCTCTTGGACCCACAAATCCTTCACTGCAGCTCATGTGTGAAAAGGCTCAGGTCATGGAAATTCCTGGGCTGCAGGGATGCTGGTAGGACAGGGCTGTGTGCAGTTCTGGGAGCTGTCTGTGCTGTTTGGGCTGGGACAGAGTTAATTTTCTTCCCAAGAGCTAATACGTGGCTGTGCTTTGCATTTGAGGTGAGAGCAGTGCTGATAACACACGGATGTTCCAGCTGTTGCTGAGCAGTGCTTACAGTCAAGGCCTTTTCTGCTTCCTCCACCAGTGAGGAGGCTGGGGGTGCAGAAAAAGGGGGCAGCTGGAGGGGACAGCTGACCCCAGCTGACCCAAGGGATGTCCCACACCATGTGACACCATGCTCAGTGCACACAGCTGGGGAGGAGGTGGCGGGGGGAACATTGGCACTGATGGAGTTTGTCATCCCAAGTCACCATTATTCATGATGGAACCCTGCTGTCCTGCGCATAGCTGAACACCTGCCTGCCCATGGGAAGCAGGGAATAAATTCCTTGTTTTCCTTTACTTGCACACGCAGCTTTTGCCCCTTCTCACCCCCCCTTATTAAACTCTTTTTATCTTAACCTATGATTTTCCTCACTTTTACCCTCCCAATTCTCTCTTCCATCCCACTGGGGGAGGGTGTGTGAGCAGCTGTGTGGGGCTCAGTTGCTGTCTGAGGTTAAACCATGAAACTGCATAAACTGCTATCGGTCTAAACACTAAAGCTATCTGTAAGATGATTCAGGAGCTTCTGGAGCTACAACTTGCAAATTGTGACTTTCCTGGAACAAATCAGAGCAGGTGTTTGTGACTTTCCTGGAACAAATCAGAGCAGGTGTCACTTTCCAATACCATTTCCTGAGCATTAAGTCTGCCATGATCCTCACTCTCACCTAAATCCAATATCATCCCTTCCCATGACATAGCCTCAGTTTAGCTTTCCTCTCATTCCTTGTTCTCTGGCCAGCTTTAATTTCCCCATGTGTGGCACAAGCATCCACCAGCTCTCTCTTGCATTCTATTAGTTTGCCTTCTATCTTCTCCCCAGTCTCCAAAGGTGCAGAAGATGGGAAGGGTTTTTTAACTTTTCATTAATCCAACACCTACTATCATACCAGCCTAAAATTCTCCACTGTCAATATTGGTTCCTTAAAAAATGAACCAATGAATATGTGTGAAGAAAGCAAAACTGTCATCCAAGGAATAGGTTGAGTAGAACACAACCTGTTTGGTGGAGGACAAATAATTTTTTGATAGTTCCAAAGTCACCAAACTAAAACAGTATTCCCAAGATTATTTAAGCAATGCTAAATGGATCATTTAGCAGAAAACTCTTAAATATGCATGGCATGTAATAGCACTTCGGAAGTAATTTGTACTTTTATTTTTGAAAGATGTGTAAATTTGACCAGCGATCCCGAAGGTGTAAATTTTAAGGCTCTGCTGAATTTTAATTGCTTACTAACAACATTATGTAATTCTCCAATTAATCTTCTCTCAAAACAAGCTTACCCATGAGATATTATTTCAAAGCCTATTTGTGCAAAATTGTTATTTTTGAAAATGAAAATGTATTTGAATTCCTAGGTGGACTTAAGGTCTCCTATTTTTGAACAATGTGTTAAGCAGGATCAGAAACTGTAACTGTTCAGTTTTGCAAATAAATGCAGCCCTTCTTGTGATTTAATTACATCAAACCTTCATCTGAAAACTGTTGATGTACCAGAAGGAGGTTTGGGGCCAACATTAAGAAAGCAGAATCTATAATCTGTAATCTCAAACTGGATGTATTCTTGGCATGTTTGATAATTTAAAATATTTAAATAATTTGCACATGTATGACATATACATGGGTGTTTGATACATTACAAAGCACACAGTTAAATAGCTTATTTTAGCCAAACACAGTTATCTGAAGGCAAAACGTGAGTTTGGTGAGTTCTATTTTTAATAGGTAAATTACTGAAAGAAGGATATCTGTAAGCAGGCCTGGGGCGTGTATATTCAATGATTTTTCCATGTACAGTGATTTTGCTACTCGTTGATGTTGTATGTGACATTCAGGATATACACGATTCCATTTATTGAGAGCTCTGTTGGCTCTGTTCTGAATGGCAAACTGCATGTGCTTGAGTTAACCACTATAGAAAAGCTTATCATAATAATGGCACACAAACTGCAAGAGGGCAAAAGCTTTGGCCCATAGCAGCACTGCTGTATGCCAAGCTTAGACATTGCCTCATCTGAATGCAATTGCACCCTAAGTTATGTTTAAGAGTTGAATAAGTCAAAGTTATTATCATGTTCACTTTTGTGCTCAGTCGTCACTCTAGAGACATAGTCTACTGACATCGACACGCTGCCTGGCCTTAATGTTTTTATTGGGTATTCATCTTATAGGGAAAATTTAAAAATTATATTTGATGCTCTAGAAACAGAATGTCTTTTTCTGATTTGCTAAGTACAGAAATGTGAAGTATTTAGAATGGGCAAAGTGAAAAATATTATATATATTTTACTGACAGTAAGATTTGGAGGCTCCAAGGATTCAGTATTTCTAGATACACATTTTCAGATAGAGTCTTCCAGTGTTTTTTTAGTTCCCTTTTGTCACAGCCTCACAAGTTCATGCTGGAATTTTTCTGTTTGTGACCACATATCCCATTAGTTATAGTACAGTCCAGTTTCTCCTGATAAAATGAAAGGACAAACCCATGACCGAAACCTTGCTGTGCTGACCCTATTTGAAGAGTGGTCCTTGATTTGATCAGCATTTTTTCACATCCTCTCTATTGTCAATTTCTTTGTGAAAGACATGGGAGATGACATTGCAAACAGATAGAAAGCTGAGTGGCATGTACATTCCACATGCATATGGATGCAATCCACACTGAAATGCTCCTTGTTTGTTTGTTTTAACAATGCAGGCGGCTGTAGCTGCAAAGCTAACATCATGAGCTCTTTTAACACTGGTTTTGCTATGATTTTGGTCAAAATGAGCAAAAAGCAAGCTTTAGAGAATTTGCTGCTCTTGAGAAAGATTCACTACTGAATTACTTTTCATGTTCTCAAGAAAACTAACACAAAACAACCCCAAAGTTGTCAAAATGTATAAAATCACCACAGAGGTGACTTAGAAGTCTGTGCTCAAACTAGATCCATTTGTTTTGGAAATCCATTTATGCAATATAAATATTTCAGAAAATTGCCTTGTTTTGAAAGTCATAATGAAGAATTAAGATCAACACATATCTGAATTTCAAATATATACAAATAAATTTGCATTTCTGTAAAAAGTGTGCCAACTTTCCTGGAACTGCAGAAGAAGTTTCACCTACATATGTCAACACATAAGTGTTTTATGACTCTGACAAAGAAATTAATATTGTTCCTGAGTTGTACTGATCAATTAGTGTAATTCTATTATATATAAAATGCATAAGAATAGCAGCCTTAACTCATTATTCCTTTGAACAACAGTGAGACTGAGAAACTTGATGACTGAAGTAGAGATTATAGTGATGCAGAAGTCACCATTAACCTTACCAAGGTCAGGGTTCCTTTTTGTAAGTCAGTGGCAAAGTTAAAAGACTCCTGGAGTCAAGACATACAGTCTTCAGTTTTAATAACTACTAAAGCCATCAAAAATACTGACTCAATTTTCATATTATTGGTGCAGGCAGTCATCCAACACTAAGCTTCTGTAGTAGGCTGCCTTCAATTATTAAGCAGTAAAAGGTGGCAGGTCTTTATCAGGAACAGAGATGAAAGAGAATGCTTTGCTTTAATACACAAAGGGAGAGACATGTTGCTGAACATAATGAACTGTATACTATGTGGAGTACATCATAATGGGCTCTTTATTTGGGTTACATGTGGAAGATGAAACAAATATGTTCATACATTCCAGAGACATCTTTTCAAAACTTCAAATCATCTCATTTCATTCACTTTGGATAATATTTTACATCTGACAAAGCATGAGATCATTCAGCAGATTAGGTCACACTGCCTATTTGAAGACTTTATGGATTATTTAAAGGAGAGAGATCTACATGTCCTGAAAACTGTAAGTAGAAGTGAAATGTGCGTGATAAAAACCCTGCCTCATTTCTGCAACCTTACTTAGGTGTAGCTCCCAGGAGATTTACCGGAATGCCTGTACTCTGCCTGAAACACAAGGATTGCAGAAGCTGCAGCTGTCTGTCAGAAGGATGCTTTTCTGGTGGTAGCAGTACTTGTGCATCTCTCCTTCCAGTCAGCTGCCATTGTAACTACAGCTATGGAGAAAGCACCATAAAGAACAAAAGCCATGCGCCAGCACTGGTTTGTGCTTCATGAAATGCTATTTATTTCAGTATATGACTGACTACAGCATATGTAACTTAGCAGAAATTGTTTGCCCCATGAGACTTGAAGATTAACTGAAAACGAGAGTTTTGAGCAAATTAAAAAAAATTATACAGAATCCTCAACATTTCTGAAGTGTTTTGACTCCAAATCTTCAGAACAATGACCCACATTTTAAAGTTTAATTTCAGTGATACAAAATGATGACACAAAAAAGACATTTAACAAGACTTGAAATTGTGTCCCGTGTCTACAATGTGTTTATAGGAGCTGGCCAACTGCAGCACCATGTAGACATTAACAGTTGAAGATACAGATGGTTTCTGCTTAGCATTTGTTTGCAATAATAAAGTGTAAGTCAAGTTGCAGTTTGTGCTGCATTTTAAACAGCTGTTTAAGACCCAGTACAAAATCTAAAACCAAGTACTACTTAGAATATAATATGCCTTGCTTTTCTCAGAAAGAGTCAGTGAACTGGAGAATGTTTTGATGACTTTAACCGGACATCATTTGTACATCTTGGTTTGCTAAGAAAATTAGACTTGCAGCTCATGCTCTTCCTGCCTATCATTGAGTTCCCCTCTCCTCTCTCAACTAACTGCAGTGGAACCTGATGAGAGCAGAAGTCCCAGGGATACTAGATTCCATGTTTTGTTAAAAGAGACAAGATGAGCCAGAGAAAAGCTGAGTGCTCCGGTGAGGGAAAAGCAGGAAGAGCCTATCCATTATGCGCTCAGTTTGCTGAGCAATCTGCTCATGCATCACTCCAAATCAGCTACAGAATATGATTGCCCAGGCGGCCTACATGGGGCTCAGGTAGCCAAGAAGGCCAATGGCATCACGGTTTGTGTTGTGGTTTTACCCCAGCCAACAACCAAGCCCCACACAGCCACTCACTCACTGCCCCACCAGTAGGATGGGGGAGCAAATCAAAAGGCTAAAAGCTGGAAAACTTGTGGGTTGAGATAAAGACCCAGGGAAGACAAAAACAAAGCAAAGAAAAACAAGGAATTAATTCAGTGCTTCCCACGGCAGGCAGGAGGTTCAGCCATCTCCAGGAGAGCAGGGTCCCATCGCACATAATGGTGACTTGTGAAGACAGACCCCATCACTCCAAATGTCCCCCCTTTCCTCCTTCTTCCCCCTGCTTTATATACTGACCATAATGCCATATGGTCTGGAATACCCCTTTGGTCAGCTGGGGTCCTGGTTGTGCTTCCTCCCACCCCCCCAGGCACCCCCAGCCTTCTGGCCACTGTGGCTGTATAAAAAGCAGAAAAGGCTTTGGCTCTGTGTAAGCCCTGATCAACGTCACTAAATTATCAACCCTGTGTTCAGCAAAATCCAAAATACAACCCCATACTTGCTCCTAAGAAGACAATTAATTCTACTTCTGTCAAACCCAGCACAATTTGTGTGGCCAGCAAGACCGAGGAAGTTATTGTTCCCCTGTACTCCACACTGGTGAGGCCACACCTCGAATCCTGTGTTCAGTTTGGGTCTCTCCTGACAAGAAGACATCGAGGTGATGGAGAGTATCCAGCAAAGAGCAGTAGAGCTTGGTTTTACAGATAGAGGCAGTGAGCTCCCTTTGAAAATGAAATTTTTAACATAAACTCCATAACTCCTTTATGCAGATATTGTTATTCCCACACACAAAGAGTTTGCTTTGGCCTGTAGCTGTGCTATTTGTGTATCTGCACTGCTAAGGACTTAAAGGTTCTCTGTCAGCAGGGTGACAGGAGCAAGACTGATGAACCTTGTCAGAGTTATGTGAGAGACCACATCTGCACAGCATTAATCTCTACCCTGGCTTGTCTGACTATGGTTCAACAAAGTTGAGAAATTAAATATAATCCAAGGTTAGCCAACTAAGGTTAAATGAAAATACATAAAATCTAGATCGCTCTGCATTATCAACAGATGCATGTTTGTTACAGTGCGGGCGCAGGCTGCATGACATCGCAACCTTCCTGCAAGCGTCTCCATCGGGGAAGGCGCTCTGATCAGGGCGGAGAACGCACGCCACTCTCCCATGCACAGCTGGTGGAAATAAGGCTACGGAGGCAGGAGGGGTCCTTGTATGGGTTCCCAGCGGCGTTTAATAGTGGCAGAGGTCGATGCCTACACAGCAGCGGACCTCAATGCCCATCCACACACTGGAAGGTTCCAGAGATGAAGACCAAGAATAATGGGAGTTGTTGCAGTGGGTTATATTGTTCATTCCTCCGTTGTGTTTGGCTTGTTGGTATGTTCTACTTCTCCCTCTGTGATGTTTGGTATCTCCCTGAAAAACTGACAAGTTGCTCCTCCTCGTTTTGCTGTTCCCTTCCCTCTCTCTCCCCCATCCATCTTCTCAAGCACCACCCTGGATTCCAGAGTGTTCTTTGACATTATGTTACTTACTGGTCGATGTTATTGTGTTCCCTCCTTTCTACCTCTCATTGACTGTTAAATGTGCCCATCCCCTGGAGACTCCACCCAGACTTCCATGTTATTGGTTCTCCCCATGCTCCTCCCCTGGTCCCCTAGCCTTTAAGAACCTATGTTCCCTGAGTTTCAGGGTCCTTTGTGGTCTAACCCATCAGGAAAATCAAGTGTTGCCTGGTTCACTAGATCGCCAAGGTCCTCCTCGTGTTCTTTGACCTTTCTGACGTGTCTTCCAGCTAGCCCTCATTGTGGCACACATCCAGTCTGCTGCCGCCCTTTGGAGCCTCCCAAGGAGAGACTTCCTCTTGGCGCTGCCCTTGATCTGCTGGGCTCACAGGGCACGCGTCAGGGAGGGTCCAGGGTTATATACTGGGTAGGTGAGGGGCACAGAGAGCATCAGGGCCAATGATCTGAGGGCCTGGGGGTGGTACACAGGAGGGGCCAGGGTATGAGGGCCAATGGGAGGACAGGGAAGGAGTGGATAGGGGACAGGGATCAATGGGGAACCAGGGAGGCAGAATTAGGGTACACTTGCACAGCGTCACAGGGTATCCTGGGAGAAGCCTTTTCTGTCACCCTAACTACGGGCTAGTCTTCAACTTAGGGTCTGTCCCTCCAAGGGACCACAATGGACCCTGGCTTAGTGGGCTCACCGGCCTCCACACATGTTTATCCTCTTCTTGGTGTTGTGGACCATAGTTTATGAACAGGTCTGTGACAACAGTGAAACTTCTCAGCAGTGAGGCTTTTGGGTTTTTTTCTATTGAAAAAAATGGCCTTTGATGTAACTCATGATAATCTATGTCAGAGCTACCTCCCTTCAGCAAGTAACATTACTAACGTAAAATGGAGATATTCCCAAAATGTTTCTAAAAGGATGAATGAAAATTCTGGTAAGAATAGGTAAGCCACATAGCAAAATATTTCTGCGTATTATAAGCAACTGGCCAAGGAAGGTCCTTCCAAAGAAAATAATACTCCTTCAGCTGCCATTGTTAACAAGTGACTCATATAGCATTTGAATATAGCATTAAATTGCAATTTGGAGGCAGCATTCAGGTTGTGCATAAAGCTCTGCTTACCTCCTGAGAAACTGAGGTGTTGAGCCACTTTTCACTTCTACATTTATATTCTACAGCAACATTTTTCAGTTAGTGATATTCCTTTTTAATATCCTGCTTTGTACAAATAACATTGGTATGACTTTTTGTCAGCTCACTTATATGTATGCATAAAATTACAGGATGACGGAATTTTTGTCAACCTTGACCCAACCCTTATTTCCCCTTTGCCTTCCTGTCCCTGAATTCCTCATGGTCACACTATTTGTTAGCAGAAGAAGCAATCAAAATATTTTGAGAGTTTTAAAGAGGATAGTAAAATTATTTGAAATGCAAACTCTTAAGTAAGGTTTTTGTTTTGACCCTAACCAGTTACTCTGGTCTGCTTACAATAACCCTAAAACACAGAAGCACTTACGATATTCTACATCATCCAGGCTTTTAGCAAGGCACATGAGTTTCCTTTTTTCCTTCTTTCAAATCATTGTTTGGGAACAATCCTGATCCTGGGACTGTAGCAATGGCAGTATCCTGTTCTCTGACAGGACAGTACAAAGCAGGGTCTGCACATGCCAGCTGCAGTCCTGCATGGGGCCACTGAGCCAAGTGGAAAGCCTATTTCCATCTCATGGGATCTCTTGAATTAAATTGTACAAAAATCATCGCCCTAAACATTGGGCTTTGTTTTCCTTCTGTTTTCTACTGCAAAATCTTTGGGGGGAACATTTCCTTCTCTTTAACACATATTTGTTTCATTATCTTCCAAATGCTACAGATAGGAGGCTGCTAGCGGGCAGACAGTCCCTGGGAAATCCCCAAATCCCAAGTTCCAGGCTAAAGAGACACTTGTGAAGTTAAGAAGGAAGCAGAAAAGCATCAGCAGTACAACGATCTGGTTCTGTCTCTGCCTCTTGCAAACTTGTCTGGAAAAAAATATAGACAGGGTAAATGAGAAGGTGTGCTGAGGCATGGGGACATTCCTCTCCATGTGGCTTTGTAAAATACTGATTTCAGTGCCCCACTGAGTATTGTCTGACAATTGTGATACAAAATCCTTGGCTCGCTGAAGTTTTGTGACTGAAGAGAATGGACTTTAAGATAGAAATGAACATTCCTAAAGGGAGTCTACAAGAAAGCTAGAGAGGGACTTTTTATAAAGGCCTGTAGGGGTAGGACAAGGGGTAATGGCCTTAAACTGAAAGAGAGCAAGTTTAGACTAGATGTTAGGAAAAAGCTCCCTACTGTGAGGGTGGTGAGGCACTGATGTGGATTGCCCAGTGAAGCTGTGGATGCCCCGTCCCTGGAAGTGTTCCAGGTGTGCTTAGATGGGGCTTTGGGGCTAGTGGAAGGTGCAAGGGCATTGGAATTAGAGCATCATTAAATTCCCTTCCAACCCAAACTTTTCTATAACACTATGATAAATTCTGGAAACAGAATTGGTACATAAGCAAAGGGTAGTAGTAGGGTTCAGTGATGCTCAAGGTAAGCTGAAGCTGGGATCGTGCTCTCATCCTCTTAAGACTTATTATTAGCAGACCCTCTCTCAGGATGGTGATGGGTAGTGATTGCAGGGAACTGGGGTAGAGAAGGGCTGGCACCTGGGATGCCAAAGTTCATTCTTCTCAACTCACCAGCTAACACCACTGTCATGAACTCCCTTCACAGAGCCTTTCCTCACGGCCTTCAGAAAAGGGCTGGTGGACAGTCTCTTCATTAGTTTGTCCACTGACATGGGAGGGTTCACCCATGGAAGGGTGAAACAGCCACAGAGGAAATAATTATTAGCTTCAGCCCTGAGAAAATCCTAGAAGAAAGGTGGACACAGTCTACACTCTATGCAGGGAGAACTGTTGTGATCCAAGCATGCTTGGTTGCAGACACCACACCGAATATAATTTTCCTGCTCTAACAGGCATCAACAGGCATTGTCCATGAAGATAAGACACACTTGTCAAGTGGGAGGGACCAACCTCTGCTGCAGAGAATAAAGAAAGAATGGAACTTCTTAGTTAAACACAATATAGCATTTTCATTCCTGAACAGATTATGTTGAATTTTTTGGAAAGATACAGCTTGTAGACATGGGACTTTTTAGACCAAATATCTAATCTAGATAAACGTGTGATTGAAAATAAAATCTTTTGAAGGAAAATAAGACTAAGTATCTCTCTACTCAAACACTCAGAATTAAATTATCATCTCATTCTCACCATTGGAAAATCTCATTTGCCACAATTGCAGTTACATAAAATTTGTCACTAAATAACTGAAAGCAAAATCTGGTCATGGTAATCAAAATGGTTTTATGCCATTTATCAAGACAAGTCAACAAGCCAAAATTTATATCTGTTATATTTTCACATGCCAGTGGTTTTTTTTCTGAATTACTCTTTTCTTAAGTTGCCAAAGTCATGTTACATATATATATGTGTGCGTGTGTGTGTGACTATACTTCCCAAAGAATATAATGTACTACTCTTACATTATATGTGCACCGGAAATCTTACACAGCAAGGAAAAAAAAAAAAAAAAGTAGTGTAACATACCAGTGTCTGTTTCGTTTCACAGAAGAAAAGCTTTGATGTACAAAAGATATCAGACACAATAGTAGAAGAAAGAAAAAATATTTTAAAGTTGTCTAAGGGATTGTATAAAAGACTTCCATCTTATGATTAAGTTTAGGAGTGATGTTTGATGTATTTTGAAACTCTGCTTGCTCAGACTGGTTAAGTTTGTGAAAGGTTGCCTGTCAAATGCTATGTCAGTGATATGAAAACAGACAGCCAGAAAATCGTCTTTCCAATATAAACATCAACTAAAAATAAATAACTGTCTGCAGCAGAATGCCAGCCTGATGTTCCATTAAGATGACTGCTATAAGCCATGATGCAAACTAAATTTTGATGACAAGAAATCTGTAAAGAGAGACAGTAGCTTATGGTCAATTAGGAAACTGTTAAGAAAACGAAGGAAATGAACAGTCAACTGAAACAACAGTATAGCCTTGAATACAAAAACTGCTGCAAATTAACCTTGTTGAGACCAATAACAAACCATAAGCATATGAAAACATTTAGAAATATTTGAAAAATGAACCATGCAGTGTAATCTCATGATTCTATGCAAGGCTCAGAAATACTTTTTTTCATATGTTCATTCTTTTGAGAACATTTTTCATTATATGTTTACATCATGGTTTGGTTTTAGTTTGAAAAAAACGTTGAAGTTCCTATCTTGACTGGTTCTTCATGGTGTTAGACATAACTTCTGGAAACATATGCTAAAACATTACTGGAAAGAAACATACTGGAAGCAGGTCCTATGAAAGGGGTGTGATTTGAACCTAATTGGAAACAAATACAGAAAAATAGGACAAAAAGAGGAGGTGAATTGGTAGAAGGCAGTGAAAAAATCAGGTATAATGAAAATAGGGAGCAAACAGATTGCATTTTCTAGTACTCAGGATCTAACCTTTACATGAGCTACTGGATTTTTTCACTAACCTTAAAAAAGAATGAGAAAGATAAGTAATTAAGATAGATGACAGATCATATGGGTTAATGCACAACATCCAGACTTTAACTACAGCAAGTTATTGGCTTTTTTATTTAATTTAAAAATTAATGAAATGGGAAAACTACATGGAAAACACAAATGAGGCAACCGGAGAAAATGAAGGCTCTTGGAGCAATCAGGAGCCACGTGGCCACCGGGGAGGTGGCAGATGTGCCCTAGGATAGCATGCCGGCAGCAGAGGCAGGAGGGCAAAAGTGCATCCAGAGTCAGGAGAGGGTGATATAATCCCTGCAGTGACTGACTGCAACAGCAGCTGGAGAAGAGGAAGAAGAGATGAGAGACAGTGGACACAAAAACTCCCGAGATACTTTTTTTTTTTTGGTTAACATCATAGCCAAAGAATTGAGGACAAGTGGCGTGAGACATGCCGAGCACCTGCCCTTTACTACTTTACTACATTTAATATCCCATGTATTCTCGTTTGGCACCAGGTTTCTTATGTCTAAATAGATAACTGGGCTCTTACATCCAGGAACAAACGATTGGCAATTTGGTGGCCATACTTCAGAGGTGCTGTCCTTCTGGGCAACCTCGTGAACACGCAGTATGAAATCAAACTTAAGTTACTATCTCAAAATCCTATTCATTTACAAAAGGTAAGGAATAAAAGCCTAGGCACGTACAAGCACTTTCCTGGTGGGGATGACATCCTGTGAAGCCTCAGTGAGGTCCCATTACGACACTGACATGGATGTTTCCATGCTTATCTGGACCTGTGCAGCGGCTCTGTGTGGCTGCAAGGGCTCTGCACACCCAGGCACAGCCGCAGGTCACTGAAGCGGCTTCAGTTCCCCACTTACTGCTGCCGACCTTGCCCATTTTCCTCACCAAGCGTTTGCATGGACACATCGATGCACTGGCAAGGCATGGGCGAGCAGCGATGCAGCCCTTGGAACACACTGATCTCGGGTATCGTGATTTGTTTTGTTGTTTTCTTTAATGTGGAAAAGCAAACAACAAGCTCTGCTGAAAGGTCGCTCCTTTCACAACCGACGGACCTTTCCATTCTCGTGAGAACTTCGTGAACAACGCAAAGGCATTTCCAAGAGATTCCCCCGCCACGCAATGCCAACCCTCCCCACCTCTGCCAACACAGCCCTGACAGAC
>WEKY01052825.1:0-48570 GCA_013390045.1 Picathartes gymnocephalus | reverse complement strand
GCCTGGCCCCGCGCAGCCATGTGGAGCCGCTACCGGGGGCTGCTGGGCCGCGGCCGGTGAGCGAGGGGGAGCGGCCGGGGACCCTCGCCCTGCGCTGCCTGGGCCCGGGCCCTGGCGCTCGGCCGAGGGACGCGGAGCTCCGAGCCCCTGCCCGGGGCACAGGGCCCCGCTCCCCGGGGAAGCCCTCGCTGGGGCGCGAGGGCCGGTGTCGGTCGCGGCTGCGGCTCCGCCGGCTGGAGCGCGTTCGTTTAGAGGGAGTTGTGTCTTTTCAGGTCCCTGAGTCGGAGGGCGTGGAGGTGGAAGAGCGTGGCCGCGAATGAGAGAGCACTGCAGTACCGGGTGGGCGAGCAGATCCACGGCTTCACCGTCAAGCAGGTGAGCGTCGCCCGCCGCTGGCGTTTCCTCTGTGTACAGAAACTTCCCCGTGCTTAGAAGGCACCTAGGTGCGACCAGGGGTCTACACATTAAATACTTTCTTTGGGAGGTCAGTCATGAAAATAGTACAGGCGTTCCTTGTAGTTACTTCGCTGCAAAAAAATACTTTAGGTGCTATTAATACATATTCTCATCGGGAGCTAATTCTAGGGTAAATAAGGCACCCCAGGAGCTTGTGTGTCTGCTGCAAATGTGACCATTCGGTGTGGCCTTCTGGAAGTCCTAATAGATAACGGAACTTCACTGTGTGAATGTGTTTTATTAAACACATTCAAGTACTATTTTGTCTCCTAAGCTGCTTTAGTACCTTTGTTGGAAACCTGCCATAGAAATATGTTGAATTTCTTTTTTAACTTTTTAGAAACCAAAAGCAGGAGCAGAGAGTAAAGGTTATTTGATTGCTAGTGACAGAGCTGGTGGTAGAAGAGGGTTCTTGCTTTTTCTTTTGCTGACCTAGCCACTGATATTTGAATATATGCCTTTTCTTTTTGTATTTCTGATTGAATTTTTTCTGATTGAGTATGGTTCTACTGCTACTATGGTAGTAGTATACTTTCATTGTATTATAAATTTCATTTCAATTTTATGTTCCGTTTGCATAATTATTTTTCCCCTCAAAGCACAGGAGCAAAAATTTATTTAATACTGTGTAAGCCAGTATTATATATAGGACCAACAAACTGTAATTCCTATATCATGCACAATTTATTTGACCTAGTTGAAGTCACACTGCAATACAGATGTTTTCTTCCAATGCAGGTGACAGCTGTTCCTGAGCTGTTCCTGACTGCAGTGAAGCTTAGTCATGATGGTACAGGAGCCAGGTATTTACATGTGGCTCGGGAGGACTCCAATAATCTGTTCAGGTAAAACATTAGTATAGGTATTACACGTTCAATCTCAACAGCACCTTGTGTTTTTTCAGTTGTAATCTAGCATCATGACTGGATTACTCTGTGATAACAGGGAGGACAATACTTCCTTTGTAGGGCTTCTTAGAGTTTTTCAGGTTAGAACAGATGTCGTGAAGTCTGTTGTTCAGTCTGCTGCTCAAAACAGGGTCAGAATTTAATTCAGCTGCAGTTCTTGCCTTGAAAACTTTCAAAGACGGAGATTATGCAACCATAACCTTCCATGAAGTTTTTTATTTGAGCCTTTTGGGTAAAAATAAATGTGTTTGCTCGTGTGCTGAAAACTTCTGTATTAACTCCAGAAATAGAAGTGCAGAGGCTGTACACCCTGTGAAAAAGGTGTCTGAGCACTCAGGAATCTGAGGAGCTCAAACTCTGCATCCTGGTGTGTCCCATGCTAGCTAATTAGGCTGTGATGATGTTCCCTTAAATCACAGGTGCAGGTGGGAGTGGGTGGACTTCTCACAAATGACTGCCTCCCTCTCCATGCTCTCTGTTGCAGTATCCAATTCCGAACCACTCCAATGGACAGCACCGGTGTCCCGCATATTCTGGAGCACACAGTGCTCTGTGGTTCCCAAAAGTATCCCTGCAGAGATCCCTTCTTTAAAATGTTGAACAGGTCACTGTCCACTTTTATGAATGCATTCACGGGTAAGCAAATTGTTTCAGAGGAAATAATACCACTTGAAATGCATGAGGTTTTATTGCAGTAGAGCTGTCCATTGGCTCTCCTTAATTTGGCTTTGGGGAGCCATTATTATTAAGTGTGAATGTCATGAGTGACATATTAAAAAACCAACAGGGCAAGACAACAAAACAAATCTTGTTCATTTGTCAATTGAAAAGTCCCAAGAGCTGAAGCTTTATAGTATACAGCAATACATTTAATTATTTATATGGATATATGGCTAACGAAAAGTTTTCATGGTAAAACAGCTGCAGTGTCAAATACCTGTGTATTCCTCAGCAAAAATACATTTCATTTAGTACATTTCTTCTAGTTATTTATATGGATAAAAAATTAAAAATCAGTGAGGGCAAAGTGCATCTTAGATTTTCTAAAGTTCTGTTTATTTTTACGTTTATTTATATGCAGCTAGTGATTACACACTCTATCCATTTTCAACACAAAATCCCAAGGACTTTAAAAACCTCCTGTCAGTGTACTTGGATGCAGCTTTCTTTCCGTGTTTACGTCAGCTAGATTTCTGGTAAGACAGTTTGAGATGTTTGCAAACCTTAAATTTAAAAAAAAAAGCCCCAAATCAACAAAACCTTCAAACTCTCAATACTTGTTGTTATTAATTTTTCAGGCAAGAAGGTTGGAGGTTAGAACATGAGAACCCAGCTGATCCTCAGACACCTCTAGTCTTCAAAGGAGTTGTTTTTAATGAAATGAAAGGGGCATTTGTAAGTTTTGTCAATGTTTGTCAATGTTACAGATGGTGAAGTAGGTTCAGCTGTAGGTTATCAGTGGCATTATTGTACCAAAGATTTCCATTCTTGCTTTTGAAAATTGAAGTCCTTAGTAAAGTCAACACTGTTGCATAGTTTTGGTTTTTTTTAAAGTTAGCCTGTCGCAAGTTTGTTTACATATTAAAAAAGCACCTTGTTGATGGATTTTATTGTAAAACACTCTCTTACATTAGCATGGATACATAGCTAGTTTTATTAAAGTACATGGGACTGCATGCTTATCTTAGGAGGTCGTGTAAGTAAGTTGTGTAACTCTGAGGTCTTACTATTGAGCACCTTTTTTCTTTCAAATGTGTTTTGATGATGTCTTTCACTGAAATGTGGTGTTTTCCTATTAAGACAGATAATGAGAGGATATTTGCACAGCACCTGCAGAACAAAATCCTTCCTGATCACACTTACGGTGTAATTTCTGGTGGAGATCCATTATATATTCCTGACCTTACATGGGAGCAGCTGAAGCAGTTCCACGCCACACATTACCATCCGAGCAATTCCAGGTATGTGAGATTGGCGGCTGACTTCCTAGGGTGTTGGGTTAGTGCATTATATTTTTGTGAGGAGAAAACCAGCAGCACAGCGTTTCCATCCCCATGGCCAGCAACAAAGAGAACCTGTGCCCTACAGCACCTACAACAGCATGGAAGCAAGGAATTTTTTCTAGACTGAGCAGTGAAGAGTGAATTGAAGGCAGGAAAGAAAGGTGGCTGATTTTCTCAGGTGTGTCTGTTTGCTTGAGCATGAGGATGTGTTTTGGGGATTGACTGACCTGAACTCATATGACCTGGGGGGAAAGGAAGCATCCCAGTAAGTATTTAGCAGTAATGTAAGGGAGTTTCCAACACACAAGTAGCATAGATGAATCTAAGGGTTCTTGAACTCTCTGAAGTAACACAGGTTAAATTAGAAGTTACAAAGGAATGATTTCATTTGCTCCTGGATCACATGTTACTGTAGTGAGTTCTAAATAATGGATAATTTTATGAGGCAGATACTGATTTGGTTAGTATTAATAAGGTATTTAAACTGGAAGTCAATTTGAAAGTTACATGCAGCGAAATAGTTGTTTCTTCTGTATTAATTTCGTGGTACAATCTGTTTAGTCCAGTGGAAGTCTTGTAGGTATGGGAATGTTTTTGGTGGAGTGACCCGTGGAACCTAGCCATGTTTTATAGACGTACAAAACCTAGGACATGGATCACTGTATTTTATACTTAAAGTGTGAGGACTGTAAGAATTTCGTCTTCTGAAACTTACGAGCACTGGGTTTCTGGCTTCAATTACTAATTTTTTTTTTTTTCTGGGACACTGTATATTCCTTCAGCTGAATAAATTTGAACATAATAAAACTGAAATTAATAAGGTGTTTTGTGGCTCACAAGCTGAAAATGTGGATTTTTACCAATAGGTCTGTGAGTTTGATATATGTCACAGATTGTAAGACCCCTAGGTTTAAGACCTGCCAAACTATGTTACACTCCAGATGTAACTGAATTACTGGAAAGCACATGTAATTCAGAGTATAATATAAGCTGCTGCTGTAAATTTCACATTAAATCAAATGCTTAATCCCAATATTTTATTTGAAATGCAGATTTTTCACTTACGGCAATTTTCCACTAGAGCAACATCTGAAGCAAATACATGAGGAAGCATTGGTAAAATTTGAAAGAATTGAATCAAATACTGACATCCCAAAGCAGAAACTCTGGGAAAAGCCTGTAAGTAAAACAAACAAACAAGACTAAACCCAAAACCCCACCAGGTTAATATTTTAATCCAACCTGCTAGAGTTACTCTTTTGTTTAGAATTGTGTAAATGAGCTAAAGTATTTTTATTTTTGGTTACAGTGGGGACAAACTATGGTTACTTTGGAGTTTCAGTAATGATTGCCTGCAGTTGTTTGTTTTTCTTATTTCCAGTTTTCAAGTCCCTTGTCATTTGAAGCACTGAAGCACTTATTAATGGAAAGCATTTAGGGCTAATGAAAGTAATACTAATCCTTAGTGTCAGGAAATACGCTTTTTAATGGTATCTAATTTTCCAAACATTGGCGTCAAAAATACTTTTCACGTTCTCTCTCTCCCGCCTCGTCGTTTTCCTCCCTGGCTTGTCCGGAAGTGTAAACAGTTATTTGAAAAACAGCTCATAGTGTTACTTATGGCCAGACTTTCTTCAACCTGTCCTATATTGTCCACTTTTTAAAATGGAGATGCCACTCACATTTTTCAGGATAACGTGTGTTTGTGTATTTGCTCGTGGATCTTGAATTTAGTCATGAGCATTTGTAAAATTATTTTAAATCATTGGAAAGATGATGCTATGAAGATGCAAGCAGTCACTTTTTTGTTTGTAACTTCTGCTCTGAGTTTAGTGTGTAAATTTATTATTCTTTATAGAGAGAACACAGGGTAACATGTGGCTTAGACACCTTTGCTGCTGATCCTTCCAAGCAGACCACTGTCAGCGTCAGTTACTTGTTGACAGAGTAAGTATATCAAAATGAAGTTCTGAATAAAAGGTTAATTTTAGACCTTTAAGCAAGGTGCAGGCATGTTTCTTGCCCCCAGTCCCTCTTGATAAGTGTCATCTCTAAAGGAAATAATGTCATGGGAAAATAGATCAATCCTGCTTTAGTGAATAAAAGTTTAATTGCTGAGCAATTTGCTTAAGTGGATAGACGCAAGAAAAATCAGGTGTTTCTTTACAGAACTGTTCAGTGGGTGAGATATTTGAAAACATTGTCTTCCTTCCAATTCCCTGCCATGTGCAAATTCTTCTATATGACCCTGCTACTAACTTATCTCCCCTTGCAGCCCAATTTAAATTGCTTTCCTGGTAGTTATAACAAGTGAAAGATGCCGAGCCCTCGTATTTCCCTAAGGTCTGATGCAGGGTTCACAGCTGACAATTTCTCCCTTGCTTTTCTAGTTCTTTTGAAATGGACTCAGTGATGCTGGATGTTACATAGGGTTTTTAAGAACTAATAGTTTTTCTTCAGTATTACAGACACTTTTGAAACGTTCACCCTAAGCCTGTTGTCTTCACTGTTGGTTGATGGGCCGAATTCTCCTTTTTACAAAGCCTTAATTGAGTCTGGTGTTGGTACAGATTTTTCTCCTGATGTTGGGTAAGTTTTGATGAAATTCACATTTCATCACTATAAGCAATATTAGAAAAGCTAAAAAGCACTTTTAAGTTAGAAGGACTCATCTCTCATACAGGCAATTTACACCAGAGTAATCTTATTTTAATATTAAAGCATTGTAAGAGTTTGTCCTGGTGAACAGTAAAGTGTTCTCAGGTGTAACTTTTGCCTTGTTCAGAGTACTTGGATAGAAGCTAAGGTGGTTTAATCAAAGTTACATTGTTTACAGCTTATGAATGATAAAAATGGACAGATGGAATAAACCATGGAATGAATACCTTCAATGCCTTAATTGACTTGGGTTTTTCATCCTGGACATTTAAGTATTACTCACAAGTGCTTGCGAGCTCTTCTCTGTACTGTGTTGCTTTTATTGCTTTAATTCTATGGTTTAGTAGTAGGTAGGTTTGTCATAAATGTGCCTTTGTGCAATTAGGTGCTGTTAACTTGCCATTGCCTCAGTACAAAAGGATATTTCAGCTGGCACTTGCTCTAGCTGCAGCTCCCAGCCCATCTCTTGAGTGTGCTTTGCGCTGCAGGCTGAGGGTGGGTGCATTATCTGCACTGAACTTGGGCTCAGCTGCTCATCATATTTTTCCTTTTTTGTCAGCACAAAGAAGGAAGCGCTGTCCAGGCAGGATTCATCTAGCTGATTTTTTGGCTTGAGGATGACAAAAATCATGCCTTTTTCTCCAGTGTCTCACTTGGTTGTTTGAGTGGGAAACCTTATGCTCACCTGTGATTTTAATATCTTACTCTTACTGGCTTGACCTTGTTTACATGGAGCAGCTGGCTTGCTGCAAGTTGTCTCGTGTAGGCCAGTGCCATGTAGACATCTTAATATTCCGGAGCATGGCAGTAGAAATCCACCTTTAGACACTGAAGCAGGGGTTATGTTGTATTTTTTGTCAGCCTGGGCCTTTTCCAGGTTGGCTGGATATGGAGTTGAATTGTTCAATGAGCTGGCTTTAATTTGCCTTAGTGACTGTAGTGATGAATCTACAAGAATAAGTTTGAGTCCAGAGATGAGTATGGCAGAATCCAATGCCTGAGCGTGCCACTGAATTACTTCTGTGGTTTTTAGATGTGGAATAGTGGTTGCGTATGAGTACATGGGCACCTATTGCTCTTTTTTTTTGGCTGTGGTTTGACCTGCTAGGTGCTGTGTATTTCTGTAAGTGCCAATTTGTCTCTCTAAAGATGAGCTCTATGATTAACTCTGCCTGACAGCTTGGACAAAAATGTCTTTACTGTTATAATTTTTGTTTTAAATAGAGTTGATAATAATTGCAGCAAACATGGAAAACTTCACCTTAACCACTTAATTTACAAATAACTGCTTTAGAAGTACTGTTCCATTGATCTGCATAGGATGTATGTTTTTGGTGTTACATGCAGCTAAAATTTTCACCTTAAAAAGAGAGACTTCTTTGAAACCTGAAAGAAATTACAGATAAATGGGAAGATGAACAGAAAATACCAGCTTTACTTCTGTAGCTGTTTTTCTTTCTCTAAAACCATATGCTGTATGTTTTCTTAACAGTAGCTGCTACTGCTGAATTTGAACAAAAAAATGCTTTTAAGTTCCGTTTCTTGCCTCTTTGGTAATTATTTTAATTTCTATCTAGCTTTTAAAGTCCTATGTGTGTGTTTATGTGGAAATGACAGGTGTTTTTTCCCTTCTTCTGCCGTTATTGGCAACTTTAATGCTTAAGTTCTAGTACTTGTGACTGAGCTGGATATGTTTTATTCTAGGTTTAATGGCTCAACAAGAGAAGCTTACTTCAGTGTGGGTCTACAGGGTATTGCTGAAAGAGACATTGATACTGTGAAACAGATAATTGATAGAACAGTTGATGAAGTTATTGCGTGAGTAATGCTAAAATTTTAATAATACTCTTAGTTAATATAATAATATGTAGGTATGTAATAATACAGGCTTCTATATAATAACATACCTTAAAAATCTAGTTATATTACAATAAAGACACCAAAACAGAAGTAATATTGTTCAATACTCTTAAAACTTGTGTCTGCTACTTCCTTTACTGCAGCTTATTCTCATCAGCATAACCTTCAGGAGTTTAATGATGTTAGTTCAGTTTGTCTAAATGACAACGTAAGATTATTTCATATCAGTTTTAATTCAGTGTGAAAGACATTGTGTTGTAATGCGTCCTTTATCGATATAATAATTCTTTTTCATAAGTTCACTTAAAATGATCAGTGTAATGGATATGATTTCCTTCTTTCATCACCCCTTCCCAAAGGAAAGGATTTGAGGAAGATAGGATTGAAGCCCTACTTCACAAAATTGAAATACAGTTGAAACATCAGTCTACAGGTTTTGGACTTGCCCTGACATCTGTAAGTCTGTGTGGTTTTTTGGTTTTTTTTTTTTTAAGAATGGTTAAAAAAATCTACTACCTGTGTCTTCATAAAATACAGGTCATTTTGTCAGTTCCTGATATGTAGAACTTTTCACTTAAGGGCTCTTCCTTGGTCATGTTGTGCACATCTTTCTTTTCAGTAGCTGTCAGACTGTCTGTGGAGTTCCCACTCTATGAGTTAATCAGGCAGTGATCCTGTTGTCTTTGCCTGAATAGCAGCTTTGATTGCTGTAGCACTGGTTACTTCTGTGAGGGGTATATCATACTGGCTCTGGGAACTGTAGGTTTTGGCTAGATGCCTGTGTATTTTCTAAAAGCTAAATAGGAGGACTGTATTTTTCTATGGACTTTAGGATTGTACAGCTGTAAGTTAATTTCTAGATTCACAAGGGAAAATGTACACTAATGGAATTCTTGGCCTCAAATTTTAATACCAAACTGTTACAGAAAACCTGTTCCACAGCAGAATGTTGTGTCTTGAAGTCTGCAAGTCATCCTATATTTGGAGTGAGTGAGGTGTGGTATTTGCAGTCACTGTGGAAATCAGGGTCTCCTGCAGCCACTCATTCTTTAATCACCTCTGTTCCTTTCCACTCTGCAGCAACTTCAGTTCCTTAGTGGTTCTTTTGCTTTCTGTCCCTCAGGCGATGTATATTCATTGCATGAGCAGGATTTCATTCCTACATATATACAGTTAGGCAAAGAAATAGAGCCGTGGAATAACAGGAGATTTGTAAATGGGAGAGCACAAACAGAAGCTGTTTCAAATCAGATTGCCATGCAGCCAAATAGGCAAATTATGGATATTTAAGTGCCTGTCATGTTTCATGGTAAATCTGGCAAAATATGCCTGACTTTAATAGTCAGTACTTTCTGGCACGTCTTCAGATGTTGTGAGTAATTCTATCTGATGAAATATTTATGCATATAACTGTCTTTCAACATTTTTAAGTCTTGAAGTTGATTCCACTGCTATGCCTTCATTCAGAAAGCTCTTGAATTTTTTTGCTTTTAAAGACCAGTCTTGCAACATCCAGTGTTAGTACTCCTATAGAGTAGAGTTATGTTTCAGTTTGTTTCCCTGCAGTCATGTTTCGGAAGTTGATTTTGAAGAGGGCCTGAAAGGGATCTAGTTATAACTAAAGTGATCATAGAATCATAGAATGGTTTGGGTTGGAAGGGACCTTTTGAAGATGATCCAGTTCCAACATCCCTGCCATAAGCAGGGCCATCATTCACTAGATCCAGTTACTCAGAGCACTTTTGACATGTCCTCAGACACCTCCAGGAAATGGGGCAGCCACAGCTTCTGTCAGCAACCTGTTCCACTGTCTCACCACCCTCATAGTAAAGAATTTCTTTTTTATTTCTGATCTAAATCTGCCCTCTCTCAGTTTAAAACCATTGCTGCTTGTCCTGTCTGTATGGGATGTGTGAAAAGGCTCTCTTCGTACACTGAAAGGCCACAGTAAGGTCCCTCCAAAGGCCCTTCCTTCTCCAGACTGAACAACCCAAGTCTCTCAGCCTGTCTTTGTAGGAGAGGTGTTCTAGTGCTTTGATCATTTCTGTAGTCTTCTTCTGGATCTGCTCTAAAAGGTCGATGTCTGTCTTGCACTGCAGGCCCCAGAGCTGGATATTGTACTTCAGGTGGGGTCTAATGGGAGTGGAGTAGAGGGGCACAATCACTTCCCTTGCCCTGCTGGCCCTGATTCCTTTGGTGTATCCTAGGATACAGTTGGCTCTCTGGGCTGGGAGCAGACGTTGTGGTCTTGTTTCCAATTCCTCATCTACCAATACCACCCAGCCCTTCTCTGCAGGTCTCCTTTCAAAGCTTAAATCACTAAACTTGTACTGATTATTGGTCATTGCCCCAGCCCTGGTGCAGGACCTGGTCCTTGGCCTTGTTGAACTTCATGATGTTCACATGGGTGCACTCCTCAAGCCTGTCCAGGTCCCTCTGGATGGCATCCCTTCCCTGCAGAGTGTCCACCACACCTCTCAGCATGGTGTCACCTGCAAACCTGCTGAGAGTGCCCTCAGTGCCACTGGCTGTGTAATTAATAAAGGTGTTGAATAGTATTGGACCCACTACAGACCCCTGAGGGACAGGCAGCACTTGTAACTGATCTCCCTTTGGATGCTGGCCATTGGAATGCAACTGCTTGCATGTCACCATCCAGCCAATTCCTTACCCATCCAATAGTCCATCCAGCAAATCCATATCTCCGCAATCTAACAATGAAGGATGTTGTGTGGGACTGTCAAAAGTCCTGGAAAGGTCAAGATAGGTGACATCAGTTTTGATATTAGGAAAAAACTGTTCACGAGAGGTGATCAGACATTGGAACAAGCTCCCCCAGGTGGCTGGGATAGAGTTAAATCTCTTCCCAGTGGTTGTGTTCTGGGTTTGTGCTATAACACAGGAGTGTTTCTATTACTGCTCAGTGTTGGCAGTGTCAAGGCCTGCTCTCCTTCTCAGCCCTCCCACCAGTCAGGAGGCTGGCGATGGGCTAGGAGCTGGGAGGGGACACTGGGGGACAGCTGACCCCCAAATGGCCCAGGGGATGTCCCACACCATGCTCAGCAGTAAGATCTGAGGGAAGAAGAAAGGAGGGGATGTTTGGAGTGATGGTGTTTGTCTTTCCAAGTCACCGTTATATGTGATGGAGCCCTGCTGTCCTGGGAATGGTGAACAGCTGCCTGCCCGTGGAAACCAGGGAACGAATTCCTTGGTTTGCTCTGCGTGCACACAGCTTTCGCTTTGCCTGTTAAGCTGCATTTATGTCAACGCATTAGTTCCTTTACTTTCACCCTGATCCTCCCCCCACATCCTGCTGTGAGGGCAGGGAGTGAGTGGCTGTGTGGAGCTGAGCTGCTAGCCAGGGATGATGGTCAAGAAGTGGTCATGGCCCCAGATCTGTCAGTGTTCAAAAACTGCTTGGATAATGCTCTTAGGTACATGGTTAAATTTTTGGGTTGCCTGCTGAGAACCAGGACTGAACTGTTGTAATGACCCCACAGCGACCTCAAATAATGAGTGATTACTTTTATTTCAAGGAAGTTAACCCAAGCATGTTCTAAAAGAATATTATTCTTTGTATCATATTAGAGAATTTTAGAATAGATAAAAACAGTTATTAATGAAAAATGCTGAAGGCTTATGATACCTGCTTGTAGTTAAAGACATAAGGGAAGGTGGATTTGACAGTTAGAGGTCTTTTGGTTTTTTGTATGTCTTGGGATATTTGTACCTTGATTTGTTTTTGGTTTTTTTCCCCATTCACACAGAAAAGAAATGGAGAAACTTGTGGTATCTTGCAATTGTGGTGCTGTTGGAGAACTTCCAATAGCAACTTGAGCAAACTCAAATTAGAGAATAGAAGAAATATCCTGAGGATATTTCTGATCATTTAGTATTTTTTCTTCTAAGACCCATCTATTTTACATACTTTACGTGTTTGAGTCACCTTCCTATAAATCATTTCTTCCAGCTGATACAAAACTGTAGTATATATGTACTGCTTTGTCTTTACCACCTGTTTCTGTTTTCCTTCTTTCTTGAGCTGAAAAATTAATTTTCATGGGAGAGACTAAAGAATACTACAGTATATTTCCAGATATGCATACCTATGCAAAAAAAAAGAGTAATAATTTAAAAAAATGGTGTCTTGGTATGATGAAATTAGAGGCAAGAATGGAGAGAACAGGGGATAGGTGATGATGGAGTCGAACCTTAATCTGAACAATATTTTTTTCCCCTACAGCTGCATTAGGACTACTCATTCAGTAGTATATGTGAATACATATACTATTTGAGTATAAGTGGTAAGGTGATTTTGGAACACAGATGCTGTCAGTTAGAGAAATGCACATGGATTGTCCTGCTTACCTGGTGCTTCTTTCCCATTTAGTACATAGCCTCATGCTGGAATCAAGATGGGGATCCAGTGGAACTTCTGAAGATTGCAGATAAAGTCTCTCGATTCAGGCAGTGTCTTAAAGAAAATCCCAGATTTCTTCAGGACAAACTTAAAACGTACTTCAAGGTAGGCAAACTTATGGAAAGTTACCTTTTTTAATTTCTAAATCACAATTTTGTATTTGAAATTAAACTGAAGGCTAGTTTTTAATCACCATATTGCCTGTTTTAAGGTGTAGATTGAACAGTGGCACATTCGAATGAAGCATGTTAATTTTAAATGGTTTAAGTGAAAACTTTTCCAAGTGGATAAAAAAAATTATCTGGCTGGTCATTTGGAAACATACTTAATAGAACACTGATGAAATGCTAATGTTTTACCTAACTGTGGTTTGTGTAGAAGGGAACATATTTCCTGATGAGAAGATCACATATGAACAGAGAATTACGGACCTAGTTATGCGTTCCTTAGTATTGACATAGCGAGGTGTCCTTGCAAAGGATTTGGTTACAAGTAAGATTGTCTTGGTGCTCCTCATGTTCATTGAACTCCTGTCTGAATTTTGCTGTCAGTGCCAGTTACTTTCTGCTCTTTTTCTTCTTTTCTTCTCCATTTGTTCTTCTGAATTTTTTTCAGAAATAAGATAAAAGCAGTAAAGACATTATAACACTGAATAGTTCTGAAGACCTGAATTAACTAATGCTAGAAAGAAAAATCTAGTGATAGCAGTGCAAAAGTGGTGTGGGTTTTGTTTGTTTTGTTGGCTTTGCTTTGTTTGCTTCTTTTGGTGGGTTTTTGTTTGGGTTTTTTTTTTCCTAATCTACCTGTTTAAGTTGTTTCGAAAGGCAGATTTGTTATAAGTAACTGTCACCTTGATTGGAGTAAATCTTGGTTCTAATATACTCAAAAGCAACGAGAGACAGTGGCATCAATTGAAATCAGTTTTCCTAAGAACATTTACTAGTGTGTGGAGGTAGTAGGGAGCTGTTAAAGTTTTGGCTTCTACAGGGAAGAAACACAGGTGCAGTATTTTTGTGAATGTCCTTTACTGTACATTGCTGTTGAGGGGGTTGAGGCAAAGGCACAGTTCAGTAGGAAATGGTGAGAATAGTTGGATGTTCTTACATTATAAGATTATGCACTGTTGCACCTTGCACTGGGAAATTGTTAAAGCAGGGAGCACGGGAGAGAATGCCATTCATCCTGTCCGTTTTACTATGGCTGGTAAATTCTGCATTTCCCTCTTTATAGTTAGATTTCTATAGTCTTTTCACACAGGCACTGTAGAGATAAACTCATAAAACAGAATCTGATTACATTGTTCCAAATTATTGGTAGTGTCTATCAATGACAGATGTTGCTGTTAGAGTCCTACATTGAAGTGGACAGTTTTTGAGGTCACTACTTTTTTTTTACTGGCCTCCCTTTCCTGCTATGGAAAATGGAAGCTGCATGAGTAGTTTTAATATTAAAATTCCACAGTCTGGTATAAACAAAGAAGAATTCAACAGCAGTTACGATACTTTCATAATGCCTGGCATTCTGTGGTGCATAAAGCATTTCTGAGCAGGATAAGGCGTGCACATTTTACATCATATGGGATCTCTGTGCATTCAAGCTTGGGCAGGTTGAAAGAGGTGTGTAATCAAACGCTCCTGCATTTAACAGAATTGCCCATCCTAGAACACTCTCCAGATAAAACTTAGGGCATGGAGCTCTGTAGCATTACGTACAGTTGTTTAACCTTGATTTAATTAAACTAATGAGTACTGTGTGCTGTTGTGGGATTCTGACTCTAGACTGAAACTTTGCAGAGGGCTGTTGGTGCTTGTTCTTGTGGTGAGCTGCCTCTTGCCCACAACAGCTTGTTCTGTATGAAACCAAGGGTTCGGTCTGTGTGGTTGTGATACTTTTGATAACGTGCTAGCCAAATGATGCACAGGCTGTTTATCTGCTGCTGATGGAGCAACAATCTGAGGGAAGGAAGTTGTCCTCAGAATTAATAATGTTTTGTTTTGGGATATATTTCTGCAGGATAATCCGCACAAATTGACTCTGTCAATGAGTCCAGAGGAAGACTACCATGATAAACAAGCTAAAATGGAAGCAGAAAAGCTGGAAAAAAAGGTCAATGCACTTTCTGAAGAAGAAAAAACCCAGATCTTTGAAAAAGGTTAACTTGCTTTTTCACATTTTTATTTGTATAACAGTTTTTTAGTTGGTGTTCTGTAGAATATCTTAAATTCTCTGGCACTGCCCAGCATTTGCTCTGAAAGGGATGGGGGTTTTTTTGTTGAAAATTTGTGTATATGTGCTACAGGGCTGTGCAGTGCTTACAGTACAGTTTATGGTTGGTATATTCCATTAGTTTTGACACTAAAAAACAGAATGATCAATGTCTCCATTAGAAATGGCCAGAAGAAAGAAAACTGTTTTAAAATACCAATCTGTTTATTCTTTCCCATGTTAACTTGCACTGAGTGGAAGGTGAATTCACAAAATCCCAGAACGGGTCAGGTTGGAAGGGACCACAGTGGGTCATCTGGTCCAACCTCCCTGCACAGGCAGGGACATCCCAGAGCACATGGCATGGGATTGCATCCAGAGGGTTCTGGAATATCTCCAGTGAGGGAGACTCCACACCCTCTGTGGGCAATCTGTTCTAGTGCTTGGTCACTGCACAGTATTTTTCCTCATGTTTAGTTGGAACTTTTTTGTGCATCAGTTTCTGCCCGTTGTGTCCTGTCCTTTTGCTGAGCACCACCAAGCAGAGCCTGGCTCCATCCTCTTGGCACCCTCTCTTCAGACACCTATATGTCATGTACCTTGAAGCTGTTTATTTATGAGCATGAGGTCTGCTCCACGCTCTTGTAAAATATTTATTCTGTAATTATATTTCTTATATTTTCTGGTTAAAAAGCCAACTATAGAAGTAATACTGCATTTAACTTATTTTGGAGAATAACTTACGCTTGAAAACTGTGGGCAGTCATCTAATTTTGTTAAAGCAGTGTCTGGTCACAGAAATCCTCCAAAAATGTGGCGTTAATCTTATGAAGCTTTGGTGTGTGACAGGAGATAGGGGAGCATGAAATCAGAGGAGGCTTTCTACTTACAGAGATAAATTGGAGAGTACTCAGAGGTGACCAGCTAGTATCTGAAAGTCTGAAATGTGAAAGTAATCACAATGATTTAACTGTGTCAGTTTTCTGAAAGAGCACTTGAGTAAGAACTGGAGCAGATTGGATTAGAAAGAAGCATCTTATCTGCCATGTCTGGGTCGATGCTTGCAGAACTGAGTGACAGGACAGACTGGCAGGTGTCACTTCTTCAAAGATTAAATTACATGTTACTGTAAACAGGTTGTGAAGAGGGGATTGGAAAGAGAATCTAACAAGAGTGTTATTTGCTGTTGTTACATGATAATCTGCACAATTTGCTTTAGCAAAGTATTTGCAAACCTGTGGATAGAAGACTCCAAACTTGACTCTTGAGTTTTTCTGGTCTGCATCATCTCAGTAGGTTGTAGGTCTTGACAGCATTTTCACTACAGGTTGAAAATGACAATTTGGCATTCTGTCCTTACTAGGTTTGGAATTAATTGCTCTTCAGAGCAAACCTCAGGATACCTCTTGTCTCCCAGCTTTACAAGTGTCCGACATCGAGCCCAAAATCCCCTTCACGGTGCTGGAGACTACACTCACAGGTTGGTGTCACCACTGTCTCGTGTCCCAAAGAGCAGCACTGATGGGTTGTTCCCTGGCTGCTGGCCCAGCTGTGGCCTCTTGCCCAGCACAAGGACTGGCTTTGTGGCCCACAGTTGTGCTCCTTGTCCTCCAGCCCAGCACTTCTGGGTGGACCTGGCAGTGGATCCGCAGAGCCATCACCTCTGAGGGGCAACATGGAACAGCTTCCCAGGGCTGGCAGGAGCTCCTGATGGCAGCTCCCTGCTGCAGGCGTACTCCCACCCTGCCCTGCAGTCAGAGGAGTCTCTGGCTGGCACATTCACTCTCTTGAGCATTCTCCCCACTACCAAAGGCTTACCCAGGTTGCAGAACTCTTGGCAGCTGGTGCAGTGAGCCTTCCCTACTGCAGTCCCTCCCTACCCGTTTTTTACAGAATACGACATTCAAGAGCCATGGGGAAAAAAATAAGTTACTGTCATTCCTCATAACTTCAGTGCAGGTTTTTTCCTGCTTTGCTGGTGGTTTCCCCAGGGACGGATAGGAGATGGTAGATCTGAATTTTGTTACAGTTCTGTCAAAATTTTGCAGGTAAATACTGTTCTCTGGTATATTTCTAACAGACCTGTTTCTTCAAAAATTACCAGCAAGTGTCAAGACTGTATAATTTTGATGCAAAAAATTACCTGGTTTTGTGAAAGTTCTAATGTCTATATTCTAATGGCCTGGCTTAGGAAGAGTGTACAGTGCAAGAAGCTGCTTTCCTCAGCTTTTGAACAGATGAAGGCAAAAATAAGGAAGAAAAACTTCTTGACTTGTTCAGAAACAAATTACTAGTTCTTTTGTTTGAATGTTATCTCTAAAATATGATCTCTGTTAGAAGAATTCTCTTTTCAAATTGTCCAGAGATCCATTACTTTACCATGGACAGAAACAATGAAATCCCTTTGGTCCAGCATTCAGTATAACACGCAAAATTTAAACAAGAAGTGGCTCTGAAACACCAACAGAAAATTATTCTTAATGAGATGTTCTTGTAGGAAATCGTTTTGCTTTTGTGTATTTGTAATAGGAAGCTGCTGATTATTCTTTGGTTTTGTTTTTTTTTTTCCCCTAGCTGATGAAATCCCTGTCCAGTACTGTGCTCAGCCAACCAATGGGGTGGTTTATTTCCGAGCTGTTTCCAGCTTGAACACACTTCCTGAGGAGCTCAAGCCCTATGTGCCACTCTTCTGCAACGTCATTACCAAGTGAGAGATTTACTTTGTTATGAGCTGAAGCAACAGGCTGTAATACAGCTTGCCAAAATATTAATACTGCCTTTAATAATTCCAGCATCTGTTCTTTACTGTAAAAGAAAAAGGCTGATAGTTGGTTTCCTGCAGGAAATTGTCTTCTTTATTCCCCAGAGTTGCCAAATTGTTTCCCTTTCTCCACCAGTCTCTGCATTGCCTTTTTGCCCAGTGTCTACACAAGCATTCCCTCAACAGATTGGAAGATTTCTGTAAATGAAAAATAGCCTAGCAGAGATTACAGTTTTCACTTGAATAGACTTCTGGTCCAGTCTACTTCCCCACTTCAGCCGTGTGGGGACAGAAGGAGTGACCCCATCACAGGGGAGGAGGAGGAGCACAGAGCAGAACAAGTGATCTGGGCTGGGAAAAGTGTTGTTTTTTGATGAGAACAGCTTATGTGATGTTGTTAATGTAGTTCTTATGGATGTTGGTAGCAAGCCTGCACGTAAAGCATGCTTTTTAATACAGCATTTTAAATTAACAGGATGCTTTAATTGAAAAGCTTGGTGGGAACCTTTTATAAGGCATGAAGGATTATGTTTGCTTGATAATGCCCCAAATTGTTTAGTTTCTAAATTAGTATTGTCCTAAACAGACTACTTTACAAATGCTACATGGATTTTGGTTTTGGCATACACTGACAAGAAAAGCAAATATCTCTTGTTTTTCACAGGATGGGATGTGGAGCCCTGGATTACAGGGAACAAGCCCAGAAAATAGAACTAAAAACAGGTGGTATGTCTGTCAGCCCACATATCATTCCAGATGATTCACACCTGGATGTGTATGAACAGGTACATTAATCATAACCTCGCAGATATTACACTTGCAGTAACAGTTCTGTAGTTAAGGGTCAGTCTTTGAAAAACTGATGTATGAAAGGACTGCATTGAAAACTTGGTGTATGAAAGGACTCCTGCCTTTTTTTAAGATATAAATTAGATAATTGCAGTAACTTAGTATTTTGTGTTAAGGGGAGTGCTTGATGTGGATGTTCTGTCAAAGGCAATGCTTCAGTAGCATCTGTCACCATATTTTTGAGTGCTCCAAAATATTTTGGAAGCAGAGAGTAGGGGACAGAATGGTGTGGTGTTACACACAGAGATTGCTGTTAACGTTTTATGTCACTGTTGGCAGCATTATTAGATCTATGTGTTAGGCATAACAGTTCTGGCAATATTTCTTGAGATTTTTTTCAAACTTGCTGGGGGTCTGTTCCCTATGGATTCTGGAGTTAAATTAAGGGAATTCTCTTGGAGAAAGGTGTACCCCAGAACAGAACTTGTACTTTATGGGGAAAAAATACAAAGTTCTGTGTCTGAACTGCTGCCTGCTATTGAGAAGAAGGAATTGAGGAATTGTCAGGCTTGCTTTGTGAGAAGAGCAATCATATTTCATGTCTCCTCTAATTTCAGTAGTACAGCCTGCATTAGAATGATTTTGTGATGTGTAGCGTTAGGGTTGGCATCATTGCATCACTTCCATGAAAAGTTACTGTGTATTTCTTAGGACATTGCTGTGGTTGTCTTGTGTGAAGGGTTTTTTGTGTTTTGTTTATTTTTTTCCTTCAGGGTGTGCTCTTTTCATCTCTGTGCTTGGATAGAAATCTGCCAGACATGATGAATTTATGGAGTGAAATATTTAACAAGTACAGTACATTGGGTTTTGTTTGTTTGTGGGTTTGCATGTGTTTTGGGGTTCCTTTTTTCACTCTTCCTCCAACCATTCTCTTCTTCTTAAAGATCCTACTTCGGGATTTATTTTCATAGTTCTATCTCTAGTGTCTTTCTAAACTTATGTATTGCATCAAAAGCATAACTATATAGTGGATTAAATGGACAGCCAACAGTTTAAAAGCACTTTGTTGAACTTGGGATGACGAATGATTCAGTATAATAAATTTAATTGGGGTCCTTTAGCATGAGACCTGCTTCTGTTCTTTTTCAGCCCAAGATTCGAGGAGGAAGAACATTTCAGAGTGCTGGTTAAGAAGACTGCCCAGGAGCTGTCAAATGGCATTCCAGATTGTGGGCATTTATATGCTTCTATTAGAGCCAGCAAAAACCTTACACCTTCTGGAGAGCTGCAGGAAATGTTCAGTGGGATGGATCAGGTGAGAAGTTAATAATGCCCTTCAGCAAGGCCCAAACCCTTGACTGTGGAGTTACAGGCTGGTTTTTAATTCTTCCTGTTGATTTAATCTGTGGTCTTTCTGCCTTCCCTTCCTGCACAGGTGAAGTTGATGAAAAGAATAGCAGAAATGTCTGATATTAAACCAATACTACGCAAACTACCACGCATTAAGAAGTATTTATTAAATAGTGACAACATCAGGTGAGTTCCAGCTAAAATGAAAAGGGGCATTTTGGTTAAAGAGAGGCCATGGCCTGTGAATCTGATTTTTCTCAGTGCACCTCATGGTGTACTGGAGTTCTATGAAATGGGACGTCCATGGACAAACTACAGGAACGTTAATTTAAATTACCCTTGCTTACAGAGTGGTAGCTATGGTAGCTCATTTTGTTCAGTTTTTAAATGGTATGACAAACTTACAGCAAATTTCATAGGTAACTATTGCACCCAAAGCTTGTAAGTGACTTGTGCTATTTTATGGAAACAGTCAAAAATCTGCTGTTTTTTGCCCTTCGAGGTGTCCATTAGACAAATACTGTTATATTCTGTTGTAACAGTTGCATGTAATTTGGTTTGGATATTTGTTTTGCTCTTGTAAGGAAAGCAGTAATATTCTGAAACCTGCTGTATACATATATTGGAAAAAGTAAAGGGGAGCACTTTAAGGTGTTTAATGTCAGATGCGTTAGTTCCAAAAATGGGTCTGTTCGAAGTGACATAAGTTGCAAAGTTTTGTTTTTTGAAGCATGAAATGATGAATGAAATAATGTAAATACCTGTAGTGTTCAGAACCATGTTAGGGCTGCCTGTAAAGAGAGGATACAGAGGGCATTATTTTCCTTCAGAGACTTTTTTATTTGCAAAACTGAGTTAGTCCTGTCTTGTGCACAGAAGTGGTTTGGCAGCTACTGCTCAACTTCTGGTCTCAGTGTTCTAGGTCAAGCAAAAGAACAGCAGTTGAACTGTAATTTTTTTTTCACATCAGATGCTAGATTGAGTATTTTGCCTTTCTCTCTGTTAATGATTACTTGAGATCACTGACCTAACATTCTGATGGTTTAATAGAAAATGTTTAGAAAGACAAAGTGGTACAAATTTTTATAAAAGACTCTCTGAAAACACAGGACCATATTTAAAAACTTGATACGTATTTTTGACAGATGTTCAGTGAATGCAGCACCTCAGCAGATACCAGAAGCATCTAAAGAAGTAGAGAAATTTCTAAAGGGCATAGCTAGAAGTAAAAAAGAGAGAAAACCTGTTCGTCCCCATGTGATTGAGGTGAGAAATTGCTGTTTGTGATTAGGGCATCAGATACAGTTGACTTGAGCATGTCAATACCATTGTGCAATCAGGAGAAGTTTGAACTCTGATATTGTGCCCGTACAAAGATGTCTGAAGAAATCTGCCAGTCATCTCTGTGATCAGCTGCTCTGTGGTTTGCCATGGAGTGTCTTCACTGCAACACAGTGGACAATAGAAATGCTGTAGATCAGCTCCTAAGCCTTACCCTGGGGTTACTACTTTGGCGTGGGATGTGGAAAAAGAATTTCTTCCTTTCCCCATTGCATAAAACTGTAATTCTTTTTAGCTGAGCTTTACTTGAAATGTTGGCCAAAAGCAAATAGGGCATGATGTGCAGTTCCTCAGTTGCATAGGAGTTTGTTTTGTTATCAGGGTGTTCAGGACATTTGGCACAAAATAAGCTTGATTCAGTGGAGCTGACAAAGGACCTGCTCTGTCGCTAGGCAGATCTGTCTTAATTTCTGATGAGACTGGAATAAGTTCCCAGTTCCCTCCCCATGAGTGAAATGATAGTTTGTAATTTTATGGGTGTCATTTTATTTGGGTCTTGGTGTCTCTCAGTGCCATATTACTCTTGGAAGCAAATTAATTTGGCATTTGTTTACAAAATATAAAGAAGCAATTGAGTACCTTGCTTGTGTTTGTGAAGGCATGGTTTGATTATTGCCTTGAACAGGTTTGAGTGAAAGGGGTTGCATTTGTAGTAGTCTTGGTCTAAATTGTTAAATCATCTTTTAATATGAGGACTGGCTCTCTTGTAGAAATCTTCAGAAGTGAAACCACTGGGAGGTGAAATGGTTACTGGTTTGCAGATCACAAGGAAATTAGTTAATGTAAGTACATTATTGGTGGGAGATACTGGTATTACTGGGCAACTGTTACTGATGGTAATGGTTCATCTTAAGCTGTTATAGAAGCACAGCACTGAAACATAATTCATGCCTTCCAGTTCCACAACCATCAAACTGAATCAGTTCCAGTTAGTCCCATCCTTTCCTTGGTCTCCTCTCTAAATGATTCTGAATGCGAATGACACCTGACAGAAGAGAATTAGTGAAAATAAGGTGAAAATGAAGATCTGTGTTTGGCTGCAGTAGAGAAAAGTATACCCTGAGCTCTCCTTTTAGAAGAGAGGGGCAGGGAGAGCTCAGCCTAGGTTTTGCCTGATGACCAATGCTGTAAGTGCACTGCTGTGCTTGGCCCAGCCAGCCAGGGTTGTGTGAGGGTCTGGGAATGGGGTTTCTGAATTTAAGAAGGGATGAGGAGTTCTGAAACAGCAGCACTGGAGATGTGTAAGGGTCATTCTTAAGTGAGCACACAAGCAGATGGATGTGTGAAAGAGGCAAAGGAGCAAGCTCTTCGTATTCTACAGAAACATGAAGAGGATTGGAAGTTTGGAAGTGGGGTTGTAAGAAGGAATTGAGTTGATTGCAGGGGATGTTTGAACAGGAATTTATACTACAGATGCTGTCATAAATAGTTCGCTTTTTTGTGGGTTACAGTTTCTGACTGTCTTTAAAGTCTGGAATTTAGAGGATGGATTGGGGGTAACATGACCATATGTGACACAAAGGGAGAGTTATGAACGTGTGTTTCAATCAAAGTAAATCCACGGCCAAGTCCAAACTCCTTGGTAGTGATTCAAAATCTGCAGAACTGAGAAGTGGGGGTGCAAGGATGGGTAGCTGATGTATGGTGTCCCTCTCCTTTAATTTTCCAAGGCAGTTCTTTGTCCTGGATTGTTGATACAGGCACAAGCAAAATGTCACTGGGTGCAGGGTAGGATGAGTGGCAGTTTCAGCATTTGTGTCTGTATGTTTGGCAGAATTTCCTAGTTCTCAAAAAAGTGAGAATTCTCAGATGGATAAATTGTCTACTCTGCTAACTGTGACAATGTGTTCTTCTCCAAGGATCCTACTTTCAAGCCATGCCAGATGAAGACCCATTTTGTACTTCCCTTCCCAGTGAACTATATTGGGGAATGCATTCGAACAGTTCCCTACACGGCTGCAGATTATGCCAGGTGGGAAGCAGAATATCAGGGAGATGCTCTGTGCACTGCAGAGCACAAAACAAACTGGAAAGGGTTGGGCTGACTGCAGAAAGTGGAGTGTTGATAGAAAGCGATTTGCAGTGCATTTGTCACAAAATCTTTATGAAGTAACTGTTGCATGGCCAGGCCCAGAGAAACCCTGTAAATGCTGAGATTAAGTAATGAGGGCCTGCTATCCCCTACCTTGGAATAAACAGCCCTGCCTACTTGGAAATGCCCTGAGTTGACAGTCCTATTGCATGTACCAAAGTTCAGTGCCACTCTGACAGTGATGTGATATTATTCAGCTATTATTAAATACTGAGTATTGCTGTTGTAACTGTCATAGTTACAAGAAGCAATTGCATTGCAAATGGGGATCTGGATGAGCTTTAGAGGCAGTTGAGACCATTACTGTTGCCCAGTTCACATCTTCGCTGCTTCTATTTCTCTCATTTCAGCCTTCGAATTCTTGCACGGTTGATGACAGCTAAATTCCTACATACAGAAATCAGAGAGAAAGGAGGGGCTTATGGTGGAGGTGCTAAACTTAGTCACAATGGCATATTCACATTCTACTCCTACAGGTAACAGTGGGTTTGTTCTTTCCTCTTCATGGCTGAGGGGACCGCTGACTGCATTTGGCTGTGTCTTATTTTTGACTTCATTGTAGCAGTCTTTCTAGAAGAAGTGAAATAAAAGGGATGAAATTAAGTGATACAGTGCTGATGAAGTCAGATTGCCTAATAAACCCATCCTTGTTTTCTCTTGTTTGCGTCGTTGGGAAAGCTTAATTTATCTCTTCTGGTAGCAACCACTGCTGCACCTCTGCACTTTGGTGTTTACTGTCTCAGTATCAGATATACGTAAACTGGCTTTTACTTGTTTATTTCTGGGTTAAGGAGGCCCTAAGAAAGGAAATTCAAGATTACTCAAAATTTGAGATCATGAAGTAGAATGGTGATGTTCCCAAAGGTCCTGAGTTTGAAAATACGCAGCTTCCTTCACCAACTGGCTCATCAGAGATTCAGCAGAAAGCATTGCTGGTGATGAGTTAAAACTGCTTGCTCCTTCTTTTCTGTTCCTCTTTTTTGCCAGTCCAGAACAGTCACCTCATATTACCAAGGCACTTTCAGATGAAATTACAAGTGGAGGTATTATCATTGTAATCCCCACTAGAAATGTCATGTCCAGGCTTCAGTCGTTTTCCTAGCCCAAAGGCAGCCTGGCACAGTGCTTGGTCAGGGTTCCTAACAGAGGTTTGAGCAGCCTGGCCTTTTTGTGAAGCTTCAACATGGTAGGACTTGTCCTGGCAGTAGTCCTTAAGTTGCCAGTAGCAGTTAACCTGTGGCACCTGTTTTACAGAGAGTAAGAACAGGTGTGGCAAGAAAAGCAACTGAGAGAAGATAGGGCATATCATAAATACTCCCGTGCTTTCTGAGCCCACTGTGAACTGTGCTGGCTTACCTGACCTGCTTTCATTACACCACTTCTCTGCACACTGTCTTGGAACTACTTTTAGGCAGCTGAACTTCTGTACCTGTGTATCTAAAATTCCAAATCTGCTTGGTTTGCAAAACTGCTCTCTTCTGAAAAAGAAACACAAAACCAAGCCTTAAAACCTCATTTTGTACAAAAGAAAGGAAGTTTATAATTTGTTTTGCCCCGTGTATTTTTGTGTGATGCATAGTAAATTAAGACTGAAGGGAGAAAGGAATTTCAGTTTTTCATTTTGTAAGACTGAAGTAATTAATTTTTATGTTTTCTTTTTCTTCTAAGAGACCCAAATTCGTTAGCTACCTTGAAAACATTTGAAAAAGCAGTTGAATGGGCCAAATCTAGAGAATTCACACAGCAAGATATTGATGAAGCTAAACTAGCGGTGTTTGCTGCTGTGGATGCACCAATAGCTCCTTCAGACAAAGGTACATTTTCATCATCCTCCCAGGGCTGTGAGTGTTTACTTACTTCTTAATTTAGGTTTAAAGGGAAGAAAATAGTTTGTTAAACTGTGTCTGTGTGAGATGATAAAATTTGTGTTTGGCAGATGAGAGAGAATGGCAGTTTCAGTGAATCCGTTGGTTCCCTTTCAGAAACACCTCATGCACTCAAGCTGTGCTGAAGTTTTGTGTTCATACTGCTCTTCTGTGTCAGATGGAGGTAGATTGAGGAAATTACTTTAGGTTTGGAGAGCATTAAATGAGGATGAATGAAAACAACTGCTGGTCCTCTGATTCAAAAAGAGCTGAGGGATTATTTTCCTGTCTCAAGCAGACATACTGACTGTGAATGTCACTAGCCCTTTGTGCATGTTCTCTGAAGAAGTTAAGCACAGAAGGCGATCTGCTGGGGTGGAGGGGGTTATCTTTGCAGATCTGCACACTCATGATGCCTTGGAAGTATCTTCACATCTTTACTGACATGGAGCTTTGCTGTCTTCGCTTCCCTCCCTCCCTCATTCTCAGAATTTCAATCCAAAAATTGCCCAGTGAAAATACGTTCACTTCCTATACACAAAGGAACTACAAGGTTAAGATTGGCGTTATTTTAAAATGTGCTTGTATTAACACTAACTTTTTAAACAAGAACATTTCAGATTAAGCTTTTACCTGACACAATCTGGTTTTGGTCTGGGCAATTAAAAAGCAATTGGTGTGAGGTGCACACGAGTACAGTGCCTGCACACAGGGTGTTGGTGTAAGTGAGGGATGACGAACATTCTTCAGCATTTGAGCACAGATCTTAACGGAGCACTGAATAGGGGAGCTCTGTTCCAGAGGCCTGGGAACTGGTGCAAGGAATGCCTGTTCCTTCATGTTTTTGAGTCACTGGGCCCTGCATATGGATGTGAAAACCTTACCTGACTGGGAAATCAGCCCTGCTTTGGGCAGGAGGTTGGACTAGTTGACTCAAGTCCTCCCAGCCACCTTTATTTCCCTATGGTTATTTGCCTGACAAAAAGCTTTTCTATGATTATTTTGAGTTCTCTGGTTGTTCAAGGAGCGATAATATTTAGTATTAAAATGCTGTGGGCAAGTACTCCAACAAAACATGAAAGCATTTGTATGCAGATTTGCGTGTAGTACAAAAATGAGCAAACCTTCATATTGCAGATACATGACAACTGATTGGAGATCAAAAAGTAGTTCTAAAAATAGAAGCTTCATAAAGTGCAGTTTGTCTAAAACATTGCTTCAAAGAACCGACACTGTTCAGAATGAATTATGTCTTAAGTTTCCTGGACCACCATTATGTTCAGATTTTTGACAAACTAAATTATTTGCCAAAACAGAATTGTTTTTTTCCTGAATAGGAAACTGTTACTGCCTCACCCCAGTTTTAACTTATAATGCTTGATTCAATTAGATACTCTTTCAGAACAATGGTGTGATGGTAGTTGCTATTCCTTCCTTTCCAGCACACATTCCTATCATAGTTTGCTCCCATTCCTGCACGTGGTTATGACTGATTCCAGTGCACCAGAGCAGTGTGTGGTTTTGTTTTCTTTTTCCTAGGAATGGGTCATTTCTTATATGGGATTTCAGATGAAATGAAGCAGTCACACAGAGAAAAACTTTTTGCTGTCAGCAGTGATAACCTGGTTGATGTATCAAACAAGTAAGCCTGTGCTTAGTTGTCATATTTAAGTTACTGGATTTCTTTGCTTGGTCTCTCATACTACTTTCACTATTTTCTTTCGTAACCTAGAAAAGGATATGTTAATTATATCCTGCTTGTTGCCTGTTTAACAGATGTAATTCCCTCCTACACGCTGCATTTGTGAGAGATTGAGTTTGATTTTGAAAGGTCCAGAAACTGTCTGGAGCATGAGTAGACTATCTGAGCTGGTTCTACTCCACTTGTAGCATTTTGTGTCTGACTTCTGAATTCCACTGCAGATGTAAGAATTCCACTATGGATAAATACAGGGTTAAGGAGAAACTGTTGCGATGACTGGGCAAAACACAAGTTGTATGTAGCAAAGGACACTCAGGATTCCTGAGATGGGAGTATTGCACAGGAGAGCTATGGTTAACTGAATGTAGCAGCTTCTCACTTGTTTATCGGTTGTTTTCCTTTTTTTTCAAGGTACCTTGCAGTTGGGAGGAGCACTCGTGGTCAAGCTGTATTAGGCCCAGAAAATGCAGATATCACCAAAGATCCCTCATGGGTCAAACGATGACTTTGCAGCTGAACATTCACAGAAAACAAGCCAATCTGTGTGACTACAGCATTAGGTGTTTTTTAGTAACTTTTAGCAGTGCTATGGTCCAACTGAAATATTCATTGCTGTTTTTTTAACAGTGTTCACCAAACCAGTTAGTAGCTCCCCTTCTCAGAATAACTATGGGAAAAATTTTCTAACCATACAGTATTTGAGAGCAAGAATCAAATGCTCTGCATGGCAAAGACAGACCTTAATCTTTTACTGGACCCTCACTCCTCCAATCACATATGAATACTATATAAATGAAATATTTTTGTAAAACTAGTTTTAAATGGTGTTTTGTTTGAAATCATGTCTGCTGTTGGATATATAAAGAACTGTCTCTCATACTGACAGGTATCATTCTGTGGTGTGGTAATTCCAGCTGCCTTTG
The DNA here is from genome assembly GCA_013390045.1 of Picathartes gymnocephalus. Classification (NCBI taxonomy): domain Eukaryota; kingdom Metazoa; phylum Chordata; class Aves; order Passeriformes; family Picathartidae; genus Picathartes; species Picathartes gymnocephalus. The sequence goes on along the minus strand of WEKY01052825.1, from coordinate 21,237 downwards.
CATAAGCCACCTCCAGCCTGAGCAGTCTGTGACAATACAGTCCACCAAGCTGTGAGTGCAGTGCAGTGGGTGAATCCCTAATTAATCAGGGCAGTATTTTATATAAAGTCCAGTTTAGTTTGCCAAATCTTTAGTCAGATTTTGGTATGCCATGATTCAGTATTTACCTTGTTGTCAAGGTCCATTTAACATAAACTGGCACAAGAAAATGTTTTTGGCCGTTTGTCAGCCTTATTACCCTTTTTGATCGGTGTGGGGGGATGTTTATAATCTCAACGAGCTGTGAGAAGAGGAAACAGGAAGCAAGGACCTTCTGAATCTCAAGCTGCTGGAGCTGCTCCTCCCCACTTCCAACCCCATGAACTAGTTTTATCCTTCCTGTACAAGGAGAAAGGATTCCAGCTCCTAGGCTGATCCTGAAGCAGCAATGAAAAACACTTGCCCTGGTGTGACTAACTACTTCCTGCAAGGTTAGGGGAGGAAAAGGGGAGCTTCTTTTTTCCTTCACTAGTCTGTATAGAGAATCCTTCAAGTGCTATTCCCCCAGTTGTTTAAATGCAAGTGAACACACCTGTGATGTTTGCAACAGTATTTTATTTCACTTCAGAAACATTTAAGCACATCCTGTAACTCAACACAAGAACTAGCCATCTACACTTATTTTTGGGGTGTAAGTACTCTGAAACAAAGTGCAGTAGATGAGTAACTTACGGAGTGCATAGAACGGTGTTGTACTTGCTTGTTAAAGGGCAGTATCGGTAACTCGTGTTTTCCATTAGATGCAAGGGTTTGTTTCAAACATAACACACAAACAGGACAAAATCTGTGTGACAGCTGAACATCTTTCACATAAAGTGCTGGAACAATAATTTAAATGTTACAAAACAAAGCTGTAACGATTCTAAAGCATTGTTACTCACAATGTGCATCTATGACAACAATCTAAATATGGTGTGTTTAGATGGCTCCAGTCTCAGCTTCCTTTGGGAGCATGGCCACGTGTTCCAGCTGGCCTGAGTCTGACACATCATAGCTGGTCTTGTACTTGGCCAGGATCTTCATCAGGGGTCGCAGCTTCAGCCACCACTGCTCCTTGGGAATCCTGTGTCTGGGGGGGAAACAGGGAGGTGAAATACAAGGGGGATAAAGCAAAAAAATGATGAGAATCAAGGACAGAATTTCAAAGGAACGAACAGATCTTACTGGAAGATGTTACGCATAATACCCAATTTGGCACAAAAATATTGCCCCACTGAACTGAAACAAGTAAAGTAATTCTAGGCATTAAGGCAAAGGCAATCACACAAAAGTTACTTAACAGGACAGCAGAGTCCCAGACTTCACCGTGAGACTGAAGTGTGAGGGGGATGAAGTAAAAGCACAAAGGGAAGAGAGAAGGGAACAATCCAAGTGGATCTGGGAGAATTCAGGCCTAAGGCAAAAGCAGTAAGGTACTGGGAAGCATTTGTTTGAAGTGGTGCAAGGCAGGCTGTGGTGAGGTGTTCAGCACGAGGCAGTGCATACGTACACAAAGTCTGTTTCACTCTTGAGCTCAGCCACTGGTTGGAAAACAAGGTTGCGTCTCCGCATTCCCAGCAAACAAACTGAGTCATCAGTATTGGCAAATACTTTTCCTAAAAGGAATGAAGTACTTCAGCATCTTTCTTACATGTATAAGGGCAAATAACAATTCTTCTGTAATTAAACAGAATAAAAAACTTAAGAGTAGCTTAATTTCAGCTACTGATTACTTAATAGAATAATAAAACATCAAATTAGTGCTTTAATAGGGTTAGATCTTCACTTTTTAGCTTAACTTTGGTGATTAACAATGAAATTACAGTGCAATTAAGCAATAAAAGGATTGAATTTTAGCATCCAGTTTTAGATTAGATTTTAGGAAGTATTTCTTTATAAAAATTCCCAAAGAGGACATATTACCTTCTTCTGTCTCCCATGAAGGCAGCATGAAACAAAAAAGAACAGATGTAACTATACAAGCACGAATTCCTGCATGCATGAAAACCTGCAATCACACTGGCTGTTTTGTTTAAGAGGATGATAAAACAGCTATCTGAATTGACCTCACTCAAGTGGAAATGCTCATACAGCAGGAAGCACAGCAAGGCACTACTGAGTAATAAAAACACAAAGAGGGGAGGAAGTACATTGACTAGGACACTTTCATATGTTTGCCAAGTGGAGTAGTCTTACATACTGATAAGACAATCAAAGACAGTAACAAGAGACTGCACCAAACATTTCTGCACCTTTCCGGTAGGTTTCTTTCAGTTTTTTGGAGATCCACTGCATAGCTTTTGCTGAAATTTTTGTCCCAAAATTTCTGTCAAATGGCGAAGGTGCTCCACCCTGTGCGAAAATTGAATTCTGCATTAGCTTATCAAACCAGGATTGGTATCTGTTTTCTCAGTTATCTCTGCTAATGGCCTGCTCTAGCTCTTATTTCCATTTCCCCCACTTAGAAAAACCAAAAACCCCACCCCATGAATCAATCTTAGGTGTTTAAAATTTGTGTTTAGCACCTGTAGAATTCTCACAGAATCAATACTAGTATCTCACTTAGAAGAATGGAGGGGACTGTGCACTTTCCTCCAACCTCAGCCTCGCTGACAGGTGTAGCCAAATCAGGAACTCCCTCTGCCCACCAACAAGCTGCAGAGTGAGATAAAGCAATGCAGGTAACACAGGCCAAAGGAGCAGCTAATTCCTGTCTCTTCCACAAAAACACCCATCTGCATAGACTTTCTTAATGAAATCTCTGCTCTTCCAGAGTTCAAAAGGCAGATACATTATGGATGGGCAGATAAGGGTATTATGGAGAAAGTATTACAATTAATTATAAGACAAAAAGTGGAATTATTTAATATAGACAGGAGAGGAATAAAAATGAAAATCATAAAGAATCTGATGCATTTTTCCTGGATTTTTCAAAATCTAATGCTAAAAAAACCTTCTGAGTTGCCTCCAAACAAAAATCCACACTTTTTCCCCTTAATCTTGGATCAGACTTGTTTGAAATGCTTGAATACAAAGTTAATCTTGTCTGTAACTTCACAGTTTTCTTTACCTGCTGCATATGGCCCAATACATTTTTTCGACAGTCAAACACTCCTTTTCCTTCTTCAGAATACAGCTGATAAATGAAATCAGTTGTGTAGTTCTCATTGCAGTTCTCATTTCTGTAACCATTAAGGCCAGGTAGTTAGCAAATTTACTCTAAAGCATGGGATGTCTTTACAGCTACTGAATGAGAGTCTTTTCCCTTGATAGCAGTAATACTGGCTTGGACCTTCCATGTGATCACATACACTCACTTCCATGTAAAAAGGCTTATGATTTTTAGGAGTTTTATAGTAAAGTCCATAGTGTATGTGACACACTACCTTTAGTAAGCAAGAATCTAGAATAAAAGACAAACCTGGTGAGAAAATAGACTGAAAATAGGATAAAATATTAGATTACATACCAAATATATTTACATAAAAAGAAATAAGCTTTGGACTTAAACTTCCAGACAGGTCCCAGAAATGCCTTCTGAAGCAACAGCTTTACCAAAAATCTCAAGTTTAAGGAATAATCAAGGAATACAGACTCAGAGTGGCATTCCAAGTGACGAAGCAGCCTACCCTGCTGGGAATGCTGAGTATCACTGATGCCATCTATTACAACTACTTTTACCTACCTCAGCACTAGACCACGCTGGATACTGGTTTTCATTTTTTCAGTCAAGTGTTCCACATTAGCCTAGAAACAACAGTATTTTTAAAGATCCATACAGAATTCTGAATCTGAAACAACTTTAATGCATCTACATTTCCTGAGAACATCTGTCAAATATTCCACATAAAGAATTACGTGCAAATTCAAATTATCGAAATTTCTAGAGATTCAGGATAACATACTGTGCATGGCTATACATCTTGGGCTAAAACATCTTTCTCTCCATCAGAAGTAACTGGTTTTATTAACTCAAAGGTGTTTTTTATATGCTATACTGGTACAGCATCAAGCTTAATATACATAACAATACAGAAATTGCCACTGAAGTTCACAGCCTGCCCTTACTTCCAGCCCTGCCAACAACTGTGTCAGGATAAGTTCAGATTCATTTCATATCTCTGTGCTTCTCAGGGAATTTCTATCCTTTTAGGTTTGTGTTTGTCCATGACTGCAGCTAGCACTAACCACCTCAGAAGCGTAAAATCCTCAAAGTAGACAAGTTCCATATCAGCTTGTGTATGTACTACACCATAATCCATAATCCTTAAAGCCCGAGGGCTTTATTTTAGTAACATCTCCAGACATGCTCAGACTAGATGTGGTAACAGAGTCAGTATCTAATAAACCTGACATACTGGTCAGTTCCTGTCCTGAACAGTCTTTAAACACAGTTCTACCATAATGAAAAGATATTCTCTTGTTTTTTTTTTTTTTTGATTTTAAAACTACCCAAGTCTGTTAATTTAATTTCAATTTCAATCAGAAGACTAAAAATGAAACAATTCATCTAGTTGTGCTTAACGGCCAATACAATTATTTTTGTCATTTTACTGAATTTGGGTGTCAACAGGAATGTCTACATTCTTTTATACAATGCCGTGGCACAGGAACTGGCATGACAAGTGCAGCTTTTGGGTCCAACCTCAGCTGGTTTTTTTTTATTTCATGAGCCATCTACTTCAATTATACACATTATGATATATATGTACAACTTTAGGATCTACTTAAAAATGAGCAAAAGGTGCTGACTACCTGGAGCTCTCTGATATCGAACTGCTCTTCAAAGATGTAAGCAGCATCAGCTCCTGCTGCCAGGGCCCCCATGTTGGCCAGGTAGCCGCAGTAGCCGCCCATGGTCTCGATGATGAACACGCGGCGCTTGGTGCCGCTGGCCGACTGCTTGATGCGGTCACACGTCTGCTCAGAGACACGAGAGCCTGAGTAGGCACTAAAAGCCCTGGTATTTTACATTTCTGCATGTCATGCAACTTTGTGTTACCTACTGGTAACAAAAAAATTAAAGATAAAGCATTTATAAAAAAATCTTTGAAGAATTTCAAAACAGCCATGTAACTGTAATAATTACCAAATAAAGGAGTGCTTAAAAATTATATACTGAACACCAGGGTAAAAATAAAATGTTTTTCTACTAGCAACTCTTAACAGCTATTTGCTTCCTGCAAATACTGAAACAAGAGTTTATTTGGCTTTGTAGTGGCATTAACCAGTTGTGTATCTGTGTTTTCTAACACAGATACAAGTAGATAAAACGAAGCTTTTTAATGAACTGCAGTATGAATAAACTCTTCTTCAACTCTATTCATTACTTAAGTTTACTTCTTCTTAGTATTAAAATTTACTACATTCCCATCTCTACTGAACTTCTTAAGTTCTGAGCACATGTTGCCCAATTACATTCCAGTAATGATTTCCACATAAATATAATTCTTTCAAGTACTACTGGTGTGTGTTTTGAATTTTTTTTGGTTTTTTACTATCAGGTACATACTTACTGTAAGAAGACCGAAATCTCCACTTGCACCTTACTCTGACCAGCATAAGGAATGTTCTCTACAAGGAAATCTGTTGCTTACATGAAACCAGTTAACACCAATATTTATCAGAGTTGCCTAAGAGATGTGGAAAGTAACAAAGACAGAGGCAATCTCCATTGTGGCAAGACCTAGGAATTTCAGGAAAACACAGTAACTGAGGAAAATGCAGAAACCTAGGAACTGGGTTACTATCCACCTTTAGGTTTTAATAATACTCAAAAATCTATCTGACAAGCTCACCTCCTGGAATGAATTTTTCTACCATTCAAAGTTATTTTGAAGTTGTTGATTAATGTATTTTCCTGTCAGAAAGCAAGTAAGAGAAATAAAGAGATCCTATTTTCTTTGTCTTAGAAACAAATAAATAAATAGGATATACCACGCTTTGTGACAGGAAGAATTTTGTGAAACTGATGTAGTATCCCAACACCAGTTCCATTTAGTAAAAATAGAAATGAAACTACCTGCAAAGTTTCTCATCTTGCAACCTGAATTATGGTAACATTAAAAAAATCCCCATACCTTAGTGATTTTTTGAATGAGTAACTGTAGGTGCTGTAATATTTGACGTATTTCTATTTCATATTGTTTTAAAACCAGAACTTCATCCAGCTAACTGAAAATAGTACTTCAGGCTGAAATTCAGATTGTGAGCAATATGGTCCTTAAAACCATACCTAACAGATCACAGAACAAATAACTGATACGTGAGAAAACTTCATATAAAAACCTAGAACTTCTAACATAATACAGTTTAATGCATTTAAAGACTAAGTATGCATGTATTTAGGTCAAGCTAGCAAAAAGACACGTGTAATTTAATTTATACGTATTTTATGTATTTGCACATATGCATATTATCTGCTTACACACAAAAGTGCATTCACATGAATTTGTTCAGAATATGGATATTCTGTTATCCTAAGCAGAAAAGTATCTCCATAACAAGCTACGTCACAAAAGTATACTTTGACTTTCTATCAGTTTTTCAAAATGACACTTTCACGTGTCTTGGGTTTTAAAGTGTCTCCAAGCACTTTATTTTCTCCTTCCAAACATTGTTTCATGAAAATTTTTGCATAATACTGTAGCACTAGAGTAATTTTAACTCATTTTTTAAAAAGCTGCCTGAAACTGGATAGGTACTATGTGTTCAACTTATATTGTAAAAAAATCTTGTCTTTAGACAAATAATACATATGTGAAGATTTCCACCATTTTCAGAGACTTAAAATATTTGTAAACGCCAAGATTTCTAAAGAAAGTTTTCCATCTGCTGGTAGGAGAATGAAATTTTCTGCCTTTTGAGAATTTCAAAGTATTAAGAAAGGAGGTAAATCAGTCATTGCCTATGGGACTAATCACTTGAAATCTGCTTAGAAGGGTTTCCTGTCCTTGACTGTACAAGAAATGGAGTAGAAACTTTCTACTGTTCTTGCTTTCTCAGAATGACTCTGACAGAAATACCCAAAAATGAAACTGGCACAGATGGACTTTAATGAATCATTAATTCATACACTACACTACAGGCTAGAAAAACCAAACCTAAAATGCCTGGTGCAGGTTTCAGACATCTTTAACAAGGCATGTGGACTCTTCTTGGAATTCCATTACTAGTTGAGCTTTCATACGAACTGATACAACTTAATGAAAAATCCTAATATTCAAAACTTCACCAAATCAAGTGTTCTACTATTAGCATTAACTAAACATCCTAATGACAATAAAATTCAAAAGTTGCAACTATGTTTTTTTTTATTGAGAGCATTGCTGAAATCTGCAATTACATTAGTACCAAAACCAATTAAATAAGAGGAAGCAGCACTACATGCAATCATTTGTTGCCCCGTTGCGTTTTCATGTTACCACCTTTGAAGGTGCATCAGTCACAATTAGCAGACTTAGCTACTTCTATAAATGTCAGGCCAAAGGGAAACAGCTAAAGGAGTGGTAAAAGTACCCATGTCCTGCCTATGAACGTTGCAACACGATGTGCCCACGTGACACTTTAGGACACCTCACCCCAGGGATGCTGCACTGCAGCTCCCAAAGACCAGGCCACCCTCTTTTCTGACACAGCTCTCCCAGTTATCTACTGGAGCTTTTTCACTCGCTGTGAAATGCAGGAAAACACACCTGCCTTTCCCAACCCCCTGAATCTGTAGTCTTGACTTCCTTGGCAAATTACTTCATAGTAAGTTATATGGCTTGCTAATGATAGGTTTGATAAAACTCAGAGCTGGTAAGATTTACTCATTTGTTTGCACTAGATCTCAGCTCAGTTCCATTTGCTGTGTCTTTGGCAGAGTAAATAGGACTGAAAGAGCTCATACAACAGTTGTACCCAAGGGAAAAACTATGGCAGACTAGAACTAGAACACTGATTGTTCTGACCCTGCACTGTTCAGTTGAACATCAGTGACACACTTAACTGCTTATACTATCCATGCACTTATATGCACTTAATATATGTTAAGCCTAATGGCGACTATGGGATTATTCATGTGTTTAGTGTTAATCATGTACTTAAAATGCTCTACTGCTCTGTGCTCAGTCAGTAGTTCATCACAAATGGGGCATTTATTTATAAAACATGTGCTTTCTTCTTTTACCTAAGTAATACATAAGATAAAAATGAAATCGAAAAAGCAAAATATTTTATTCTAAGTAAAAGCAAATACCCTAAGCACTAATGCAGGAGTCTTGAAGAACAGAATAGAGTACCCAAAAATTAAGCATATAACATAATACTTTTTCTAAGGTTAATCTTTAATCAGTCTTGGAAAACTTTCTGAACTATTAACCATTAAAAATACAGTAACTGAGTTATTTAAGAAAACTAGACATTTCAAGGTCTTTAGGTATCCTCCTCTTACGCATTTTATCATCTTAATTTTTAAAAGATACGCAGTCTTACCTCCATAATAGCATTCAAGGCAGTGTCAGTACCAAGGCTATAGTCTGTGCCTGGCACATTGTTGCTAATAGTAGCAGGTAACACACACATAGGAACTCTAAACTCCTCAAAGCTGGCACGAGCCTCGTAGAGCTGCAGACAACTTTCAAAGGCCTGAAGCAGTGGTACAAGTGTCAGTGAAACATTCCTTGTCTTTGGACTGCTCTGCTAATGACTCCTGGCATGTGATGGTAAATGTGGCTGTCCAGTGGCCCATGTAAATACAATTGGTGAGATTATTTGGAGGGGTGGAAATATCCTGTAAATACCACAACAGTGCACTGGGGTTGCATTGGCACAATGCTCTTTGAAGAAATGCAGAGGATTAGTACAAGTTAGTACAGACTGAAGGTGAAGAGTGCACAGCAGAGAGGTCTGAAGCAGCTGGGCAGGAAAGGATGGCAAAAAGCGAGACTGGAAATCATTCCACAAGAAAGGACTTTAAGAACAAAGTTCAGTACATGCTAACGAGCTTAGAAAGTTAACTAGTAAAAACCCTTGTAACTTGAAGAAAATGTATAAAGAAAGATGTCTTTTTAAAAAACTATGTTATCCTAGAAAGTCAAGACACACATCTATTTCCACCAAGAGAAAGGAAAAAAAAAAGGTTCACCCATGCCTTCAAAGTTTCTGTCAACATCATACATGTGGCTCTGTGCACACAGACTGGATGTAGGCCCAGAGAAATCCATGAACATGTGCACATGGGTGAGTTAATAAAATCTGCAAGTACAGTTCAAGGATTCTTTGAAAAGCAGTTTTAGGTCCTTGGAAAGATTCCAAACTTTACAAAATATATAATCATGTCAAAAGGATTATGTGTTCCTAGTAGATGTCAAAATAAAGGTTAAGATTTTGCAGCTGTTTTAAGTAAATATATGTTACTTTATTCCAATTATTTCTAATCTAAACTAATCAGCATCTCTCATGATATATGGTAATTTTTTGAACTGCCTATGTAATGGCTCTCCACCAGAAAGCCTGATTACATAGTCCACAACTTTTTCACCTCTTTCTCCCAGAAAGGACTGATGTTCACAGAAGTCTCATTTTCTTGATTTCTCAAATCAGTTTAGAGAAGCAAACTATTGCAGATCAAAATTAGGTATCTATAGAGGTATCTCCAGGCATATCTGTACAGTGACCGATTTAAGGAACAATTTAGAAGAAAATTATGGGAAAACCTCATACCTCTCTGGGCTATTGTCCTAGATAGAGGAGATCCTGTTCAGTGAGAAGACAGGGTATTTATGGCCATAGGTGCATAAATGCAAATTGACTTTCTAAAAATCTTTCTCTTCTCACATGTCTTGTAAATGCAACAGTTCAGTGCTATACTTTCAGTATGAGGCTGAAACACAGCCAGAAAGACTGCACTTTCAGACCCAAGAGCTGAGAAACAGTGCAGCCAGGAGCAACAAATAGGAGTGGTTTAGTTGGGATGTTTTTTTCAGTGGCTGAGAGTTCACTTAGGAAATTTCAGTAATTGCCTGGGGCAACTCAGCTCAGTCAGGCTGCTTTGAACTTTTATTCCTACTAAAAGAATAAAGACATACAAAGTAACAGTGGTTTGGTGAAAACACACAGCTTCCGGGAGATCTGCAAAACATGAGCTTCTCTGAAAGGTTTTATATTAAGACTTCTGGAAAACCAAGTCAAAGGGAGATTTAGAGCAGTAACTAACATAACTGGTTAGTCTGAATTTATGCTATGTTAAGATGCAGTTAAGATATGTTTTACTTGCATTAAATATTGCCATTTTATTTGATGCAAGTGATTTCAGCCAACATATCCAATGACTGTACCTTCACCAAGCATGAGCATTAGATGATTATATGCAACATCTTTGCATCACTGTGGCAAAATATGAAAATGTTTTTAATATATGGTCACTTAATTATAAAGGGTAAATAAGTGATCAATGGTTTTAACAACTGTTATGCTATTTTTTAAAAAAATTACTACAGTAAGGTCATAGAGGGATACTGCACTATGTTAATAAAATGGTTTAATAATTTCCTGCCTTTATATTGGATTTTTGTTACTAAAAAGGTTATTGCCATAACCAACATAAATAAGGATGCTTTATAAAAATTCATGCAGTCTAACAAAGACTACTGTTTGTTGACTTTAAGTTCATCTAAATACAAATGGCCACTAAAGGGGATGGAGTTACTGCCCTTGCTCCACATCAGCTGCTACTAGGACTGAAGGAGATGAAAAATTAACAGGTTAGCTAGTGGCCAAGGCTAATTTTCATCTTCCTAGTTCAGAGTAATGTGGAGTCACGTATGCTACTGGCAGGGTACGGGTGTCTGTTTTCCACAGGAAATGTGTGGAGACTGTCTTAAGGCAATCTGACTGTAGCTTTCTTTGCTCCTCAGGGGATGTTTGCTTTTATTTCCCCCCACAAAACCAAGTCATCAGTCTGTACAGCTCCTTTTCCTTAGGTGAAAGGAAAATATAAGATTGTCAAAAAAATACAACAGCAAGTTTCAGCCTCTCCCTTTTTCAGGTTCCATTTTTCTCATCTAGCTTGATACCTTTTCCTTTCATTTCCCCATTTAATCCCACATCTCCTAAATCAAATGAATTTTCCTCCATACTTTGTTGTGGCTTATTCCTCCGTCCATCAAATTTCCTCTAGCCTATAGTTTTTCTTTACAAATTAAATTTTTATTCTTCCACTATTTTTATGTTCTGCTGCTGAAAGAATAACTTTTAATTTAATCTGCTTAATCACAGATGAGGTTTCTACTTTTCAGTTCCACCTGCAAGATGTATTGCTAATGTGTCTTTGACCACTATAAAGTAATCCAATTTGCATTTAAGAAGAAATTTCTACCCTTCAGGGTTCTGTAAAAAAAAAAAGCCAAAAAACCCAAACCTAACACTTCCTGGTTGTCACATTCCTGAGGTCTGATATCCAAAATAACATCCTATTCATTTCACTGAATTAGCAACATACTTGAGAATATAGGTATTTTTCTTATGATAGTTATTTTAGTGATGTTTCATTTCACAGAAAATTCAAAGTTCATCTTCTTATCCTGCAATCCTAAAAGATTTACTTTGTATGCCTATATATATCAGACTTCAGCATATCCTCCTCAGGTAGAAACATCCAGCTTTCCCCCGGTATTTTATATTTATGTTGTCATTAGCCATTTGTCTAATATTCTGAAAAGTGGAAGTGAAAAATACAGTTTACCATAAATTTAAAACACTATTCAAAAGATAAATCAAATTTGAAGCCAAGATTTTACAACTAAAGTGGAAAAAATTGAATTTCAAAAGGGTTCCATGATCTGTTATAGAATCTAAATTAGTTATTGAGAAATGTATCCACTATCTATGCCTTTGTGAAGAGCACACTCTTGACTAATCTCTTATTCAGAAGTTATGTGTCTGTTAAGTCTGATTTTTAATTGTTTTTCTTTTTAAATGCAGAATTTTAACACATTTTATCAGCAAATGTTTCAGTGTACTATTTACAGGGCTTGACAAGTTTAAACAACTGACAAGTGTCTAATGATGCCAAACAGCAACAATCCCTCATTACCAGTACTTACCTTACTGGAGGCAGGCAAGATCACAAGAACGAACAGTACCACAGAAAAACTAAGTGTGATGACACTTTGGCATTCAGAAGAGGTTCTGCTGCTCGGGGAGCACTGTGAACTATGATTCATTTATTGACCTAACAGTGGTAGAGGAATCAAAAACTATATATAAACCAGATCAAAAGGATATTCATGTCCACCTCTTGCTTTTGTTTACCACAGTCAGTTGAATGACGTGTATTGAGCCTATCTGGTCACATTTAACAGGGGGACACAGTTGCTACTGAACCTGATCTGAGCATGGCACAAGAATGAAAGGATGTATTTTTCAGTGGGAATTTTGTTGAATCATGTTCAAAAAGCAACCCAAATTTAATTTTCCACTCAACTGAACCTAAACCTTGCAAAGCCATTACTTTTCATACTTATTTCAGGGAAAAATCAATGCAAAATAAAATGCAAAACAACCAGAAGAAAGCCATTAGCAAAAAAAAAAAAATACTTTGGAAAGGTTTATATGGAAATACAAACATTTTATCTAATGAAGGCAAATGATACCTAGAAACCTAAATATAAAGTAAATCACAGCAACAAGGACTGACTGACTACAATATATCCCCTTTGCATGAAATAACCTATAAAAAGAAGTCAGTTAGGTTAACAAAGCTTATGAAGATAAGAGAGGAAGGAAAGTAGATGTTATGCACAATCATTTTACTCACCTTAGTTTGTGATCAGTCATTTTGGAGGGATATTTTTATTTACCAGAACTGGAAACAACATCAACACTTATAACTCAAGTTGTCTATAAAGAATACATTCAATGAATTTTAGTTAGCTTACAGTCTTATGCAAGGCAATACTTCAGGAAACTGGTATTTCCTAACGGAAGGGGTTTTTTTGATGAAGATAAAATTATTTATGTTGGAATGGTAAAAAAAAAAAGAAAAAAGAAAATTGTGGTAGTGCATTTGAAGTTGGTGGCATCTGAAGAATCCTTGACATGAAAAAAGTTATCATAATGAAAATTTTCAAATACATTTAAGTGATAAGAGAATAGTCATTTAATTTTCAAGAGCAACTTGAAACTCTTTTTGTCCAACTGACTATGCTTTCTGTTCAACTCAGATTAGTATTAGAGAGCTAAGGAATGCCTGGGGCTGGAAGGGACCTCTGGAGATCATCTAGTCCAACCCCCTGCCAAGGCAGGATCACCTGAGCACGAGACAGAAACAATCCAGGTGGGTTTGGATTACCTCTACAGGAGACTGCACAACCTCCCTGGGCAGCCTTCTCCAGTGCTCTATCACACTCAAAGTAGAGAAGTTTCTTCCTCACAAGAGATCAAATACGCAATTTTTACTTTATGTTGTATTACTGGATTTGATTTTTTAAGAAATACTTCTTAACATGTCTCAACTCTTTTCATTAAATCTGCTATTAGCAGAATAAATGTAATTCCTATTATTAGAGAAATATGGATCTTACATATTATCTTAGAGGAGTAAAGATGTTACATAACTAAGGATCTCCTCAAGAAAGAGCAACTTTCCTTCAGTGGTTGTTGCAGCTGGCTATACTGCAACTCTACATATTATGAGCACGCATTTTTTCCCCTCTACAGTGCAAGTATCATCAAGCCTCAGCTTTAGGTTTCTTTCTTCCTGATACAACAGCCAGATGCCATCTCATTTTGCACTTTAAAAATTCAGAGGTCATTGTAGTTTCAGCAGAAATTAAATGAAAGCATTTTGAATCCTAGACTTTCTGTTTCCTACATGAATGTGGCTATATCAAGTAACTGTATTTTCCCAGATCACATTTCCGAAGTTCTGGTCTACAAAAATATCCAGATGTAGCCAATTGAGTAAGTTTTAAACAACTGTCAGTATGTGCACACACCAGAGCAGACTTACATCAGTTATAGTGTTCAGAGCAGTATCTGCACCAATGCTGAAATCTGAACCCGGTACATTATTGGATACAGTTGCAGGAACCATAACCATTGGAACACAGAATTCGTCATATTTCTCCCGGGCTGCTGACAATTCCAGAAGTCCAAGGTAAGCCTGTTGGGCACAGGCATTGGGTGAAAAATTAGGATGAATGAAATAGGGGCACGGCTGGGAGTGACAAAATGGGAAGGGCCAGAGGGGGAGCCATTTCTACCACAGCACACTTCAGCAAGTCAGAGCACTAAGGAATCACTAAAATCTAATACAGACAAAAAATAAAGCATTAGAAACAGGCATGCATTTGAAAACAATAGAAAGAACATATGTTCTCTTGAAAATGAATAATTTAGACATAAAAAGTCGGTTTTCAACAAAACAAACTAGTTCCCCAATCTTCAGGTACTGTTACTCCTGATTTAAAAATCTTAATATTCCTGAATTAGGGTCATAGCTAACAGATTGGACTTAAAAGATGATACATTCTTTATCACGATGCAATGAGCACATTCTTCTCTGCAAAGAGTAGCCAAAATACTTTCCTGAATCAAGGTTTCAAAAATTAATTATTTTTTAAAGCAAAGCAAACATGAAATACAGAAAAAAAATACTTCTCCAGATCTACTACAGATTTTGATATGCACTCTATGTGAGAAGAGTGGCTTAAATAAGGAACCATAGTGCAATTTCTATTAAGAGTCATGAACTTCTGCAAGTATGTTAAGTATTGATAAAGTATAGATTGAAACTTGCACTACAGAAGTTATAAATTTACTTCAATACAAGAAACTATAATACTATCTCATCTCATTTATCCATTTAGCACATATGTTTAGCAGTTGCAGTCACTGTCTTGAATGCCAGCCCTCCAGAGAACCACTGACTGACAACATGAATCTAAACACTATCTGCATCGTGTATCAAATATAGATAGAGCCAAATACACCTTACATGAAGATTGAGTAAAAATCAAAACAGACTATTAATTTTGTTAGGAATTCTACTCTACTTAGACATAATTAGGTATTTCAGTGTACCTCAAATCCACCAATAACCATAAGGGCGTTAATGTTGTTAGTGCGCATCTGGTCAGCAATCTTCTCCAAATATTTTGCAGGAAGAGTACTAAAAATCATTAAACCAAAAGAAAAATAAAAACAATTTACAGACTCTGAAGCATGAAAAATTCATTACTAAGCTGAAACCATGAAGTGAGCAGGCAACACAGTGTTTTTTGTTTTACATATTTATCCATACAACTAACTCTTCCAGACAGACAATAAGGAATCATGTCAAGTGTAAAGAAACTGCAGGTTTGCAATCCTTTAAAGTGTAAGGACCCCAGGAAATTTTTAAGCTGAGGTCCCAACTCCCACTCTTCAGAGCTGTTTCGGTACTATGAGGATACCCAAGTTGGAACACAAGGATTTGAACAAAAAACAGACTAAAAAACCCCAGTGTATAAAAACTGAGGACTTAAAAATATTCTGTGGAAAGAGCATGGAATCATACAATGGTTATATAAAGCACTACAATTCATCATATCAATTGACAAAAATATTGATGTTACCGTTTTGTACCAAGAATTGATCCTCCTTGACCAGTCCAGCCTCCAACATCTCCCCAGGAAATTTCCTTTATCTTTGAATAAAAGTAGAAAAGGAGATTTTGTTAAGTGATTATCCAATTACTTCTCTTGAGCTGCAGCAAACACTAGGTACTACTTCATGAAAGGCTGCTGGAACAAGTTCTTGGGCACTGACATCACTAACACTAAATGAGGCAAAGAAAGAAAACAGTATCAAGAGCTTAACTCAATTTCTCTTAATTTACTACCAATCCCTTTCCATTCCATTTGTTCTTTCATCTTCCAGACCAAGATGAACCCTGTCTCTGTGTTTCATATCTTGATCCTATTTTCACATCCTCTCCTACTTAATGTGAACCACAAAAATCTAAATCTAGGTCCTTGATTAAGTTTTGGGATCTGTGGCTCCAGCAGGCATAGAAATCATTAGTCTTGCATTCAGTTTCTCTTCAGTACACCAACTGATGCTTAACCTTTAAAAACAGGGGAATAGAAGAATCTAACTTACCTAAGGAAAAAAAAAGAAGCTTCTTGCCTCAATAAGCACCATTGCAAAAGCTTCTTACAACAAAGCAATACATGTACAACAACTCATTGTCCAGAATCAGAGATTATTATGCTAGTCTGTGAAAAAACTGCAATATGCTAAACATTGACCAAATCTGGAAGGTAGGATTCATCTGAACTGATTTTATAGCTCTGCAGATGGTGGTTAGTAATACTCAGCATAGATGACTCTACAGGCTTGAATAGTTGATAAATACAGTTACAATCTAGATTTTATAGATCTTTATGAAATAAAAACACAGAACGAGTTCCCTCAGCAGTTCTGACAGAACACACCTTCTAAGAACATGAACAAAGGTGGTGGTGTGGGACGGGGCACATAGCGCTTGGTAATGCACACACGCGATACTGACCTTCCCTCTAGCGAACCCTTCAAAACCATCAATGACAGCAAATATTTTGTGACCTTCAGTCATGCCAACTCTCACTGCAGCCCTCACTGCGGCGTTCATTCCAGCTGCAGGGGCACCAACATTTAGAACTGCCACATTAAAATTAGTCTGCAAGATAAAAATAATAATCAATAAGGACTTTAATTTCTACACCATGGTTAACTTGTACATCATATGCAGTTGCTAAATACTGGAATGCAGGAAAGGAAATTTCAAAGACCCTAAACATGTTGAAAATTTAAAGTTAACTAGAAGGTGCTGACACATTTCCCCATTTGTAGAGTATCAAAGAGACAAACAATTTTTAAAAAAAATTATGTTTGTTCTTAAATAAGACTATCATATTTCCATTTGCTTTGCAAGTTAAGTTATTCAGGTTCTTATATTCTAGCCCAGGATCAAGAAACATAAAATAGAATCACAGAATAGTTTGTGTGTGAGGACCATAAAGATCATCTCGTTCCAAGCCCCTTATGTGGCCAGGGACACCTTCCACTAGACCAGGCTGCTCAGAGCTCCACCTAACCTGGCCAATGTTATTCAACCAGCTTCATGTTACTAAAGCAGGATTTTTTTTTTTTCTTTGCAAACACACCAATAATAGCAATAAAAAAATAAATTTAAAAGAAATCAAAAAAAGAATTTAAGCTATTGGCCAGGTTTCTCAAGCAGCTGACAATGCAGTAGCAAACAGGAACACTCAGCATCTTTCCCAACATCACTTATTTTCAGATTATGGCAGTTTTTAAAGCATTTCTGAAAGACTCAAAATAACTGTTTATGTAGAGCATCTCCCCAGGTTTAATGAGTATCCAGGTAAGCAGCTAATCAAACTGAAAAGTATGAAAGATCAAAAAATACATTTGTAATTTAAACCATAGGCAATGTAAGAAAGAAAGTTCTATTTAAAACGTAACATGAAATAATAAATGTTTTCGTATATAAAGCAAGGCTGCAAAATGCTAGTAAGCATCTTTGATTAAATTTTAACCACTCAGCATGAAATGCCGATTTGTGTATGACATGCTCTTTGAAATGGAATCCTTATTTCCAGATAAATCACAGGCCACTCTCTCTGACCAGGAAACTGTTAGGTAGTATAAATCAATATAGTTTCACTGACATCAATATGAGTTGATTTACAACAGATATAAAGAATAACCAAAAAATAAAGAAGGTACTGCTATTCAATAATTCAGTTTAATTTTTACACATTCGAAATTAATACTAAGAGCAAAATGTATGTACAGAATTTAAACTTTACATGCCTGAACTTTCTGGGCAAGTTTAACCACTCTGTATGAATTTAGCAGCAAAGTAGCAAAAAAACCTGACAGCCTAAGCTTATACACTAAAATCCATCATGGTTTAGGTCAGCAGGATGACCCCTAAATTGTTTACAACTATTGACATGACACAATTGTAACAGTTTGGTCCTGCAGAAGAGGTAGAAATTAATCAGCTTTATTCTGGAAGATGAGAACATAAAACAAACAAATCAAAAAACCAAAAAGCCACAAAAAACCCCACAAAAAAGACATCAACCAGATTATACGTAGTTTCTTTTTTTTTTTTGGCTCTGGTACAATCAAAGGATTGTAGAAAAATGCAATGGAATCATGAACAGCAAAATATAATGTGTGCAGAAGCACTGCTGAAGTGGAGCATTCAGCTGGCTCTCCTGATCCAATCAGCTTAGCTCCTTCCTCAGTTCCTGTGACACGCACATTTCATCTACTTTTTAATTCTCATTCAACCTCTTTTATTGAAGGCACACAGATTTTGTTAGTATGGTCAAATCCAAGTAAGTTAATAATTACACATGGCCTACATTTCCTTCTAATGCCATTTATCACAGAAGGTATGAGAAAAGTACTTAAAAAAAAATACAAAAGCCCAGTGCTAACAGTCCTGAATTTCGTTGCTGTATTAAAAAAACCCCACGACCCAAACAGCTGATTTGCCAAAGAAAATGTTAAATATCCACCTAAAAATTCCTGAATTCCTTGACCTCTTGAAGGTCAATCTTAGGTCCTTACTGTATTGCCAGTGCAATTTTGCTCCTTAATGATACTGAGAAGCTACTAGTAATTATCACTCAAATATTTATTGGGGAAAAAGACTTCTAAAAAACTTTAACAGCAACATCATTATGCAAATAAGGTAAAAAATGGTCACAAACCACAATTAAAAGAGGAATTAACAAGTGAGATGACAGTCACCAACTAGGATCAAACACAACTGTTCAGTAAACTTTGAATAAAAACAAAAAAATCCCATCTAAAATTTGTTTGCACACAAAATTTAGTGTCTGCTTCCTATATAAATCCAAATTTCCTCTGTACAAATCTTAGAAACTACAAAGAAACTAAATGTCCATTACTGTATTATGCACGGTGACTTCTTATTACAGGTAAATGTGATGCATCTGTCCTCAGTATTGCTTCCCATGAATTCTGGATTTGCCCTTGCTCTTGAGTGGTTTTACTTCTCAAAAGGAAGGGTTAAGGATTCTTTTAATATAGAATCTTCCTTTATCTCAAGATTTCCAACGTCTTAATCATAATCTTAAACATCACCCCTCCTCCTCTCTATGGTAAGGAAGACAGGATAAAACAGTAACTATTAGGACCAGACATTTTAACAATTGGGACCAAATGTACATCCAAGACAGAAAGAAACTGTCTACACAGGAATTTTCTACAGTGGTATTTAATTTTAAAAAATGTTACTTATTATTAGAATAAACTAGTGTGCTTCAAGCATCTTTATAATATTTTATTTATAAACTATCCTATTGTTACAGTATAGGCTCTCCTTGGTACCAAGCTGAGCCTGTCTGTCAAGAACCTCCACCAATGACAACCGTATCACGTCACTGATCCAAGGCACTCCCAGGCATGGACCTTAAGCCAATCAGATAGCAACCCGGGAATCTGGAAATTTAAGGGATAAAAGGACAAGCTACCGGAAATAAACTCTCAGTTGCTGTTCACCCTACCACAAGGTTGGCTCCCCTTTCTTTGTCTCTTCCTCCTGGACCCCTGGACCCCTGACACAACATGTGGTGAACCCCGAAGCGTGATCTTATCAGCCTTCTGAAAGAAAAGACACTTTTGGACTCTAATTATGGGAGCATTTCTTTCACAAGAAGAACCTGCAACACTGAAGGTATGGGAGACTTTTTTTCAGACATATGGGGTGAACTATAATAGGCAAGGGTTTTTAAACCTTCTGTCCTGGTCCAGGGAGCACGGAAGAGATACATCAGCAGAAAAGGCTCTGGACTTAAAAACCTGGTCGATAGCAAACGGCCTTATCTTATATCATAGTCATGACGGTGACTACTCTGCTAGGAGCAGTGGAAAAACCCTGCCAACTCGTGCTAGAATTGGTAAGATTAATGAGTGGATTTAGCTGAGATTCAGACCCTAAAGACAGAGGGTGGAACAACCCTGTGCCTCACCAGGGGGGGCACCCGGATGCCTCTGTGGAACCCCCCCGCAGCCGAGCTGCCCTAAACGGACACCCCACAATGGTGCCCCACCTCCCTTGGGAAATTCCCTGAGATAACTCACCAAACTGGGCAACCCCGATGTACCTGGCAGTCCCGAGCCGAGGCGGATACCCGCGCTCCGTCGGCTATGGAGAAAATTACACAACACCGCATGGCTGGGACCCACTGTATTGTACCCCCCCCCAGAGCCGCCGAGACCTGGGTACCAGCTTCTCCATGGCCCTGGGCGGCAGCAGCCCAGACACGGATCGAGCGGTCACGCGGCGCAGGGCAAACACAAGCCTAATCCTAGTCGGGGATGGGCGTGGTGCGGCTGATCCACGCCACACAATGTAGTGTGAGCGGCAAGGCCCCCGCAGGTGCGGCGCGGGGTGGAACGGCGCGGCCAGGCAAGATAGTGCTGTGCAGGCAGCTGACGGGACGGCGCAGAACAGAGCAACCGCAGGGTGGAGCAGAGCAGCACATGGGGCGGCCCCGGGTGGCGACTCGCCACGGAGCAGCTCTGGGCCAGTCCGACCAAGGTCCCCCCATGATGCCACGGACCCATGGAGTGGCGGGCAGGTCCCGCCGAGCAGCAGCACAGCCTGTTGCACAATAGAGCCACCAGAGCCCGGGAACATGGATAACGCAGATGGGCACGTGGGCAGCACAGGAGTCCCGCGTTGGCCCCGGCAGGCGGCACCAGCTTGGCCCGAGCCGCCCCCCCACGGCTCACCATCGCGTGGGACAACTGAGTGGAGTGGCACATTCCACAGCAGCAGCACTGAGCAGCGTGGAGCGGTCGGACACGGTGGCAACAGCATGGCCACAGAGTGGGGCACAGCATGGCAGGGGGACGGAGCGGCCCCGGTCCCAAGTCTGGGCAGTGGCAGCACCGGGCGGCACACTGCTGGCACGACCCCAGCTCGGTTCCCGGGCAGCACCCACAGCGCCAGGGACCCGGGTACCGTGGCAGAATGGAGTGGGACTTGCGGGACCGGTGGCGCCGTGCTGACCAGCAACCCAGCACAGCACCAAACAACCCCAATTCTCATGCCAGGCAGGCAGTCCGCCCCAGGGCCCCCCTGCACCGCTGTAACCCCGCCAGGCCGGCTCTATGAACAGCACAGCCCTGGCTCAGCCCAGA